>CM053771.1:505838378-505863527 GCA_028658325.1 Potorous gilbertii | reverse complement strand
GTAAGGGAAAGGAGGGATGAAAGAAGAGAGGGCAGATTGGTGATGTGGGTAATTAGAATTCTCATTGTATTGGGGAGGCGGGAGGGGACAAATGGGGAGAAAATTTTGGAACCTAAAATCTTGTGAAAATGAATGTAAAAAGTTAAATAAATAAATTTATTATTAAAAGAAAAAAAGAATCAGAGAACTAGTAAATGTTTGGGGCAGGATTTTTACCAAAACCTTTCTCACTCAAGTCCAACTATATCATAATTGTCAATTATGTGGAAATAACAATAGGAAAAAAAATTAATGGGATAATAGGTCTATCTGAGGACCCCAGAACTCTTCAGTCTCAGAGCTGAAGAACTACAGGCATGGCAGCTTCCAAATTTCTTTATTTTTTTTTTACAATCTTCCTTTTCAATTAAGTAAAACCATTTCTCATTTCCAGCATTTGAAGAGAACACCTGAATGATGAATACTTATCGTTTTCCCCATAGATTCCCTGGAAGCCCACTGCACTTTCTCTGTCTTTCATCCTCTCAATTCCACACCATCATAATATTCACTCTGAGATATTCCATTATGTAGGGGAGGAAAGACAGTGCAGGTGGGCAATGGGTCCATCGAGCAGGCAATGGACCGTGGACGCAAGCCACAGATCGGGTGCTTAAGCATACAAACAAAATCCACATGGCAGTAAATTACTGGCATTACTTGAGGAAAGTTCCCTGGACTGTGCCGGATTGCCCATGCCATAATAATTACGATACAAACGAAGTAATCATTAAACAAACACTGGGACTTTTGTAGGCCTTTGCAAAATGTTTTGTTTTTAAATCTGGTACCCATGAACAACAGCGGAATACCTATATGGACAAAGTATGCTAGCTCACGTACAGCTCTCTGGATTCAATAGGCCTTACTAGCCTACACTTGGCCCTATTTGTCTATTCCCTTCCTGCCAGAGCAGATTTTCTTCCCATGTTAATACTTCACTAACTGGTGAAATCAGGAAATAACCATAACCAAGGCAGTCTTTGGGATTTTTTTTTATCAGAACACAGTCAAAGTGTAGAGTGTGAAGGCTTTGGTTTATGTCAAATGGTACATTCCCCCATTATCTCAACTGAATGCATCTGAAGTTGTCCACACTTGGTACATAACTTGGCTTTTTTAAAGAAAGTTAATTTGTATAGAGATAGTCAAGGAGGGAAAGTAAAGAAAGGATGAACAAGATTCAGAATATGAATTCTTAAGCTGGGACTTTAAAGAAAAAATTAGTCATAGGAAAAGATATACCATTTTAGAGTTAAAAAGGCCTATAACAATGATCTCATTCAACCACCTCATTTTACAGATGAGTACATTGAGGTCTAGAGATGTGAAGTAATTTGTGCAAAATAACACAGCAAAGATGCAATAAAAATTCTGACCAACAGAATTACAATCTGTTCCCCTTTATACTACATCATGCTTTCTCTAAAGACATTCAAACATACCTAAAATGCCCTTTAAAAAATAATGATAGGAAAAGTACTTTATCTCCCTTACCAAGAAATTAATTTTTTTTCAAATTTTGATAACTCATAGCCAATAAATCTTTAAACTTAAAATACTGTGTCATTCTGAAAATGAAAGTTTTTTTCTTATAAACCATTTAACATCAATTATTAAGAATTTTTTAGTCTTCCACTTTGTGTCAGACCCTATGCTAGGTGCTGGGGATACAAACCCAAGAAGGAAAGAGTCTCTCTGAGGAAACTAAGATTCTAACAGGTTAGAGAGCATGGATACCTTAGGTGTGGATGGAGCACCAGTGTGGTGTGCCAACGCACCTTGGTGAAACCCTACTCCTATTGTGGTTAGAAGATGTCCAAGAAAGAAAGTGAAACATGGTTTAATAAATAGATGTATTCATTTAGTCAATTGATGAGGTAATAAGGAACTACTGGTGGGGACAATATAATCAGACCCATATTTCAGGAATATAGCAAGTTATGTGGAAAATAGATTGGAGTGGGGAGACTTGAAATAAAGACACTAATTGGGAGAGTATTGCTATAATCAAAGTGAGAGGCGATAGAGCTTTATCCCTCACTTTTCCTCCACTATCGGCTGCTTGAGAAAAAAACTCTATTATTATTCATGTGTATGTGTGTGACTTTGATCTGAATAGGTAGCCCAAGAAATATGATACTACCACAATAATACAATTTACCCACTTATATACCACTATTTTCTCTTGAGAGAAGAATAAGACATTTTACAAATTTTACCACCATTATTTTATTATGTATTTCCTCCTTTGTGTTAAGATTTTATTCCCATTGAAAATCATTTTTTGACATTTCCACTCCTGACACACATATGCTACCTTTTGATGTGGTAAAAAAAAAAATTGAGTTCCCAAGTAAAAGAGACAAATTGTGACCTTTGGGATATCACCATGACCAGGAATTGTGATTTTGGGACAATATTCTCCCAGTTTGTCTTGTTATTTCAAGTCTCTCCCCATTCTAATCTATGTCCCACATAATTTTCTATGTGAGTTTCCTAAAATACAGATATGACCATATATTTTCCCTCTCAAAAAAACTGATGAGTTTTTGTGATGATACCCAAGACTAGAATACAGTGCCAGGAGGGCTTTAGGGTTTAGAGGGAGACAGGATAGCATTATTTCTTAACATATGCTCATGAATAAATTCAGGAAAAAGAAAGGAAACTACAGTAGAAAGAATATGGTTTAAGATCAAAGGATCGAGAAGCCAAGATGATATAATAGAGAAAGCACTCAGCTGAGCTCTCCCAACATTTCCTTCCAAACAACTTTAAAATAATGTCCCAAATCAATTTATGGAGTATCAGAGTTAAGAAAAGGTCAGAGGAAGACATTTTTCTAGCCCAAGACAACTTAGGATGTCAGAGAGACCTGTAACATGGGAGTAGAAACTGACCCGAAACCCACATGAATGAAACACCCGTGGTGAATTAAGGCAGTGACAAGAGAAGCAACAGCAGCTTCTGGAGCTCTTAAGTCAGAGACAGTAAGGGGACTTGACAAATAATCAGAGAGACTTTACAGGGAACCCCTGTACTAGCCCTGAATTCAGCACCAGACTATTTGGCAACTCATTATTTGAGAAGACTAACTGGGAGAATGAGAATGAGAGAGAGAGAGAGAGAGAGAGAGAGAGAGAGACAGAGAGACAGAGAGAGAGAGAGAATATGCTCCAATAGCCATGTAAATGACTGAACTCTCTTCTCATGAATCATCATGGCTTTCTCCCAAGCTTGTGATCTGTTTCCCATATTCCTCAGATATTTACCTTTTCTGTCCAGGTTTATTCAAAGACAACTTTACTTCTTCTGCCTCTATTGGATTTCTTTTCTGTGGGCTTTTAAATACACATACACATACATACGTAACTTTTTTATTTCATTAAATATTTCCCTATTCAAAATAAAACATTTTTAACAATTTTTAAGAATTTTGAGTTCCAAATTTCCTTCTCCCCTTCTGTCTGCCACCCTTGCTTTGAGAAGGAAAGAAATTTGATAGCTATTATACCTGTTAAGCCATGAAAAACATATTTCCATATTAGTCATGTTGCAGAAGAGAACACAGATGAAAAAGGTATACTCCTTTCTATTCCCAACCAGTTTTCTCCAGAGGTCTGTTATATCTAATTTTTCTAAGATATGTGAGATATCAAGAAATAATAAAAAAAAACCAAAAGAATGAAAAATAGAAGAAAATGTGAAATATCTCATTAGAGAAACAACTGATCTGGAAAACAGATCGAGAGACAATTGAAGAATTATTGGGACTACCCAAAATTCATGATCAAGAAGACTCTAGATATCATATCTCAAGAAATCATTAAGAAAAAAGTACACTGATATCTTAGATCCAAAGGGTAAAACAGAGATTGAAAAAAAAAAATCACCCATTGCCTCCTGAAAAAAAAAACTCAAAATGAAAACTCCTAGAAATATTATAGTCAAAGCTAAAAAGCACCATAGACAATGAAGTTATAAACATATATGCACCAACTAGCACAGGTTCCAAATTCTTAAAAATAATTGAATGAATTATAGGAGTAAATAGATTATAAAACTATACTAGTGGGTGACTTCAACCTTTCCCTCCCAGAGTTAGATAAATCTAAGCGTAAAATAAAAGCAAAGTCTCTCACAATAATTTCCAGACAAAAGAGGAGAATAGACTCAGTTTTATTATAGGCTAATTAACTTGACTTTGATTCTGGACAAACTTCCTTTACATTTGAACACAAAAGTGGTAACCATGAAGATTTAACATGGAATTAACAAGAACAGGTCCAACTGTACTGCTTTTTCTTTTTAACTGATTTACCAGCTTTATAGATCAAAAATAGATAGATGATAGACAGATAGCTACAATTATAGATATTATATAGAGAAACATACATATACATAAATATATACATATAAATATATCTTAGATTTTAGTGGAAATTTGAAAATTTTTCTTTTGTTCCTATGGTGAAAATGATGGAGAGATATGGAAGTATAAGCAATTGAATTCAGAGCTTGTTGGATGTCCACTTCAAAGAGGAGCCATTTCTGATTCAATGTCAGTTTGGAAGAAGATCTCCAGGGAATACTTCTTGATCATATACTAATTAGCATTTTTATGAATAATATATTAAAGTCATAAAAGAAATGCTTAGAGAATTTGCAGATGACCCAAATTGGGAAGGATAGCTAAGAAACTGGATGATGATATCAGGTTTCAAAAAAATTTTAGGAGTCAAACTTCTGGTAGAATCTATTAACTGGAATTCAATATGCATGACTGTTATCTTGAGCTTGGATTCAAACTGAGAACATCAAAAACATGGAATGAAAGAATGAGGATTAGCCAGTGGTTTGTCGGAAAAAAAGAACCCATGCTTTCAATGAATGGTAATATCAACTTGACTCAGTGGTGTCATGTGGCAAATGAGATCTTATTAGAAAATGCATAGTTCATGACTAGCAATACAACATAATTAAAATTTTACTTTGTCTTGGTCAGACTATATTTGGAGTACTGTGTTCAATACTGGGTATGAGCATTTGAAGAAATAAATATGGAAAAATGATTAGATTTCTACTACTTGGCCCTAGGAGTCTGGTTGGTTTCCATTGTTTATTCTCATAGTGGACCAAAATGACATCACAATATTAGAGTCAAGTTACAATGTATCTGACTGTGGCTGATCAGACCAATATGAGCTTGGAATGCTTGACCACAGATCAGGCACAAATAGTACATGTGAATATTTGGGTGGATTCTAAAAATGTGTGCATCTTGCGTTTATTTTGAACTATTTCAATTCTGCTTTGCTCATAGAGCACAAAATCTTCTCTGATGAGAGCACACCATGGTAGCCAGTCCTGTGCCAGTGTCTTCCATGTCACATAATCAATTCCAAAGTTCTTAAGAGAGACTTTGAGAGGGTCCTTGTATTATTTCTTCTGACCACCATGTGAGTGACTGCCCTGTGTGAGTTCTCCATAAAATAGTCTTTTAGGCCCCAGGAGACAAAATTCAGAGAAATGAGCAGAAATTACAAAGAGGAGAACTTAGAGCTGGCATCAAGAAAACCTTCCTAATAATTAGAGCTATTTTAAAGTGAGTAGCCTTGGAAGATATGGGGTTCTTCCTCATCAGAGGTCTTCAAGCAAATATCAGTTGACCATTGTCAGAAGTATTATAGAAAGGCTAATTTTGTACATATGGGTTGAATTCCATGGCTGTAACTCTAAGATAAGATAGATAGAAAGACAGACAGATAGATAGATATATAGCTAGATGGATAGACAGACAGACAGATAGATATATAGATAGATGGATAGACAGATAGATAATTTGTTGTTTACTATACCACAATGCAGGTACAATGTTAAACACTCAGATATAAACATAAGCAAGCAAGAACATTCCTGGTCTCAAGGAGCTTAAATTTTCATAGAGGAAGGAAAGGCATAGGACTTATCAATACAGCATAACATGGAGATAAGACAATAAAATGGAGGTCTAGTTATTGATGAGTTAGGTAAAAGCTCATTCTCAGAGTTTAGAGGCTGAAGGGCAGAGTCTAACTTTGGAGGGTTATGGGAAATGAGAATGAGAAAATTCTATGTTTCCATGAATTGGATCTTTATCATTAATTATTAAGATCTGATTAATTATTAATATAAAGACTGATAATACAGTATAGTGGGACATGTACTAGATTTAGAGTGTGAGAATTAAGTTTGGACACCTCCTCTACTAATTAAAATCTGTGTGACTTTTGGCAAAGTTATTTAATCTCTCTAATCTCAGTTATGAGGGATTTGTACGTGATCTCTAAAGTCCTTTTCATCTCTAAAGCCTGTAAACAAACAATGAGTCATTTTCCTTCCTTTTACAGAACCTTCAAAAACAATAAAGAATTTTTTTCCCACTAGTTGTCTGTGTAAGAAACCAAAGATAAGGTCATTAGGGACTAAAAAGTTACTTTTAATGTAATAGCAAATATAAATTGCAAAGTTAGTGTCAACATAAATTTACACTTAGGGCATATTTAATGCAAAGTTTTTTTCAGCACTAGACAATAAATTCTGTAGCACTTGTAATAAAGGTGGGGTTAGCATGACACAGAATATCCAGTTCAGAAGGGACCTAAGAGCACATCTTGTCCAACTCATACCTAAAAAAAATCTCTTACAGTAAAGGAGTCACACTCAAAAAGAAACTGTGGCCCACTAAACTAGGCATAATGGTCTCTAGGGGCTGCATGTTAATTTAGAAAACCACAAATTACAAACACGTGTGTTTTTTAGGGTTTTTTTATTCTGTTAAATATTCCCCAATTACATTTTAATATGGTGGCATTCAAGAATGCTATGGCCCCCAGGAGATGTATTTGACATTTCTTCCTTCCAACAAGTTGACAAGAGGTCATTCAGGTCTTTTTCTAAAGAATTAAAGTCAGTCAATAAACATTTATTAAGTGCCTAATATGTGCCAGACATAGTGCTAAACTCTGAGGATACAAAGAAAGGTAGAAGATATACCCTGCCTCATGGAACTCATAACCAGCCAAGAAAGACATCTCACTCCACTATTGTTTTTCGAATTCTCTCCCTTCTTCAATCCCCCTCTCTCCACCCACAGAGAAGGCAAGAAATAAGTACCCACTATACATATCAAACAATTAATAAGAATTTATTAAGTGCCTACTATGTGCCAGGCATTATGTTAAGCACTGAGAAACAAAAGACAGTCTCCGACTTCAAGAAGCTCACATGCAAAATACATTTCCATAAAGGGAAGAAAAATAAAGTGAAAAGAAATATGCTTCAATTTGCAAGAGTTCATCAGTTCTCTCTTTGGAGGTGGATACCATTTTTTTTTCATCATGAGTCCTTTGGAAATATCTTGGATCATTGCCTTGATTAGAGTACCTAAGTCTTTCATAGTTTGTTATTGTTACAATACTACTGTTCCTGTGTCCAGTGTTCTTCTAGTTCTACTCACTTCATTTGGCATTAATTTATATACATCTCCTTAGGTTTTTCTGAAACCATCCCGTCATCATTTCTAACAGCACAACAGTACTGGATCACTATTGTATGCGGCATCTTGCTCAGTCATTCCTCAAATGATGTGCATCTCCTCAGTTTCCAACTTTGCCACAGCAAAAAGAGCTACTATAAATATTTTGTACACCTTTTCTCTTGCCCCAAGCCCAAACATCTGTCTCTGTAAAAACTTGTTCCTCCTTCTGCCCCTTGAGGCCAAATAGACCAAGTCAGATCACTCTTGATTGTGATACCTCTTCAAAAACTTAAAAATAGCTATTAGATCCTCCCTAAGTCTCTCTTTTTCTGAGACAAATCCCCCATATTCCTTCAACCAATTCTCATAAAATTTTAAAATCCTATACAATTCTGGCAATTATCCTTTAGATCAAGTGTTGTAATCCCTTTGTGTGTCTTGGACCCTACTGGGAGTCTGATGAAGCTTAAAGACCCTTCACAGAATAATTATTTGTAAACAGCAAAATTAAAGGAAATGTTATATTTCAGTTCGAAGTTAGTGAAAATGAAGTTTTCGTTTTTGTGGGGGGCGTGGGGGGAGGTTTATGCAACTTCACAGAACTCTTGAATTCAACGTGTTCTATAGCTCCTGGGTTAAGAACACCTGCTTTAGCTAAAATCGAGTTTCTCTAAATCCTTCCCAAAATGTGATGCCCACGATGGAATTCAATGATCCAGATGTAGAGTAAAGCAGGACTTATATAGCCTTAGACACTAAACCTCTCAACGCAGCCTGGGATAGTATTAGCTTTACTGGCAGCCAAGTAATTGTTGAGTCACAAGAGAGATGGCCCGAAAGTATTTCAGCCCTAAAATCAGTCCACTAAAACTAGTTTCAAAGTACTGACATTATCTAGAGAGCTGGACTTCAAGTCAGAAGACCTGGATTTAATCCTGCCCCATACAATTACTGGGTGACCCTTGGCTAATCATTTAACATCTCAACCTCAGTTTCCTCATAAGTAAAATGGTGGGAAATAGCATCTACTTCACAGGGTTGTTGTGAGGACTCAATAAGCTAATTTATATTATGTAAAGGACAATTAGGTCGCACAGTAGATAGAGGGCTGGTCTGGAGTCAGGAAGTTGTTGTTGAGTCATTTCAGTCATCTCAAACTCTTTGTGACCCCATTTGACTTTCCCAGGGTCAACACAGCTAGTGTCTGAGGCTAGATTTGAACACATGAAGATTATTCTTTCTTGATTCTAAGACCCATGCTCTGTGCCACCTAGACCTATGCTCAAATACAATCTCAGACACTTACTGTGTGACCCTGCACAAGTCACTTAACCCTCTGTGTCTCAGTTTCCTCATCTGTAAAATGAGTTGGAAAAGAACATGTAAAACCACTACAGTATTTTTGCCAAGAAAACATCAAATGGGGTCATGGAGAGTCAGAAAAGACTGAAATGACTGAACAATAACAAATGTTATATAAAGTGCCTTGTCAATTATAAAGTGCTATATATAAATGTGCTATTACTATTATAATTTTGTTGAATCTAAATTTATCCTTTTCCACACTTTTATGTTTATTAGTGAATATGAATAGATGCTGAGATGTTGGTAAATACCAAATATTAGTTTACAATTTTATTCTCTAGCAACAGTTCCTTGAGTTGCCAGCAACGGTTTTGTAAGGGTCTTGGAATGTGCTAGCATTGCACTATAACCCATATTATAATAGAAATAATGAAGTTATCACATATTTAATTCATTGGTTACTCATAATTTGCCTTTTTTATTGTGAATAAAAGAACTATTTTTCTGGTTTGATATATGTTCAAAAGAATGAATTCCTATTATGAATTCCAGCCCAAGCTTTTGGGTGATTACGGGTTCATTCTTAATTGTTTATTGGATTTTTCAATGGTGACCCCTGGCAAATACTCACTCTGTCCTTTTATAAAAGAGGTTTTGAAGAGTTCAATGACATGGCTCAAAAAATGTTTAAAGGTTACTCACATGTATGGGATTTGAGGTTGGTTGAAAAGGAGTGCGGATAGTTTTCCATTTTATTCTCCTATTTTTTACAATGTCCCATCTTAAATCTTACACTGAATCCATTCACTATTTGAACCCCATTCCCTAAACTCAGTCTGGAGAAGAGAGAAAAAGTAAAGTGGGGTACCAAAGAGGAAGAGGAGAGTGAAGAGGGAGTATCTTATGATGCGAAGATAAAATAAGAGTGGTTTTCTGGAATGTCTACTCCATAATATCTCCAGAGAAGTGGAAGAACAAAATGGAAGTTACTCAGCTGAAAAATATAGTACTGTTCCTCCTAAACTCTCCCATCTAAAGCCCAAATCATTCTCAGAGAACCAAAAAGTGCCTAATTCCTGAAGGTACAGCACTTCCTGCTATCAACGTGACCAATTTCATGTGTCTATCAGAATCATTAGCCCATCACTGGTGTTTCACCTTATATCTGGCTCTCCAAATTTGTGGCTCAGAGTAGATGACAAACTATTAAATTATGTGAAGGAAAAAAACCTATTTTTCTGCTCAGTCACATGTTTTCCAGGTCAAGAAAGAGGACAGACTAAGGCAATTTTAAAAAAAATTAAATCCTGCATCAGCTGGAGCTAGTATGTCTTATATCAGATTCTTGGAGGAAACTGCACAAAATTGTTCTGGTTCATCAGAATAGAGAAAAATGATAGCTTTTGCTAAACTAAGTGATGCTAACCTGTGGGAACTTGAATCCACTGCTGAATAGAAATATTTCTATTTAAAAAAATGGTACATCTTAATTTTGTATCAAGCTGTGCATTACTCAGAATCTGAGGTAAACTAAATAACCCAGTACATTACCTGAGCCTGCAAAGTATAGTACTATCCAGTCATTACAGAAATAGATTCCTGCACAGAAATGGTAGATGCTTGTATGTCTTCTATTTCTCCTAGGTAGAAGCTTCTAAAATTCACCCATCATTATTAAGACATCTTTTTAAAAATATACAGACATACAGAAGAGTTTCCAAACTTGCTCAATCTTTTCCATGGCAAACTTTCTTAACTGAGACTATTTTTCCTCTTTGGAGTTCTCTCCTCATCCAGGATAATGAGATCTGGTTAATTATACAGATGGGAGGTAAGCCAGAGAAGGCTTTCCGAATTAGTTGAAATAATAATAGTCAATACTTACATAGTACTTTGAGATTTGCAAAGTACTTCATAAATATTATCTTTACATCAGTCTTTGTCAGGGAGGCACCATTCATTAAGAGGGGCTCTGACTTGCTTATGGCTACACAGCTATAAGTGTCTAAGGTAGGTGGGCTTTTTTAATTTTTTAAGTAATTCATTTATTTTTAGTTTTCAACATTCACTTCCATAAGATTTTGAGTTCTAAATTTCTCCTCCTCTTCTTCCCTCACCCAAGACAGCATGGAATCTGATATAGGCTTTCTATATAAAGTCATATTTCAGGTTAGTCATGTTGTAAAAAAGAATTAGAACCAATGGGATAAGCCATGAGAAAGAATAAACAAGAGAGACAGACAGACAGACAGACAGACAGAGAGACAGAGAGAGACAGAGACAGAGCGCAAAAAGTATGCTGCCATCTACATTCAGACTCCATATTTCTTTCTCTGGATATGGATAGCATTTTCCATCAAGAGACTTTTGGAGTTGTCTTGTATCTTCACATGACTGAGAAGAGCTAAGTCTATCAAAGTCTAAGACAGGTTTGGAGCTCATCTTTCTGACTTCAAGTTTAGAGTTATATCTCCAGTTTGCTTATTCAGACACTCTTTTGAGGATCCCTAGGATTAATTACTAGAAGATAGACATGTTTGGTAGAACCACAAGGCCCTTCCTTACAAAGCATTCATCTGTGCCTTATAATTTGCACTAGGGTAGGGTTTGTCCTATACTATTAGGATCTTCTTTGCAGGAAAAATGTCTATCTGTTCTAGCCAAAGTTATATACTAAAGTCTGATTTGCCCGACACAGAAATTGCCATCATCACCCACCCTTCACATTTCCCTATCATACCCTACATATTTATTGACTTGGAGTTTCCTCCCAGGAATGGAGCCAGTGGAATTCTGAAGCAGACAGAAAATACAAGCCAGCTGTCTATTTAAGGCAACTGCAAAGGGCAGGCTCAATACCATTTTTGTTCTACTTTTTTTTTTAAACAGGCAAATAACCAACTAAAATGAAAAGGAAAATTATTAAACTGCCTCCAGAATATACAACCCTGCATTTTTTCCTGTTGACTGAAGTGTCACTATTTCTTCTCATGAATCCTAACCATAAAATTCTTGAAAGTGTTCCTTCTTTTTTCTCAAGTCATATTGAAAATGACTGATAAGGAGAAAAAAAACTTTCTTGCTTTGGAAAACTTAAAATTTGTTTATCCACAGTGGGAAAAAAAAGATTCGGAAACAGTTAATATCTCACTTCTGTTCTTAGGGGAAGAAATGAACTTTAAATGCATACCTTCAAGATTCACAATTGCCTATACCTTTCCTTTAAAACAATCCCCACTCAGAGCACTACAGATAATGACCAAATCCCGATTCATTGCCCCTAAAGTACTACATAAAATGTGAGTGGTTATTTTTTGATTCTCATCTTTTTCAGTGAGTTTCAGACCAAAATAATTCTAGGACAAATCATTAGCTTGCTATTGCTAACAATAGCTGGCATTTATATAGCATTTGAATAAAGGTATTAGGATGCAAGCTCTTTCTTGCTAGACCTAGCTAGACTTTGGACTAAAGGGGCCAAGGTCTCCCATTGCATCCTGGGTCATCTCTAGTCATCCTGAGGAATATCTGGTCACTGGATTCCTATGGCTCCAGAGGAGAAGTGAGGCTGATGACCTGCACAGTCCTCCCTCACTCAAAACAAAGTCAAGTGCAAGTCATGTCATTGTTTCTCTGATGGTCTTTTTCAGCAACGAAGGACGAACACAACCCATTGAGAGCACAATAGTCACAACTATGACAGTAGACAGGACAATAAAGATATCTACTTTATCCTGTTTCCATATGGCTTTTATCCCTTCTTCTACTTATAAAGCTCTATATTCTATTTAGCTTGTACATTATGAGAATTTAAGATGATAATATACATTTTAATGTGTGCAAAATATTTTTCATAAGCTTCTATGAAACATTGTTATATCTGAGCAATATATTTGGTCTTTGATAATTTTCCAACAGCTCAGTAGACTTGATTGAGTTCTTCAGCATATTTTCAAATCTATATGCAAAGTAAAAAAAAAGTATGTTCATTTGCTATCTTTCAATCACAAAGTTAATGAGTTTCTGACGTATAATTACAGCTATCAGGTCATAACTTGCTAGGTACTCAAAGGTCCTAAATTTTTATAACTTGCAGAGTTTTGTACCTGCAAATACCTGCATTTCCTTAAATAATCTACATTGATCAAGTCTATTCTGGAATTTCCATCATGAACCCCTGTACATCAAATACATCCACATTACTTACCCTTTATTTAATTTTTCTTTGTCAATGTATTTTCGGCTTAGTTTATGGGGCTGGTGACCATGAAGGGCATTCTGAATCCACATTTTGTTCTTAGAAAATTCATAGGTTGCATCTTAAGATAGAAACCATTTGTGGTTTATAATCAATAAATCTATTGTGTATATCTATTTTAACCATTTACTATTTCTCTATAATGTGATGTGTGATTACTCCAGAGACATTTTTGTAGTTTTTTTAACCTATTTGTAATGTGTTCTAAGAATGCCTATCGATCTTATTCCTCATTTTTGCCACTGAAGTATTCATTTTTCTAATATTTCCTTAGGGGGATGGGTACTAGGTTTTATGAACTTTATTTTTATTAGGATAACTTTCAAATCTGTTATTATCCATTTTATAATTCCAAACATGTATTTTAACACTAGTATAATGCAAGTAGACACTTTTGCTTCCATCATTACTATCACTGGAGGTTTTAAGAAAAGTCATGGCATAATGACAAGAAAGACTGACCTTGAAGTCAGAAAGACCAGTATTCAACACTTACTAGTTGTGTGACATGAGCAAGTAACAACTTCTCAGTACCCCCAAGAAGTTCCTTAAGACTATAAATTACTGAAGAGCTGTTGAGTTGCATTAATGGAGGAAATTTATGCCCTGGCAATTCCACCACCAATTGAATTACAGCTCTAGACTCTGTCCACATTCAAAATGATATTATTTGAGTAAAATGTTACTCTTTTGGAGTGAAGACAGCCATGATCACTGTTCTTAATCTAAAGTAGCTAGAAAAAACTAACCCTTTTCTTGAAGGTTTACTTTTCCAAATCACCCATATTTTAATCATTTGCTGTTAGGATTTCTTCCTAGTACAAGGGCAAGGTGAGGAAAAAAGCTCTGAGTAAGTCAGTCAATAAACATCTACTGTGTATTATGTGCCAAGGCTCTGTGCTAAGCACTGGGGATACAAAAAGAGGCAAAAGACATCACTTGTCCTCAAATAGCCCATAATCTAATGGAAAGACATGTAAACCAATATATACAAACAAGTTGAATGTAGGATAAATATGAAATAATCAAGAGAGGGAAGTCCCTGGAATCAAAAGGTGTTGAGAAAGGCTCCCTATTGAAGGTAGGATTTTAGCTTGGACTTAGAGGAAACCAGGAAAGTTAGTAGTTAAAAAAGAGGAGGGAGCACTTTCCAGACATAGGAGAAAATGTCTGGAGCTGAGAGACAGAGTGCCCTGTTAGAGGAAAAAGTCCAGAGGGTGATGTGGTTGAATCAAAGAGAACATAATTGGAAGTAAAGTATAAGAAGATTGGAAAGGAAAGAGGAGACTAGATTAAGAAGGATGTTAAACACCAAACAGGGGATTTTATATTTGATTCTAGCAACAGGATGCCATTGGAGTTTAATGAATGGGGGTTTGGGTGGGAGAAGACAGGGAAGACCACTTTAGTGGCCAAATGGAAGATGGATTGGAGAGAGACAAACTTAAGGGAGGCAGACCCACCAGCAGGTTATTGCAATACTATAGTTAGGAACTGGGAAAAATCCAGCATGGGTCTGCTTTAACTCTATTTGTGATTTTACAGAGCTCTATTTCTATCTAGATGTAGGATCTCTGCTTTCTGATCCTGAATATTTTTCCTCTTTCTTCCTACCTCCAGCACTCCTAACTGGAAGCAGTGAGACAGTAGAAAAGGCATTGGATTTGCAATGAGAGAATCTGGGTTCAAATTTCAGGTCTGCTGCTACTTCCCGGAGCTAAACTAATTCATGTCAAACACAAGCATTTATTAAGTGCTTACTGTGTGCCAGACACACTGCTTAAACCTCACTAGGTTTCACTTTCTTCACTTACCTACCAAGAGCCTTTCCATTTGCTTTCCCTTAGTTTCTATGTCCTTTTTCTCTCCTTCTACCTTGGTCTCCCTTCCATTCTCTCTCTCTCCTCTCTCCATCCCTTTGTCTGAGCTCCCATCTCTTTCTGTGTGTATGTGTGTCTATGGCTTTGGTTCTCTCTGTGTCCACTCTTCCCCCTCTCTCATTCTCTATCTCACATACATACATACATACACACACATCCTATGTATTGCTTTATGCTTACATGTGATTTCCCTCCCTTCCAGTTTGAAGACTAGGATTATTTCTTTTGGTTTTTCTCCACAATCCAAGTCCATAATATAGTGCCTTGTACACAGTAGTGATTTAATAAATGCTTGTCAAAGAAAAGAAGGAAAAAAATGAGAGAATGTTGCATCAGATGATCTTTGCGGTTCCTTCTAGCTACAAATATATGATCTGGTAAGATCATGTTGATTAAATTAAATTGAAACTATACTGTACTTACATTTAAATTAGTGAACAAAATTCTATCATAGTTTGAATTGTACCATACTCATTGTCTCCTTTAGTAGCTGCATGTACTGTCTTAGTCTACTCAGAAGCTAATCATGTCACACAGTACCACTTAATTAACTTGCACTAAGTAGTGAAATGTCTGAATCATAAACTTTTTTATAGCATTTCAGCTTTATTATTTTCAAGTACGTGCAGTATCACAAGTTAGTAATTAAGACATTGTTATCATGCAAAAAGTCTTGCCAGATTTTCTTTGATGAATGAATCAGGACCATTTATAATTAGTGCATCACTGGAAGAATGAATAAATGCTTACAAATAATTTTCTGCCTTAATATGTCAAAACTTCAATGGATTCATGATCTCATCTATGTGGTACTTATTCCCTTGGTGCAGATTCATGTTGCTTCCCTTCCCTTCCATCTCTAAGTTTCCTTGGCTTCCTTCAAGATTCAGCTGTGTAGGAGGCTTTTCTCAGTTTTCCAAGATTCTAGTGTCTCCTCCTCCCCCATTACCTTTCATATTCTCTCCTTTTCATCTTCCTCATCTTCTCTCATATATACATATGTATATATGCATATGCACTCATACATATAGGTACATGCATATGTATTTATACAGAGACACATAAGCATATTTTTATGTTGTCTCCCCAACTAGAATGTATGTTCTTTGAAGGAAAATGCTGTTTTTGCCTTTCTTTTTATCCCTTATGCCTAGCAAAGTATTGGCACATAGAGGGCAATTAATAAATGTTTGTTGACTGACTGAATGATATTCTATACTATGCTACTTTTGCCCATAGCTCTCCAGGAATTCTTAAAAAAGAATCCACACAACATGTTGGAAACCTTCCTCTAGGTCATTAAAGCCTCCATGGTTTCCAGTGCAGGAAATGGCAAAGCTGTCCACAGGTTAGCCTTTGCTCTCACTATATAACCAAACCATGTCTTTTTCCAATCATACTCCCAGATGAGTTCTTTTATGTCACTTTCATTTGTAAGTCTCTATTGGCAATACATTATAGCCTAGTCATAACCACCATATATATTCATACTGCCCCTTGGATCATCTATTTTACAATTCTTTATGACTAAGTTATTCTACCATTCAGTCATTTAAAATCCATGAAGAATTTTTGAAAAAAAATTTGGAACTAGATCTATAATTTCATTATATAAGGGTTTTTGATTTGGAATTTCCCTCTGTTCATGCAGAATTGTGCTTATTCTTTAATATAATCTTTAGAGATTTTCCTGGTACAGTGAAAGGTGAGACATCTAGCCTGGGGTCACCCAACTAGTATATGTCAAAAATAGAACTGGAACTCAGGTCTTCCTGATCCCAAGGCAAGATCATTCACTATAATACCATGTTGCTTCTGGGCTTATATCAATATTATAAAGATATGTAATTTTTCTTTGATGAAGTAGCTTGAGATCATTTAAGGAGAATAGGAAATATTCCCCTTGATGACTTACCTGTACAGTCTGGCTTTTATCATTTTGCCATCGTTATATGTCTTATGTCTCCTACCACACAGTATGTGCTCTTATTCTTTGAATTTTTATAAAATCACACACCATGGGGTATATTTACATCTATTCAATAAAATTGTTAGTGAAGTCCCCCTTTAACCTCTGGGTCTGGGCCAATTTTCCTAAAGTCGATAGTTTTGTCATTGAGTTCATGGACAAATTTCAAAAGATCCAAGATCTTTTGAATGGGGGAGAAAATTACATCTGTGTTTAAATATACTTGTTTTCCTTTACAATCCTATGTATTTTTATTCATTTGAAGACATTATTCTGAGAAGAGGTCTATGGCCTTAACCAGATTGTCAAAGAAATCAATGACAACATAAAGGTCAAGAACCTCCATTTTCAATCTTTCAGTTGTTCCTTGCCTCCTTATCAGCAGTCAGTCTCTTACTGTTGGTCTTTCAGTCAACATTTTCTTAGATCCTAAAGAAATAGGTGTAATGGAAACTATGAGAGTTTAAAAATCTTCCCCACTCATTAATGGGCCTGCCTATTAAGGAAAACTTGATCAGGGAGGCCCACACCTTTTGTTAATTTTCTGATAAGGCACTGATTGTCAAGGGTTGTGGTGCCCTCTGGCTCTATAAAATGTATACTCTGATATGAGGTTTACTTTGGGGCTTATTCATTGGAAGTGTTTATTTGGCCAGAAAAGACTCTGTCTGGGCAGTCACTCAGGAGCCCCTCCCCCTCCCACACACACACACATACACACACACTTTGAAAACCCAGATATTGGTGCTTCTTTCTCTGGTAACTGTATGTATGGTCAGACAATTGGATCTGTCTGTTGATCTGTGATGTACGTATGCTTATGTCAGGCAGTGGGAAGTACTGTTTATTGATCTTTATTTCTCTGTATTTTCTCTGAAGTTCAGGGCCCTGACTTTTTCCCCTGAACTAAGGGAATGATACATGTGCTTGATTAAAGTGATTGCTGATTCCTCAAAAGTGGCTTTCTCTTTAGAAAAGTAGATCAAAGAACCTGTATAGCAGGCCCTCTTGTGCATGTCGGGATCCTTGCTATTACAAAAGGCAACTTTGCAATTTTTTGTTTTATTATTTCTAATAAATGTTGGCATCTGGTTTGGTTTCTATAGTTTCATGGTCACCAAATTTATTAAGCTTAGGATTTAAACCTTTATCTGATTTTTAAAAATTATTTAGTATGACTGTTAAAATAACTAAAAATAATCCTCTAGCAAAATGTTATTTTCTAGGTTAAGAATAACCTTGCATCTATATGAGTCACTCCTGGTCCTGATACTATTTTATTCTAAATTTTTATTGCACACTAGTATGAGTACAAAAAAGAAATACAAAATGAAGTATTGCCTCTGCAGTACTAAAATGCACACTACTAAAATATGTTGTCCCCCTATCTCACTTCTGGTGAAAGGGAAGGTCAGGTAGACAAGAAATTTTGAGCAAAGATCCTTAAACATCCAGAATGAGTTTGCAAAAAGAAAATGATAGGAGCAGGCAAGGAAACCTCCACTGAGACCAATCCATAGCAACAAGAATGCATCTGTATTTTCAAGAATATTTGCTATAATATTTTCAGAAGATACAAAATTCTGAAGATTAGTTAAAACCTCAATTAAGATGGGCCTAAAAATTCCAGTGGCCTTGAGAAGGGAAGGGTGATACTAAGCAAAAATGAATTTCAGTCGAGAAAGGAGCGAAATTTTGTGCTTAGCAAGTTTAAGAGACCACAAACTAAGCACAAATCTAAAATGCTGTGATTATTTTGAGATGTGATACCATCATGAATTATAGAGCATACTAAATAATGAAAACAAGAGCCAATTCTTCCTCCACAATCAGCATTATTGGAATCCGTACCAAGTTTTAAATGTTACCAATTTTAGCCATGTAGAAAAGAAAAGAAGAGTTGAGAAATTTACATTTCCAGATGAACATCCTGAATTGAAAACCAAGTCAGTTTGAGAATGAATAACACCCCGGAAACAGGATCAATGACTTTTGATTGGGGAATGACCAAACATATCATGATGCACTAAATGTAATAAAGTATTATTACAGACAAAGAAACAAGGAATCTGATTAACACAGAAAAGCAGGAGAAGATGTGGACTTCTGAAAATGAGATGAGTAGAAGCAGAAAAACTACACATAATGACAAAAGCATGAAAATGGAAAGAAAAGCAAAATAAAACAAGCTGGAAGTTGTAGAATTATAATGACAAACCTTTTCCTCTTGCCAAAAGTAAATAAAGATGCTCAGTTATTTCCCTATCTTCTTTGTGGTGGTAGAGGTATCTAGCACTACATATAAGATCATGTGATACATTAGGTAATATAGCATAAGTTAACATTACGGATAGAATACCAAGTACAATAGCGAAAATCTAAGTTCAAATTCTACCTCAGATATTTAACATGACCTGGGTTAATCACTTAACCTCTCTTAAGCCTTAGTTTCTTCATCTGTAAAAGGAAGATTATGATAGAACTTATTTCATAAAACTCTTTTGAGGATTAAATGAGATAATAAATATAAAGCATTTTGCAAGCCTCAAAGCAGTATATAAATTCTAGCTGCTACTAAACTGCTTTTTTAAATGTCTTTTAAAAGTTATTTGCTATGATGGAAGACTGATGAGGAAGAAGGGAGATATTCAGAAATGTGACATGTTATTTATGAGTCATTTTTCAGACTCTTCATGACACCATTTGGAGTTTTCTTAAATTAGAGTGGTTTACTATTTCCTTCACCTGGTTATTTAACAGATAAGGAAACTGGAGCAAACAGGGTGTAATGACTTGCCTGGGGTCATATAGCTAGTAATTATCTAAGGCAAGATTTGAACTCACAGAGACCCAGAATCCTATCTACAACATCACCTAGATATCCCTACAGTATGATACAGATAATGCAAAAGAAATCACTAACTTGTTTGAAAAAATGTATATGTGACAAGACTCACATGTTGGAAGGGCTGTCCTTTCATATGTGGCATAGGGAGGTGGGGTATCATTGTGGAGGCAAAAAAAACATCTCTAACTTCTTACCCCTCCTCCTGCATCCTTCCTCAAAAGAATTTAATTCTGGTGAGAGATGGAAGCAAAAAAGTTGGAGAGGAAGCCAATGTTCTGTCCACAAAGAAAGGAGGTACTGGCCTAGAATTACATATTTCTGCTCCCTTAAATGTTGTTAGTTTACTAGGGAATATGCTCAGATTCCAGTTAATTTCTGATCACTGTTTCATTACCAGGAGTAAGGAGGCGCCCAAGCTTCATATCTAAAGCTTGACTCCTTCCCTATTCAACACCAGTTCCATGTACACACAAAGAAATAACAAAGAAATCTAATCATAGCAAAACAGAAGTTGGAAATGTATACATAGGAAAATATATGCCAGACAATATGGAGTGAAGGATCTCTCCCATTAAGAGCAAGGTAACTCAACTCAAACGATAACCAAACAATCATAACTGATGGACTCAGTCAAGACAATAAGTCAGAATGCCTGTGACCACTGTACTACCCCACCACCCAACCTGCAACAACAAAAAAGTAATTACATTCAGGAGTTGTTTTTATTGACAGATAAATAAAAGTTTATCAAGCCTGATTTCTATGATGTTTACCGCATAGACTTAGCTTCATTATTTCTATATCGTTGGGCTAAATTCCAAGTTCAATGACTTCTGCTTCTGAGAGACATGGTGACCCAGCCACATACAAGTGTGGCCCAAACTGGGAACGAGAAGATGGGCAGGGAACAGACAAGAAAGTCCTCCATGCCCTTTGGGCTGTGATTTCGGTAACCACATGAGTCCATTGGAGTTATGGAAGTTGATCACCTCTAAAATTAGGTTGCCTTTTCTTTTAGCATAATTTACCTCGTTAGGCAGCTAGGTGGTGCCACAAGGCACAGAACACTGGACCAGGAGTCAGGAAGACCTAAGTTCAAATCCAGTCTCAGATGCTTCCTAGCTGTGTAACCCTGGGCAAGTCACTTAAGGTCTTTCTGCCTCAGATTCCTCATCTGTAAAATGAAGACAATGATACAACCTAATTAAATGAGATAGATGCTTATAAAGTGGTTGGCTGGCGTATACTAAGAACTTAATAAATATTTATTCCCTATCTCCTTTCGGCATTAGTCACATGGCCCAAAGTACTTATTTTCCATGTCTGGAATTTTAGGAAGGTTCATTTCTATAACATGTTGCATCCTCTTGGTCACCATCTCCGCTCCCCTCAAACCACACCTTTGGACTCCTCCTCTGGTATGCCAAGCTCTGATAGACAAGCTTTTGCTTTGACTTACCTGGAACCAGGCCTCCACACTATCGGCTATCGTGGGACCCTGCTATCTCCATTCTTACAAAAAACAATCTCCATCCCTTCTCCCACCCTGTCCCCACACACCATATGAGCTTGGACTCCAACCTCAGGCCTCTAGACTGTCGCAGGAGAGTTTTCATCTTAGCTTTCCCATAAACAGACTCCACATCATTTCCTGGCTATTTCTACATCACTGCTGTCTTCACTGCTTCCTTTTCTAGATTCCTCCTCCACACACACAAACCCACCATATGTATTGTCCTCCCAAATTAAAATGTAAACTCCCAGGCAGCGGAGACTGTCTTCCTTTCTATCTATAATGCTTCCATCTAGAGAAAAAAATGTGTTTGAAAAGAAATTAAATGAACTTCCTGAATTCTTATATGTTCAAATATGTGAAGTTCAAAAAGCTTTATGATCTATTGGGATAGATAATTGCAATATATATTAGAGGAGTGAGTTCTCCCACCAGGGAAACCATAACTCTTTGGGTATTTACATGTTGACTTATGTATACTCTTCATGATATTCCTTCCCCAATTTCTGATTTTAGTATGGAGCACATACTAAAGCAGGTTCTACCAAACTGGAAGACAGACTTGGGGACAACCTGGGTATCTGTAGTACAAGGTTCTGAGACTCATCAGCAGAGTGGGTAGCCAAGGAATGATTTTTTTTTTGCTTTTGTTTTGCCAAAACAATTTGCACAGAAGTACAGAATGTTCACCAAAATGAGAGAAGGGGAGAGAAAAGGCAAGAAGTGAGTGGAAGGAATTCTCATCCTGATGAAATCACAGGCATTCTGAAACAAGAGTATATGCATATGTGCCTACATACAAACATTGCCTTCTTTCTGCATATATGTGAATTATGTGTATATGTGTGTATATGTATATGTGTATGCATATGTGTGTGTACAATGTATTGCATGTGCATGTGTATTGTACATTGATAGGAGTATGCACATGAGCATATACACATATATAATATGCATATATGATGGCATGTATGTATATTGCATGTGTATGCATATATATGCCATACGTACATAGATAGACCTGTAAACACACAGGCAGCATTAACAATATTGCTACATCGAGCCACTCTTGTTAAAGGAAATGACGCCTCCATATAATTAGTTGTTCCAAATAACTGAAATCCCAGCTTTTTAGACATCTTATCAACAGTATGACGCTGGGCAAATCAGTCTCTGCCTCAGTTTCCTCAAGTGTAAGATGAAGATGCTAATAGTATCTCCCTTGGAAGTGGGCAAAGCCAAGATGACAGAGCAGAAGGATGGACCTGTAGAAGTCCTCCCCCCACAGCCCATAAAATACCTGTAAAAAATCACTATAAACAAATTCTAGAGCAACAGAAGCCATAAAACAACAGTGAAAGAGATTCCAGCCCAAGACAGCTTGGAAGGCCTACAGGAAAAGTCTATCCCTCCAGGCTAGGGGCGGAGCACAACTCACAGAGCTCAACCCAGTCCTGGCCATGAGGCGTGGCAGGAATGGGATTGGAGCAGGCTGGGGCACTGAATCCCCAGCAGTAGCTGCGGTTCTCAGATTCCTCAACCCACCAATGCCAAAGATAGCTTCAAAGGTCAGTGAGAAAGCTTTTTCACCTGGGTAAGAAAGGAGTAGGATCCTACCCTAGCCCAGGCCCCAGGCTTGGAACTCAAAGTATTAGAAACAAATGTTGAGAATTGTTTTTGTATGCAACTGGGAAACAAGAAATACAGGTAATGGAGAATAGAAATCTATCTTGCCCTACAAGAAAAGAGAGAAGATGGGGATAAGGGAAGAGAGGGGTGTGATAGAAGGGAAGGCAAATTGGGGGGAGGGGTAATCAGAATGCACAGTGTCTTGGGGTTGGGGAGGGGAAAGATGGTGAGACAATTTGGAACTCAAAATCTTGTGGAAATGAATGTTAAAAACTAAAAATAAATAAATAAATTTAAAATAATAAAAATAATAGTACCTCCCGTCAGGAGAGTTATGAGACTTAAATGAGATGATATTTGTAGAGTGCTTATATAAACTCTAGTTGTTATTGTTAGTGTTTTTAGTTCTGATATCTTCTTTCTCTTCCTATTCAGTAAGTCTGTTAGCTGGATTTTATTGCTGGTTTCATGATGCCTGTCAACAGGGATTTTTTTCTCTCCTTACACTATTTCCAGCTTACTGGTTACTTCCAAACTAAATATAAAAACTTGTTGGAGCTATATTTCAATAAGAGTACAGAGACTTCAAGTTAGGAACTAAGGAGTTTTCCTGTATCTGGGAGGGGATTTGTTATACATTCTCTGCTTCCTGGGTTCCTCCCTCTGATTAGACAATCCCTTCTACAAGTTTCATTGCAAGAAGGCACTAAAGCAACCCAGCTCTTCATTTTTCACCAGGCTGCCCTCATGCCTTCTGCCATCACACACCACACACCCTCTTTTCAGCTTCCTTTTAAATGTTGCCATTTGACTATAAACTCTTGAGAGGAACTATCTTTCTCTTGCTTGCATTCATATTTCCAGGACTTAATACATGCCTGGGATATAGAAAGTAAATTACAAATGCTTGGTGACTGACTGATCCACAGGCTTAGGTTGATTTGTTTGGTGACTGCTTTCCATCTAGAAAATCATGGTGTTGTAAAGGCAATATAACTTAGTGAATAAATAGGGTATCTAGGAGGTAGGTTGCCTGGTTGACCTGTATTAAATTAATATCTCTGACTATAGGACACTAGGCAGGTTATCTACAATATCAGGGCCCCATGACTGTTTTCTAAGACTAAAACAGAATAGCTGCAGATCTGAATTGGCAAATGAAGTTTCTTCATAGGGAGATATACATACAGGCATACATATATTATATATACAAATACATATACACACTATACATACACATATATGTGCATGTTAGTGTGTATATTCACAGGTCCATACTGCAACAAACAAGAAATTATTTATGTGTCTTTGTAAAGAAGTGTGGGGGAGAGGAAAAGAGAGAAGAGGGAGAGAAATGAGTTAAGGAGGAGAGAGGAGAGGGGAGAGATAGACGGGAAAGGAGGGAGAACAGTTAAAGATCACTGAAACTAGGAAATTAAATAACTAGGGTAAAATAACCAGGGTTTGGGCTCAGGTTAGCAAAATTTAGAGGGAGCCAATAGCACTTTTCCAGAGGCTAACTCTTCCTCCTACTTGTAATGCCAAAGATAAGCTTCAAGTGTCCTAGGATGTACTTCCTGCATTTGTTGACTGCCCCTCAAGAGAATACACATTCCACCCCCTCTTTTCCCACCCTTTAAATAAATCCCCATAGGTCAGATGAAGAGACAGAAAGCTGTTTACAGAACTTCCATTTCCAATAGACTCTTCTGACAATCTATTTCCTTTATCCTACTCATGTAGATTTGTTTTTACTGTTTTTCTCATTTTCTCCAATTAGAGCATTTCTCTCTTCTTAAGTCAGTTCCAAAAGCTGGGTTATAGTGATTAGAGAAGGGAGGAAGGAAGGGAGAGGGAGAGAGAGAGAGGGAGGGAGGGAAGGAAGGAAGGAAGGAAGGAAGGAAGGAAGGAAGGAGGAAAGGAGGAAAGGAGGAAAGGAATGAAGGAATGAAGGACAAGGAAGTTGTGTTAGCCATCAACAGTCCAAGAGAAAAAGGAATATGATTTGAATTGTGCTGAGTCAGACTACCCTCCCCTCACCAAACACACAATCTGTGTTTTCAAGTCTGTGTCTTGATGTACTGAAAACCCCATTTATCTATTTAACTTTAAATGCAGATCCTAAGCTCATTTTTATTTCTCTTTTGAAGACTGCATCTGATTGAGGAGAATCACTGAGCAGAGAA
>CM053771.1:505795878-505833378 GCA_028658325.1 Potorous gilbertii | reverse complement strand
TACTAAATCACAAGCCTCAAGTCCCTCCAACCTGTAACCCATAGGAGGGTAGTAATAGCTTCTATCTCATAGGACTGTTGGGAGGATCTAATGCAATAACATATACAAAATTATTTCTGAAAACCCTAAAGCACTACAAAAAATGGCTATAATCACCATCATCATCATTTCTATTGCTATCATTATTTATTAGAGCAGGGGTACTGTCTTTGCATGGATTGATTGTATACAGATAAAGCTGAGTTCTTTTTTTAGCATCACTAAAAGACCAACCTTCTTCTCCCCACCCAAAACATAACTTTTTCCCTAAGCTGTTGCTCAGGTGCCCACAGAACAGGTACTTCAAAGTTTGTGGCTCTGGGCACTGGCCCTGCTTCATCCAACCTGTAGAATGGCTCTGGGTACAGTAGATATTTAATGTTGCTATTTTCCTGTACTTAAAACCCTAGCGAAAGTTTCCCTGAAGATTACATTTAGATTAGACAGGAAAGGATGGTGTGTGTGTGTGTGTGTGTGTGTGTGTGTGTGTGTGATGTTTTGGGGTGATGGTTATTGTTTCTTTTCTGTAAAATCTCCTAAAAATAAATGACATTTCAAACCATCCTCACCAAATATAGCCCCCCTCTTTCTTACCCTTTTGGGGGTTCCCACCACAGTGCCTGGCATATTTTTGTTGTTGTTCAGTCATTTCAGTCACATCCAACTACTTGTGACTCCATTGAAGGTTTTTCTCGCGAAGATTCTAGTTTGCCATTTCCTTTCCCAGTTCATTTTACAAGTGAGGAAACTAAGGCAAAATAGGGTTAAGTGGGGGTTTCATAGCTAATAAGTGACTGAGGCCAGATCTTCCTGACTTCAAGTCCTATACTATCTTCACTGCACCACCTAACTGCCCCATTAGCTGGCACAGAGTAGATGCTTAATAAATGCTTAGCTAAAAGGATCTTTGTTTCAAATATCAAAAGAACATACAAGTTCAAGAGGGCATTGGATCTATTAAGAAACCAAAATAATTCACAATATAGCAAATCACATAGGAAGCAGAATAGACTTCTTGTAGCAAAAACACAGCTCACACAGGTAATAAAAATTACAGTCAGAATCTTTCCAGAATGGTAGCCAGGGATAACTCTACCCTGAATCAACATTTGAAAGAGAATTCATAGTGGGACAATTTTATCAAAATAAGAGGAGGTATATATTACCAATGACCATTAAAGGTGCAATGCATGAAAGTGGACTGGAAATTGGCAAATCACTGCCTCCAGACATTTTGTGACAGATCTCTCCAGTACTGACTAAAGAAGAAATATTTGAGAGCTTTGTAGGTTCTCCTGTACAATAGGCAGGTGGAAGAGAGATTGACATTAATAGAACCACTAGGGAAAACTCGATGTAAAGTGTTTAATAATTTTGACATGATAAAGGATGAAAGGAACTGATAGACTACAGCTAAGCTATGAGGGAAGCCCTTGGAAGTAGATATGTATATGTAAGCATCTATGCCATGCATAGGCAGTATTGCTTGGGAATACTTTTAAGAAGTATACCTTAACTAGAGGAGGTGCTAGGAAGGGGAGTTTGGGAGACACTCGATAAATTCAGGCTGCATTCTCCTACATAAATTTGAAGGGACTGTATTTCTGGTATGAAAAGTCTAGACTGGGAATAGCACAGAGCTTTGAAGTTGAAGCAGAGAGGAAAAAGACAATCCGCATGCAAAATTTGGCGTCATTTTCCATCGAATTTCACAGGTGAGAGTGAAGTAGCTGGGCATTCTGCACCCCACTGCTTAGCACATTGCTTGGTAGAGTAGGTATTTAGTACATGACTCACTGACTGACACATTTAATTTACAACTCTGTCCTATTTTACAGCCTCTGTCTCTGTGGTAATCAAGATCAGAGGGGAGCCACTAAGATTAAGGAGGTCTGGGAAAGGCTTCTTATTTTAGATAAGTCTTGAAGGAAGCCAGAGTACACCTGATATAAGTGTAGAGAGAGCAGTTGTCCAGTTGAGAGATCAGCATCCCATCCAATCTGACTGCAGAGCACATACCACTTTAAGAAATACCAACAGAGTGGGAACTAGAAAGTAGTTTGGCAAAAACTAGGTATACACAAATACCTCATGCAGTATACCAAGATATGGTCAAAATGGATACATAACTTAGATATAAAGGGTGATATGTCATAAGCAAATTAAGGAAGCATGTAATAGTTTACCTGTCAGATCTATGGATAAAGGAAGAATTTATAACCAAACAAGATATTAAGAGTATTATGAAATATAAAATGGATAATCTTGATTGCATTAAATTAAATAGGGTTTGCACAAACAAAACAAATACAGAGAAGATTAGAAGGAAAGCAGAAAACTGGGGGGATGGAAATTACATCAAGTTTCTCTGATAAAGGCCTCATTACTCAAATATATAGGGAACTGGGTCAAAATTATAAACTTATGACTAATTCTCCAGTTGGTAAATGACCAAAGGATAAGAAGAGGGAGTTTTTAGATGAAGAAATCAAAGCTATCTATAGTCATATTTTTAAAAAAATTCTCTAAATCATCAATGATTAGAGATATGCAAATTAAAACAACTCTGTACTACCACCTCACTCCTATCAGATTGGCTAATATAACAGAGCAATTTGGAACTATGGACAAAGGGCTATAAAAATGGGCATACTCTTTGACCCAACAATAAGGTCTACATTCCAAAGAGATTTTAAAAAAGGAAAAGAATTTGTGTGTGTGTGTGTGCATGTGTGTGTGTGTGTGTGTGTGTGTGTATAAATACTAAATAGTGACTCTCTCTTTTATCCAGGAGTCCTGAGGGTCTTCCCCTCCCAGTTTAATTTTTTTTTAATGGGTCATCCCTTGCATAAGGATTTAAAGAGGCCTATTCATTGAGTAGGTGTATCTCATTCAAAGTAAGAATGTGATAAGACCTTGACCTAAAATGGCAAGGGTCTCACAGTGCATCCTGGGCCATCTCCAGTGGTCCTGATGAATATCAGTCTACTGGACTCAGATGGCTCTGGAGGAGAAAGTGAGGCTGGTGAACTTGCCCAGTCCTCACTCAAATTTGTTTCTCTGGGGGTGGATAGCATTTTTTATCATAGTCTTTCAGAATGGTCTTGGATCTTTATATTGCCAATAATATCTAAGTCATCCACAATGCTGTTCCTGTGTACAATATTTACTGGTTCTGCCCATTTCACTTTGCACCCCCAGAGAAACAACTGGTGGAATCTGGATGCAGATCAAAACATACTTTCTTTTTTACTTACTTTATTTTTAGAGGGGTTTTTGGTCTGTTTGCTTTCACAACTTGACTAATACAGAAATATGTTTTGTATAACTGCATGAATAACCTTTATCGAACTGCTTGCTTTCTCAAAAAGGGGGAGGGGAAAGAGCGAAGGAAAGATTTTGGAGCTCAAAATTATTAAGAAAAAGTTTAAAAATTATTTTACATGTTATTGGGAAAAAATAAAGTATTTTTAAAGGAATACCAGCAAAAGCATTCTGTATTCTTTAGTCACCAAAGCAGACTAGACACTAATCTACTGGGAAAATACAATGTGCAGAGAGCCCCTCAGGGTGGTTGCCTTGCTAGCTATCCATGATATTGAATGAATAAGGAACTGACCCAGGTTTTTTACTTACCTGCAAAAGAGAGGTTGATGCCTGACTGGAGAATAGAACTGAACCAGATTTATAGAGGTGATAATAGAAACCATGGGACTGGATGGGATCAATAATGTAAAGACAAGAGAACCTAAGCTCACATTTGGTACCAATTGCAATTCATTTTCTTTTTTGACATTTCTTACACATGAAACTCTATCTCCCAAATCCATTCATGTCTTTGTATTTGTCTGTGCCCCATTCCTAGAATGACATCCCTCCTCAACTCCATTTCTTGGAATATGTTTTGTACAGCTCTGTACTTCCAACCTTTCTTTTGAAGTTCCATCCCCAACTGCAAGGTAGACACCTGGACCAAACGTGCTGTTCACACCTATACCAAAATGTCTGAAAGAAGTCAACATCACTCCCCCTAAACAGAGCTCCATTTTAGTAGAGAATATCATTGTTTCATCATTATAATTACCCAAGAGTCATCTCTGAGTTTTCCTCAACCTAACCACCCATCTCTCAATTGTACTTAGGAAAAGAATTATTAATTAAACAAGGGATGGATGCAATGGTAAAAGATAAAATGGATAATTTAGAATACATGAGATCAGAAATCTACATAAACAAAATAACATATGATCAAAATAAGTATGAAGACAAATGTTGACTGGGGAAAAATATTTATTTCAAATTTATTTTGACAGAGGTTTCCTATCCAAGATGTATTAATAACTAACAGAATACCCAGACCATGTCTAATAGAGATGTGGTCAAAAATATGAACTAACAGCTATTAAAAGAATAAAGGCAGACTATTAAAAGTCATATGAAAAAATGTTACTATCTCCAATAATAACAGAAATGCAAATCAAGGCAATCTGTGGTTTCACCTCACATTCAGATATGGACAAGAGGACACAATATAGAAAAGATAAATATTGGAGAGATTATAAAAAGACACATACTGTGTCTGTGGACCTGTGAATTGGTATAACCATTCTGGAAAGTCATTGGAAATTATACAAATAAAGTAACTAAAATGGCCATACCTTCTAGACAAAGAAATTCGACTGATAGGAATATAAGCCAAGGAGAAATATACACTAAAATATTTATAGGAGCATTTTTGTGGTAGCAAAGTATTGAAAATGAAGTTGATGCCCATCAATTAAGGAATGGTTAAATAAATCATAGTCTAGGGATGTAATTGAATATTACTGCTCTGCAAGCAACAGGCAACAAGATGAATAAAGAAAAACATGGAAACAATTATGTGAATAAAAAGTTAAGCAAACAGAGGCAAAGAAATAATATACACAGTGAATACAAGATGAAATGGAAAGAATAACTACTATGAAACAATAAAAAAAAATAAATGGAGCTCACAAAATGACAAAGAACAAGCTTCTGTCCGAACATCAGATATGAAAAGGCATCTGCCCCAATTCCTTTGCACTGATTGGGGGGCAGAGGTGGATTTGCATGGGTATGGGATTTAATGTATCTAATGTCTCTTGTATTTTTAGATATGAATCAATTTTGCTGATTTTTTTCCTTTTCTTCATCTTTTTTATTATTTTTTTTTAATTTCTCTGCTATAAAGAAGAGCTCTCTGGGAGGGAGTGAAGAAATACAATAGGAAATGCAGGAGATATAAAAACAAAAGATATCAAAAACCTATTTTTAAACTGGAAAAAAAAATGTCCTACCATGAAAACAAACCCTCCTATGTTATAGAAAATATCCATATGAAGCTAGATGTCACAGTGAAGAGAGCTCTGGGCCTGAAGCCAGAAAGATCACAGTTCAAATCTGACCTCAGAGATAGCTAAAGTAACCCTGGGCAAGTCACTTAACGTCAGTTTGTCTCAGTTTTCTCATTTTTAAAATCAAGATAATTATAGCACCCACCTCCCAAGGTCATTTGAGGATGAAATGAGATAGACAGTAACTGTAAAGCAGTAACATAATGCCTTGTTTACTGTTATGTTCTCATGGGAAATGTTTTCACCCCAGAAAATCCTTTTTTTCCTCTTCCAAAGAGTAAGGGTGAAGGACCAGCAATGAGACCTTTAAGGTTCATCCTGTATTCTGAATTAGTATTTCTGAAATAGAATGACATTCACTAATTTCTATCATCTGGGTTCTTTCATGAGTACTGAAAACAAAATACAACCTTCCATTACAGATTGGCTGAAAGCAGTGTCAGAAATGGGGAGAGAAAGAGAGGGATTCATGTGTTTAGTCTGCTAGGGCAGCTTGATGGTGAGGCAGCCAGTGCTTGACTGGGCAGAGTTACTCTTTGCTTCCTTTTGTCTGCCTACATGACGAACTAAGCTTTGCCCCATGGGCCTGGTATTGCCACCACCCTTCTGTTCAGTCTGCTTTGTGTTAACCAGCAATTGGAACAATCTCAGATCGTGCCCTGATCCCATTTGGCCTGTAGCCCCTTTCAGGAATGCCAGTTCCCTCAGTTGCTTGTCCAGTAAGACATTCTTCGTCCTTTCATACAGAACCTAGCCTGAACTGACAGTTGCTAACAAAATGGCCCTGAGGTTATCCTCGGCCCCTGCTCAAAGCCAACCCTGTCTGGGTCTGCCCAATAGCTGGAGGGACTGTAGAGTCATACCCTGGCAAAACCTTTGAGAAGGGGCTCTCAGATGGTAAGATAACCTTTTCATTGCCAATTAGCTTCTGTTGAAATATTGAAGTATGTTGGTAATTAATTTTTTACATCTGTCTGATCTCCCAAAGAAGATGATAAATTCTTTGATGTCAGGATTGTCATATTATTACACTAATGAATCTGGCACAAGGATGTAGGGCAGATGCATATGCAGATAGTGCACTGGACCTGGAATCAGGAAGACCTGAATTTTATTTTAGCATCAGATGCTTACTATCTGCATAACCCTAGACAAGTCAGTCTGCCTCAGTTTCCTCATTTGTAAACTCAGGATTATAGTAACAGCACTAACCTTCCAGAATTCTTGTGAGGACAAAATAAGATGATACTTGTAAAGTACTTACCATGAAGCATTGCACACAGTAAGTGCTTTTAAAATGCTTGTTAAATTTAAATGTAAATCCAGGTACAGAGTTGGGTACATAGTTAAGAGAGAAATAAATATTTAGTGACTAATTAGTCAATAGATGTTTTTTGAATCTGGTGAAACCAGAAAATTATGGTATTTGGAGGATAAATTTAGAACTGAAAAAGAACTTAAAGTCAATCCAGTCCAATCATCCCATTTTATAGATAAACTAATGTGAAGTGACAAAAAAGATTAGGGGAGAAAAGGAACCAGAAATAGAAAAAAATAAAAGTCTATCATTGCAGTTACTCAAATTAAGTAGAAAAACAAAGAAACATGTCCAGGAAAAAAATGGTGGGTAGATATACCAATTGGTATGCAGTATAATGATATTTTATTAATTAATATTATAATAATACTTTAAGGAGGAGCAAAGATCTCAGTGTTTGTGTGTATGTGTGTGTGTGCGTTGGGGGAGAGGGGTTATACTCAACCAAGGTAGTTTGAAGTCATTCTGTTCCTCAATAAATTGGATCATGAATTACTGTATCTAAAAAAATATCATCACCTGGTGGGCACTTTTCTGCCAGGTGATGACCAAGGTTAATAAGGTGCTCTTCAGACAACATATATGAAGCCCATCTTTAGTCACATTACTCTCCAACTCAAAATCTTCTTAGCTTGGCAAAACCAGACAAGGCATGGACACCTTTGGCATGACCTTGGAGATCTCATTCACATCAGAATTAAGGAATAGAACAAGATATGAGGGATAGCTGAAAAAAGAAGAAAACAAAGAAAATGGGGAAAGGGGAAGGAGGAAGAGGAGGAGAAAGAGGAGGAGGAAAAGAAGAAGGGGAAGGAGAAGGGGAAAGGAAAGGTGGAGGAAAAGGAGGAAGAAGAGGAAGATAGATGATAGATAGATAGAATATAGATAGATAGGTAGACGAAGCATTTATTAAGTGCTTACTATGTACAGATATTATGTTAAGTACTAGGAATAAAAATTCAATTGCAAAAGACAGTCTCTACCCTCAAGAAGTTTGCATTTTAAGGAGAAGAGATACTGTATAAAAGATAGGTTGCAGGGGAGGTTGGGACATTGCGGTTATTGGTGAGGTAGAACAGTCTGCAGAGTGCGTGGAATCAAAAATGAAGTGAGTGTGACTGGGGACTGATCTGGTCAATCAATCAGGAGAGTAGATCTCAGGGTGGAGTCATCCTAAGGTGAGCAAGGCTGCTGAAAAGGTAGAACAGTATTGAAAGGGATTACGTCTGGGGAATATATAAATGACCTACCACCACCAGAGAGTAAACAAAATAAATAGTCACCTCAAAATGAAAAACCTCAAAACAGATTTTCCACCCTATCAAAGACAAGAAAACTATCACTTTAAAGGATCAAAAACATTCATGCCAAAAAAACATATAATGTTTCCCACCGGAGAGACATTCTAGTATATGCCATCTTTCATCCATACAACTGAATTCATTTTACAAGGGCCACCCTTTGACCCAGAATAGCAATCCAGTGACCTGGGCTTCTCAATTACTTCTCTGCCCATACCATCTTCTCTCCCTTTGCTGTCTCCTTTCCCTCTCTCTGCCTTTCCGAATGCATCATCATCAAGAACTGTTTATTCCTGAAAATAGAAAAAAGTCATCTGACTCCATGCAGCTAAATGGTCCTATTTATTAGCTCTTAAAGATGATTCCCATCTGTTAGCCTCTGCCCCATCCCATCCCCCATAAAAGATCCATTTTCTCCTGTCCGATGCTTTCTCTACTGTTAGTTTCTCCGTCTCACATTTGTCAAGGTTAGGCAGAATAATGCTTTCCTTTTAGGAAAAAACTCTGCTATGACTGTGAGACCCAATAAAATAGAAGAAGGTGTACAGTGGGGCCAAAGGCAATTATCTGAGAAGTTGTCAACTATTGTACTCTCCCAGGGACACCGGTCTTCAAATGAGAATAAGTTATCCTAACTATGCTCAGACCTCTGAAACCAGGACTTGGAAAATGGAAACGACTAACTAGCAAGCTAAATATGCCAGGATTTTCCAGTTTTTGCTTTTGGGGGGTTGGTGGGGAGGGACAGAGGTGAAGGGAGATCTTGGAGAGCCTTGTTCATTTTTATTTCTGGTTTCTTTTTTGTTCAGTTGTTTTCAGTTATGTCTGACTCTTTGTGACCTCATTTGGGGTTTTCTTGGCAGAAATACTGGAGTGGTTTGCCATTTCCTTCTCCAGCTTACTTTACCGATGAGAAAACCAAGGCAAACAGTTAATTGATTTGCCCAGAGACACAGCTAGTAGGTGTCTGAGGCCAGGTTTGAACTCAGGAAAATGAGTCTTGATGACTCCAGGCTCTGCACTCTATATTCACTGCACTGCTTACCCACTGTCTTTGGTATGAAGCACAAGTCAATTTCATGATAGAAGGAAAAACATGAAAAAGTAGCAAACCACTTTCTTATGGGTTCATTGCGCATGGGTCTACTCCAACATCTGAATTCCCACTACAAGAAGTGTGATTGACTTCAATATAATAATGGGACTGGGTCAAAATACTCATTCTGGAATCTAATGAGATTCCAGTTTTGCCACTTCTCACCTGTGTAACCTTGACTGGATCTTGGGTCTCATATGTTTCCTCATATATCAAATGAGAGTGTTAGACTAGATGATCTTTATGGTCTGCTCCAATTCTACATCAATGATAAAATGTATTTTGTATGTATTTATTTATATATTCCTGAAGAGAATGTATGCTCCTTACAGACAAGGTTTATGTTCTTAGTGCCTACCTTAGGCACATAGTAGGTACTTAATAAATGTTTACCAAATGAATGATTTCTGTTCCCCGTTTCTGCATGTCTCTCCATGGTATTTCTTTTATTTTGATATGATCCTCTCTCTCTCTCTCTCTCTCTCTCTCTCTCTCTTTCTGTGTGTGTGTGTGTGTGTCTATGTCAACCTATCTATCTATCTCTCTGTCTCTCTCTCTCTCCATCCCTTCCCCAACATCTTCCCATTTCTCCTATAGCCTGTCTGTCTATAATGGGGCATAAGAGGATGTCTTAAACATGCTTATATTGAGGTTTTAGGCTCCATGTTCATAATTTTAAAAAGAAGTATATTGAAACATTCTCAATTTTGAGAAATATAAAATAATGCTATTTTCTTTTTTTAACTGAGGCAAAGTGATTTCTCCATGATTTACAGAGCTAATCAGTAAGAGGATCAGTACCCAACTTACAGTCTGCTGACTGAGTCCTATGCACTTTCCAATCCATCAATAGCATCTAAAACTTTCCCTTCATTTACCCAGAGAATGATTTGAAATTTGGAGTGAGAAGAATTAGGTGCCGTGCACTCGGTGGATTATTCTAGTATCTGTTTAGAGTCGTTATTACAAACACATATCAATATAACCTTTGACTCAAAAAGTCCCTTGTATAGGGCTCTCTCCCATTGTCGGAGATAGATTACTCAATGCCCAATGCCCGTGTGTGCCGTGGGGGCAGAGCTGGTGAGACCTAGAGAAATGGGAGATCTTGAGTTCTTCTGCCTTCGAGTTTTGAAAGAGAAGTTGAACTCTTCCAACTTTTCTTCAGGTCATTGAAAAGAGAAGTTGAGAAGAAAGAACGTCTGGGGAGAAGTGGACATGTAGAATTTCAACATTTCCCTATTTCTAGCTTGCTGCACTAGATTTTGGGAAATTTCCCCTTAGGGGAGACCCAGGACATTCTCTTAGTTGAGCTGAGTTATCTTGTTCCCAATGGGAAAACCTCTTCAATCTGTATTGTCCAGTACATATTCTCATATATATGTTTTCTCTTATTTCTGGTTTGCTAATGACTTAAAGAAATGGGTTACTTTGCTATTTTTCTATATGCTAGTCATTGTGGACCTTGCATCAGGTGAAAAAGGAGCCATGTCTTGAATATAAAGCTTGGACTCCTTCTTCTGTGTTAAGAAATTGTGATCAGGAGCTTAACTTGAGCCTGAAAATGACTTCCCCTAGAGAAATAATATTAAAATGAAATAAAAATATTAAAAATAGATATATTCTAGCCTAGAACTCCCTCTCTCTGAGGAGAAGAGTGGCCAGTTTCTGGCCTCAACCTCCTGCATGCCCTCCCGACTCCTCCCTGGGAGAAAGGTTGGGGAGCAGACTAGAGATATGTATTCTAGCTTCCCTATGAACCACATCTAGAGAGACTCATGTGGACATAAATAGTATGCATGGGAAAAATAGAATCTACATGCCACCAACTCTTACATCAATTTGCTATATTTGAAGGAAAATATCATTTCAAAATGCAAACAAACTGCCAGCATTTTGCCGTTATTGATTCGTCTTTCATCCTGGACCTTCACCAAGAGTCCTGGTTTATTTATCTGCAAAATCAGGGGGTTGAAACTAGGTAATCCTCCATGTCTCTAATAACCCTAGCACTCCATGAAAGAGTCACAGTAGTATAATGAAAAAGAAGGCTGGGGCTTCCAACCCATAGATCTGGGCTAAAATCCAATTCCTGTACTTACCAGCTATATGAACATGAACTTAACCTCACTAAGACTCAGCTTCTCATCTGTAAAATGGAAGGAAGTAAACTGGAGCTACCTCACTCTTAGCATTCCTTTGGGCACATAGCTTATAAACTTTAAGTGCTATCAAATGAGTTAATATTATTTTTCTCTAGACACATTATCATCAGGGCCATTCTCCTATCACTGACAAAATAGGGCTTCTCCCTGACTGCTAACTGACCTTTAATCTTACACTTTACAATTCACTTTTCCATGCACAACTTTTCCATTAATAAAAGGGAACTAATGCCCGAATCACAGCTGTCGAGATGGAAAGGATCTCGGAGATGACCTGTTCCAACCCCCTCATTTTACAGATGAGAAAACTAAAAACTAGGAAGATTGAGTGATCACTCCAAGATTATACCAGTAATGGGTGGCAGAGTTGGTATCCGAAACCCAGTCCTTTGACCCTAAATCTAGCACACTTTCCACTTCACCATACTAATTAAAATATACCCAGTCTCAAAGAGATGTTACTCTTACTTAACATTCTGTGAGCTTTGCCATCTTGCCAACTCCAACATTCAATATTTTTACCAGCTCATCTTTCCCCACAGAAGTATACTGGTAGTGAAATGAATGAAATCAGTGTTCTTTTCTACATGCCTGGCACCAATTCATATCCTGGACAAGGAGTCAAGTGACTATTTCAAAAGCTGATTTATATAGCTTTTTATATTTGCAAAGCACTTTATTATGATTTTCATTAGTCTGCACAATAATCCTTGTGTTAGGGAAATGGAGGCATAAAGCCAAGGTCATTCAGTCACTCCATTTCTGGCGAGGTCTCCATCCAAACTCATGGTCCTTAAGCTTTCCAAGCTGTTATTTAACCCACTGTTTACACTGTGGCAAAGCATTGATTCATATCCATGAAGCTCTTAAGATTCCTCAGAAGAAAAGAGAAATTCTCTAAATAGAGTGCCCCAAATGCTACCAACACTGCTCCCTTTAAAGAAAGACATTTTGGACTGTCATCATTGTTCATCTTGATGAATCCGAAAATTATGAAGTACTTTGGAAGGTCCCCAATTAAAGACCAGGGACACTGTGCTTAGCATAACAGCAGATGAAATGCGCTGCATCTCATTCTAGCTTCCGTCTTTATTTTAGCCATATATTGGAACATTTAAATTAGTACAAAACTGAGCATCTGAAAATGCATTCCAAAAACATGAGTCCCCTTTTTCTGAAATATTGCGTGAAAAAATCTCTATTTTCATGGTTTGATTTGAAAAGTTGAATTAAATAGCTTTTCAGTTAAAAAAAATAGAAAGTTTTTTCCCTTTGTTCTTTAGTGGATTCTCCAAAATCAGAAAACTTGGAAAAATTGAAATATCTTTTATTTGTATCTTGGAAACATTCAAATCTGATGGTGATAGAAATATTTTATTAAGTGGGAAGGCGGCGGGGACAAGGAAATAAGCATTTGTTAAGCACTTGCTCTATTCTAGGCACTGTACCAAGCAGTGGGGATGTAAATGCAAGTATAAAGAAAGACAGCTCCTACCTTCAAGAAACCTATATTTTAATGGGGTAAAGAAACACATAAAAAGAAACTGAAAAGGTCAAGGTTAATAGAGAACTTACTAAGCCTTGGGAACATGGCTGGTTTTGAAGTCCAGAATTCAGGAATAGGGTCAGAAAGGGAATGAAAGCTGAATGGGGCCTCTCCACAAAATGGAAACCCGCCCAGGAGGAATTCACCAGTTCAGGGGGTAGGGACTCTGGATTGAAAAGGCCACAAGAGAGGCTGAAGGTTACATGGTGAAAGAAGTTGCTTAAGGATATTGAATGACCCAAATAAGATGCCATTTAAATATATTGGAAATCTAGGAGAGTTTGGAAAAACCACAAAGTTTCTGTTTGATATTTTTGTATTTCATTAATTGGCCAAGAGTGCTCTATAATGGACTCTGCTTACTATGAGTAGGTTGAGTTTTTATTTCCCTTTCTCATACAGGGCTCAAACACAGGCTGGCAAGGAGCACTCACCAGACTCGCTCTTTAAACGTGTTCTTCCTTTCCTCCTGAAAGTGATAGGCAGATTTTGGGTCCCATTAGAAGTTTGAGAATCAATTTGTATTTCGGGCATTCCTTAGTGCAAGAACTAATTACATTTTTTTATGGTTATCTCTATAGCATTGCGTGGGATGAGAATATGACTCAAATCTTCAATAAAGCTGCTTTTCATTTTGATAACCTGTCAGTGGTCAACACATTTGTTTTCTATAATAAGTGTGCATCCAAGAAAAATGGGAAATATCATGTGGATGTGGAGAAAAAAATCATGAGAGCCATGGCTATAGTCTTTATATCTGAAATAAGTCAAAGCTAGATACTGATAATGAGGGAAACATTTAACTAGACAGTGGAGTAAGTGTTTAGAGGCATTCAAAATGTCTAGCAATAGTTGCCTGGAAGATAACATGCCTTGGATAAACTTCTGTTTTTAAGTTTACAACCAGACCTGAGGGCCTCTGGGTTTTGAGTCTCTCAGTGTGTTCCCAATAATTATACTTGAGGTAAGGATATGTATATATCATAGGTCAGATCAAATATAGGTATTCATATTTTAGGGAAGATAAAATCAGAATAAAAAAAATCCTGATAAGAACTAGCATTCATATAGCACTTTAAGGTTTGCAAAGAAAATTACAAATACTATCTGATCTTCTCAATAACTTTAGGAGGCAAGTGCTCTTATTATTTCCATTTTAAAGATCATGACACAGGCAGACAGAGGTTAAGTGACTTGTTCAGTATCACACAGCTAGTAAGAGTCTAAGGCTGGATTTGAACTCAGATTTTCTTGATTCTCGGTCCAGCATTCTACCTACTCCACTCCCCCATGGCCCACGGAATCCACCCCAACTGGAATCATTGAATAGGTCAAAATATTTACCTCTATCTGGCTTGTTCGGTTGTTTCCAACTTTGTCACCTCATGGACTATACTGTCCATGGGGTTTTCTTGGCCAAAGTACTAGAGTAGATTGCCATATTTTCCCCTAGTGGATTAAAGGAGACAGAGGTTAAGTGACTTGCCCAGGGTTACACAGCTAACAAGTATGTAAGGCTGGATTTGAATACAGGTCTTCCTGACTCCAGGTCCATTCTCTATCCACTGAGCCATTTTTTCTGGCTACAACACCCCAAGTGAAATCATCTTCTAACTGGCCACACCTATCTTAATGTGATAGTAATAGTACAAAATTTTATGCTATTCCTGTCCCTCATGTTTGTCTACATGACTGTTTGATAGATCCATTAGAATATGAGCTCCCTGAAGATGAGGCCTTTCTTTGTGTCTTCAGCCCTCAGCACAGTGCCTGAAACATACCAACGGCTCCATAAATGCTTATTGACTAACAATCCTTGATCAACACACCTCCTTCAACAGTTCCAGGTAACTACTCATGTATGTCTTCAAATCCACTGCAGCTCTTGTTCATGTCATCCCATAAATCTTCCACTGGCATTCCATTGGATGAACTTGGGGTGGGGGGAAGTGAGTTGAGGAAAGGGGCTACAGATATTCTGATGCTTCATGAATGCCAATGGAGCACTCAAGCTGTGTGCCACTCATTCTCTTCTCTCCCTGAATGACTGGCCCACCCCTTTTTCCACTCTATACCTATCTATCTATCTATCTATCTATCTATATCTATATATACATATGTATATACATATATTTTCTATATCTCAGTTAGTGTCTTTTGTGCCAATTCTATATATTTCTTCACTGGTAACATGGTACCATCAACTCACAGCAACCATTTACTTTTCCATTGCCCTTTCAGTAATCTACAATTTAATTCTTTGTAGTCTGGTGTATTTCATGACTTCCAACTCAAAAGAAACTCCAAGAGAATATTGATGTTAAAATGATGGGCTTTTGTTTCTGAGAGAAGTTTGAGGCCTTTAAACAAATTCCCAAAGGCAACTTAGCCCTCTTGTGTCCTTCCCTTCAATTTCAGATCCAGTTTACTATTTATCCCCAGTGGATGTCCAAGATACAAACATACATGTATGCATGCATACATAATATGCACACATGTATATCCATATACACATACACATATATAAATGTATATATATGTATATATACATATACCAATACATGAGCTCTATGTGCTATTGATCAAACTTCATATCATACATAGACAGGAATAAAGGTAATATTTGCCTTCTTTACCTGTATAGATAGATTAAGATATTTTGAATTGTTATGGATCTTATTTCAGAGACTGGACAGTGAACTGAGTCTTAATGTAACAAAAAAAATGTCATCTGTGAACAGGAGCACCTTGAGGAGATCATCATCACAGGGAATTCCTCTGCCATTTGAACTTATAGAAAATTATTTAGGGGCAGCAAGGTGGCAAAATGGATAGAGTACTGGGTCTAGTATTAGGAAGATTCTTCTTTCTGAGTTCAAATCTGGCCTTGGACACTTACTAGATGTGTAACCCTGGGCATACCATTTAACCCTGTTTGCCTTAGTTCTTCATCTGTAAAGTGAGCTAGAGAAGGAAATGGCAAATCACTGCAGCATCTTTGCCAAGAAATCTCAAATTGCATCACAAAGTGTTGGACAGTACTGAAAAACAACTGAACAACAGAAAGAATTTTATTTATGAAAAGCTATTTATTTCTACATCATTCCTCCATCAAGTAGAGGTTTGCATGCCATTCTTTTAAAAATTCTGTAGAAATGGAAAAGTAGGCATATGAGTTGTCAGTTATTGATATTTTCTCAAGAACCCTTGTTTGAGGATGAAGTCTGAATTTTTTTAAGGCTTTGGTGACCTCTTATCTTTCATATTATCTTGAGACTCGAACTCTCAGCACTTTCTAAATTGTGTCATTACAATGTGGAAGCTTTAGTATCATTTCTATCACCTTCGGGACTGTGAAGTTAGATTCCAATTGTCATAGATTCACCATCAGAGAGAATTAGAGATTTAGAGGAATCTAGACACATCTTTTCCATTCTCTCTTTTTTGGGGGGGAGTGGCAGCTGGAGTAAGGTATTCTTTGCTCTCTTGAGAAAGATAAATGGATGCAACCTCAGAGTCTTTAGATAGTATTTTCCCAGCAATTGAAATTCATGGGATGTCTCCAGGATAGCTGCCAAAACAGCCCACATCAGTTGACTGGATTGGATAGAGATGGTGACATGAGGAAGTGTGGTGCCAAGTGCAAGTTGAGGGGCTGGGAGGGGCAGGGGGAAGAAAGTGATAGAAATGTTAGTGGTCTCCCGACCTTGCATCTTCCAGCCTCACCTCACAAATATTGAGCACCTTTTTCTCATTTCATATCATATCTCATTTCATATCATATTGTTTCATACAAGTTGGGAAAGTATTCAAGTTTCCAAATTAAGCTATAAAAAGAGAGAGTTTCATGTACTGTTCCTTTTTTCATCTATTCTACTTTCTGAATATTCATTCTCATTTTAATTGATATTTGTTATTTTTTGATTTTTTTTTTATTTTAAGAGTTAGTCCTTCTAGGAGTATGGAATAGGAAGCTGAGAACCTTTGTCCTGATGTTTTGTTTGCCCAGGAGCTATTCCTAGAATTATCAGGAATTATGCAAAGCACCACAGTGCCCACATTGCCACTTTGTCATGAGAAACAGACATCTTCTCCTCCCACTGGGAGATGAGACAGAAAATGTTAAAAGGCAATGATTTTGTGATTTTCCTCTCCTGACACTCAAAACTGGCAGGAGATAAGCAGAGGCATTGGAGTCCACCTGGGGTAGTAGAAGAAGTGTGATTGTAATCTCTGGTTATTGTCAAAATGAGGGGAGTAAAGTTTTATGAGAAAGCAATTGAATTATTTGATTTCCCCTGCTTCTTCCATGGCAAATCTGACCATAGGGAGGGAATTATGTTTGTTGCAGCTTTATATTACTCTGCTTTCCCTAATTAAAATGTTTGCTTACTACAGATGAGTTCCAAGTGATTTATTAACAACTGGATAAAAAAGGATAAATGTTTCAGGGGTTAGTAACTGAGCCATGATTTAATAAGAATGGTAGGTAACAGGAAGGCAGTGCCAGGGAGTCCATGGTCTTCAACTCTCTCTTCCTGTTACATTTAAATATCCCCAATAACTTGGCACATAGTAGGTGTTATAGAAATATTAGCTATTATTAGTATACTTCCTTGAGGTTCAAAGAATGATTTTGCATTCTAAATAATCATATGGCTATCATCACTCTGTTGAGGAACAAGTTCAATTGCTGGCTGACTAAGGGAAATTCTCAGCTCTTCTGGCTCTGACAACTTGTTGGGGATTGGGGGGGGGGCATTGATTGACAACAGTTAAACATCCTTAGTAAATGTTAATGGTCTGTGTCAATGTCTGTTCGTTTATTCCCTTTAGCATTTAGCTTTTCAAAACAAGTCTAGTTGGAGTTGCCTCAACTTCATGCCGTATCTTTTTCTCACTTTTGCATAATTCTAATTTGATATCCTTTAAAAAAAAAAATTCTTTGCTCTAACAAGCCAGTAGTCTGACTGTATAGTGAAAACATATTTGGAAACGACTCTCACATCAGTAACCAATCATTTTCCTGTTTATTTAATTATATTGTTTCATTTTCCTGGTGTTATTTGGTGTTTGACATGTCCAGTATTTCTTATTTTCTAGAAGAAAGTATTCAGAACATAAGGGCATGAGACTTTCATATAGTTTACAAGACTTTGCACACTCATATCTTATCCCTGACCATGTTTTCCACCATTTTTCACCCTCTTCTTTTGTAACTACCTTTTCACAGAAATCAAAGAATATCAAAGTATATTTTGATCTAATTTTCAAGTTCATTTAGTTTCTCTCTCCCTCTTTTTTCTGAAACAAATATTGGTGCATATAATTTATCTTCATGTGATATTTTTTGCAAAATTCCTGTTATGACCACTGCCATATGATACGATTGTGTTCCACAAAATATTTTTTTCTTTTTTGCCTTTAGATGCATGATAAAATTCTTTCTTTGTGTTTCCATGCAAAATTTATTTACAATCCTTCAGTTTTGCTACAACATGATTTTTTCTTCAGATTTCATCTAGAAAGAAAATGACAATGCTAATATAAGTTCATACATTTAGACTCCATGTGGGGTACAGGGGAGAGTGGGGAACCTGTGGCCTAGAAGCTACATTTAGTCTTCTAGATTCTTGGGTGGGGTTTTTAGACTGAGTCCAAGTTTTACAGAACAAACTTATTAAGGGGATTTATTCTGAAAAGTTGGATTCAGTCAAAGGGCTGAACTTGAGGACCTAGAAGGCCACACATGACCTTAGGGCCACAAGTTCCTCACCAGTATCAGTAGCGCAATAACAAAAAGTCTAGAGATAATATAAAACTTGTGGTTGTGAGTATCTTCTTTCCCCTTTTCTGAGTCTGCCATCTTCACTGTAAAAGCAGAGTAGGCCATCCAGGACTAAGAGCCACTTCATTATTTTCTCATTTTAAACATTGTCATGGCCAAAATAATTCACCAGGAAGCATCCAAGCTTTCCATTAATGCTATCATCTTGCTGAATTAGAGTCTTCTTTGGTAAACCAATATCAAGGGTTGCCAGGACTATCTATACTCTAAGTCCTCCTAGTTGAAGTCTTGTGGGGCTGGTTCTTCACTTGCCAGCTGTTCACCTTGCCTATGAGATCATAGTGAGCATCTCCTACCATAATGTGACTTCAGAGTAGAGGTTCCATATAGCACAAGGATTACAAATGTGTAAGCTTGCCATGTTATTCTACATCCTCACAAGAATTATAGCACATAAAAGAAAATCTAGGAAATTAAAAACACTTTGTGATTGTTTTTTATGAAATAAGTACATTATATACTGAATATGTACATGGTAAGCAATCCTTGCCCTCAGGAGTTTATATTCTATCATAGGGGTACTGGAAATACAGTATATGCACAGGTAAATATAAACTAGAGAGATAAAGAAAGAGAAATAGATAATTAGAGACATAATGTATGGATGATAGACAGACAGACACAGATAGATGGCAGAGCATTTATTAAGCACTTGAAATTAAGCTTATAGGAATACAATTATGAAAAAGCAAGATAATCCCTTAAAGGACTTACACTCTAATATGGAAACACAAAATATAAGGGGGAGCTAGAAAGTGGAGGTAGCAGCATCTGGCTTGTGATGTTAGAGATTGAGATTCCACCCAGAAATTTATCCATTGGGAGAGTCATCCGGTCAGCGTCATCCCAAAGTGGGCAAGAGTGTTGAAAGTGAAAACGTCTGCAGAGTAACTTGAGCTAGGAATGAGCATAAATACATGCAAAAAAAGTAATTTCAAGAGGGATGAGGTGCAAATAGCTGAATTAATGGAGGTTCCATGTAGGACATGGCAACTGAGCTATTAGATTTTGAGCTTCAGGACAAAGACTCTTTTTGTTTTTATTGTTGGTGGTGTTTTGCCTCTATATCCTCAATGCCTAGTACAGTGCCAGGTACAAAGCAGGTGACTGACTTAGTGAGCTGTGCTTTCATAGAAACACAAAAATCTAGTGTTGAAAAGGCTCTCAGTGACAATTTATTCCAACCCATACCTGAAAAGGAATGCCCATTAGACCATACCTGACAGCTAGGCATTCAGCCCAACTTTATGATCTCACATATGATGAAACTGATACCCAAAGAGGCTAAGATTTACCAAAGGTCCCAGAAATAATTAATGAGAGAGCCCATTTTCAAGTCCAAGTCTTCTGGCTCCAAATTCAATGCTCTTTCTACTTCCATGAAGCACCCTATTCAGAAAAAGGGAGGAAGATAACTTTACTAGCAAAAAAGTCATATTAGAAAAAAGATATCAAGGGACTGATTTTTTTTCCATATAAACAGGACACAAATATCTTGGCGGACTCTCAGAGTTCACTTTTGCACTTACATCAGCAAACACATTGTACTACTTTGACCTAAGGGAAAAATAAGTGGATTTGAAATCTGATTGTCATTGATGACCTATTTCTTTCTTCACTGATAGATAAACCTGCTGAGTTTTGTTCCAGTCTTTTAGCAATGATAAGCATGAAACTCAATGAAATTTTAAATGTTACTGAAATGTATATCCATAGTCATTTTAATGAATTCTGTACAGCTATTTGGTTCGTGTGAACATAGCTCTTTTTTTGTCATTGTTGTTACTGTTAATAGAATGGACGAAACTGCTCCAAAGAGAGGCAAGTTATAAATTCCAATAAAAAATCAAATGCAGGCTGATTTCATCCAAATGATGGGAGAGGATACATTCCCCTGGCATAGAATAATCACAGTTGGATGATTGGTCTTATTCACTGCAGGGCACAAACTAAATTTATTCGTGTGTGCAAGATGACTTTTTTGAATTTTTTTTCTTCCAATGCCTCCTTTCTCTCATCACCATTCCAAACATTCTTCTCCTTACCTACGTCCTGCCCCAAAAGCATATGTACGGTCTATAACTAGGCAGGAGCAAGGAAAAGAGGATTGATTAAATGATTCTGGAAACTAGTGCTTCTGGGACCAGGGGTCTGAAATACTGTGCCCGCTCTTCCTTATTCACTCAGAGTTCTCTTTGCTTTGGACTCATCGAGAACCAGATATAGTCCTTGGGCAATCTAGCCATGTAAGATAAGGGCTTCTCTTCCTCTTCAGTTGGTTATGCCCTATCCAGAGCCTCAAAGAAAAAAATAAGCTTAGACTTGACTGATGTCTAGGGTCTCCCTAACAGGGGAGAAGAAGGGTTTTCAATACACAATCTGAATCAGGTATAGGACAATTATTAATTTCTTCCATATAAAAGAAATGCTAAACAAACCCAAAAGACTTTCATAACCATGTGTTAACAAAGATTTTTTTAAAAGGATTTATTTTATAAGTCCTCTATCCCACTCCCAAAGAGATATTTCCAAATCTTCTCTTCTCTCCTCCAACAATTTGGTGCTCACCATTTCCAATTGGTTTTATTTTCTTGAACTCACAAAAGACTTTTGTGGGAGAATGAATAGACATGGTACATCCATCTATAGTACAGATTTTTCACTGAATACCTAGCCAACAAAAAACAAATTTAACAACTACCCAGTCTTTCAACATAGCTTTCTCAAATCCACATATATAAGACTTTCATTTAGAAGAATATATATAAAATCTTGATGAAGATAAAAATCCCTGGGGACAAACTGTTGGGAATTCCCCCTTGAACTCTCAAGTACTAATTTTCCAGATTTTATCATGTACTTTGGGACAATTTTCAGTGAAACAAAGAAAAAAAGCATCATCCGAGAATGGAGAGCATCTCATAACCCTAAATTATCAAGTCCATGGGGTAAATTCTACACCTGGAGTCAGTCCCATCTTCTGTTCTGCCTCCATATATTGGCACATTTCCTTTGTCTATAATTTCAAAAACATCTAGCCCTGAAAAACCAACCTCAATGTATTCTGAGAAAAATCAAGTGAGGGTTGGGAGCTATTATTTCTCATCAACCTCTCCATAAAGGAAGTCATTTAAAACCATTTAACTGACTTACAACATTCCTTTATTTCTCCTGTCAGATTTACTGTCTTGATACAACAGTTTCCCAGTACACTAGAAAGCCTGAGAGTCTCTTGTTGAGACTAAGCAGACGCTCTGAGCCTAAGCCTCTTGGTCTGTGTTTCTATTTTTCTCCTCAAAGTATATTATTAGAGAAGTGCATCTTTTAGCATATGAGTCACATAGAACACTTAGCAATGTGCTACTGTATAATTTTAATCAAGACCATGTCCTTGGTATTTCTACACTGTCCTTCACCCACATGTACCTTTGGTGCATTTTCTGAGTATCTTCAAAATGTCGATCTCATCCATTTGCCACAGTTTTGAGTACCTGGGATTATTAATATAATAATCACATTTAATGGCCATAATAACAATGGATGTTTCAGGTTTTCCAAGTGTTTTACAAATAATATCTCATTTCATCCCTATATGCCTTTAAGATGTCTGCTGTTATCATCTCCATTTACAAATGAGGAAACTGAGGAAGTGAAAAGGCAACTGATTTGCCCAGGGTCACACAGGAAATTAATAACTGAAATAGGAGTTCAATGAAGTATTCCCAAACTTCCATACACTACTCTAACTATTATGGAACCAAACTGCCTTAAAAGAATTCCTATAGATTCTAAGGGGATTATAGAAAAGATAGAGCCTGGGCATTCTCTCATGGGAATTCCAGTCTAGCAATTAGACTAAGGTCCTACTTCTAACCCTATATGGATTGGTAGCCTCCCTTCCACTTTATGGTTACAAGTCTACTCGTAAACAAAAAACATGCTATTTTTCTCAAGGTCCAAAGAGTTAACTAAAGTAGCTGACATTTAGCCCTTGGATGTCTGGAAAGCACTTAGTATCTCTACTTTGGAGCTTGAAGGGAGGTCTTGTCTTAAAAAAACACCTCATTCTACAGCTGAAGCTCAAAGAGGTCTTTCTGTCTCCAGGTCCAGAATAGCACCTATTCTACCACATTAGACATGTCCATATATGAATGTAGTCATTAAACCTGCCCAAATGCAAATTTTTATACCATTCACAACTGAATGATGGGAGAAAATCATCTGAAAAATAACTTTTAGTCATGTGTCACACATTTGTGATAAGAAAAATAAAGTACCCATTAGAAGGTACTCATGAGGCCTTTGAACTTTGAGAATTTGGTCTTGAAAGGGTCAAGAAAATTAGGAAACAATTAGAAAGAGTTTTCCCTGGGGTATAACTCAAGGGTCTTTTGCATTTTTTTCCTGGTGAGCTATGGTTAGGCTTAATAAACCCTGATTATTTCTCTTCATATGAATTTAATCCTAAATGAGATTTCTGTTTCCTGCCTCTCAGCACTTGTAATCAAACATATAAGAACATTCTTATTCCAGTAGTGCTTTGTAATTGAAGATTATGTTAATAATTGTTACAAAACACTATGACATAACAAAGAGAGAAGTAGCCTTGGAGTCAGGAAGACCAAGGTGAATTCTACCTCCTTCTGTGCCTGTCTGCTGTCCAGCCTCTGGTGAGGGGAGGAGTGAGTGCTCTCTTTGATCTGGAGCCTTCCTTCTCTTTCTGGGCATGTCCTTTGAGGGAAGGCTGTTAGGGGTCAGCTGTATGACTTTCATCAGCACAAGGCAACTTGTGTCTCTGGCTGCCTGTCTGTTATCCTCAGGACATGTGAAGATCTTCTAGTGAGAAGAGGAGAAATCTTCCCCTTGAACTCAGTCCTTTCATCTCCTGCTGTTCCTATCCTTTGAGGAATAAGAGAGAGGGCAGTTGGTGGAGAGCAGGACTTCTATCTCTAGCTATGCATGTTTGACGTCTAGCTCCTGCTGTCCCATTTCTTGCCTAATCTTCAGGCTTCAGGGCTAAGAGGAATAGGAAAATAGGGTCTCCCATCAGACCTTTGTGTTCATCTCATGCTGTATTGTCCTCTGCCTAATCTCTAATATGTTCCACCCAAACTTGGTGATACCCTTCTCATGCTAGTGATTCTGAAGCACCACTGTTGTAGGTAACCATGAAAATCCCATTCCCCATCTTCCACCACCTCCCTATTGCTTATTCCCATCCCCCTCAAAATTCCCAATCCAGAGTTCCAACAGAACACCACCCACTTCTGCTGTGCTCCCTAGAAAGCCTGTTCCATAAGCAATAAAGTTCCCTCCATTCTACTCCACTCATCTATCAGTCACTGAAACTTAGCTCGGTCATGAGGACAACACAGTCTCTAGTCTCTCTTTCCAGTATTATCTGTACCTTTACTCCTTCTCCTTGGCTCACTATTTGAGGCAAGGGGGTTAGAATACTTACTGCTCTCCATTGCCAATTCCAGGTTCTCCCTTACCTCCATCACTCAGTAACTTCTCCTCCTTTGAGATGCATGCTATTCACATCTACCTCCCAATCAAAATCCAGATAGCTTCTGTATAAACACCTCCAAGTCACTTTCTTCCTCCAAAGTTCCACCTTCAAAGTAGGGGACTTCAATACACATATTAACTCTCCTTTGAATATGCTGAACAGTCATTTTCTCATCCTACTTACATCCTATGTCTTCCTCCTCCACTCTACCTAAGCCACACATACAAAAAAGAATGGTCATGCCCTTTGATCATTCCATCGTCCACAAATGCACACCTCCATGTTGAAGAATTCTGAAATCTCTTTGACTAGTCATTACCTGTTGGAGTTCTTCCACTCCCTCCCTTACAAAAACCTACTCTTACTATAACCTCCAATCCTTGATGCCTTAGTTCTCTCCTAAGCTATCTCCCCCACACTAGCCACTCTCCTCTTTTCCCCATCTCACCTCTTGGTGAAACAGTTTGACTCTACACTGTTCTCTTCTTGAGTCCCAAGCCCCTTTTCATACTGCGGAATGTGCCCTGCCAAGCCTCAACTTTGGATGGCTCCCACCATCTGTTGTCTTTAAGCCCACACACATACTACTGAATGTAGGTGGAGAAAATCATGCAACTGCTCTGACTAGGACCACTATAAATATATGTTATACAACCTCAGCTAGATTTTCATTGTCACTAGGTAATCTTTCTACACTCCCTTTATCAACTCACTCTCCTACTCTCCACTGCATCTCTTCTATACCTTTTCATGCCTCCTCAAACTTCCCATGGCTATTGCTCCCCCACATTCTCTTCACTGACAATCTTGTTTCATATTTGACAGGGAGAAAAAAGGTAAGCCACTCACAAAGAACCCCCTCTTCTCCCTTCATCTCACATGACTCATATGCCTTCTGCCACTCTCTCCTCCTTCACTCCTGCCTCCCCTAAAGAGGTGACCTTACTCCTTACCAAAGTCCACTCCTCCACCGGAACAAGTATTTCCTTCCCATCTCCTCTAATAGATTGCCTCCCTCTGTCAGCCCCATTCTATCACTTCTCTTTAATCTCTCCCTGTCTACTGGCTTATTCTCATCTATCTACCGTCATGCTTGTGCCTCATCCAACCTCAAAAAACCCTCACTCAACCCTTCCATCCCCACTATCTCCTACCTTATATCTCTTCTGCGTTTTGCGGTCATACTCCTAAAAAAAAGCTGTCTATCATAGGTGCCTCTACTTTCTCTCCTCTCATTCTCCTCTTAGCCCCTTACAGTACGACTTCTGGCCTCATCAATCTACCAAAATTACTCTCTCCAGAGACACCAATGATTCTTAATTGTCCATTTCAGTGGTCTTTTCTCATTCCTCGTTATTCTCAATCTCTCTGCAGCCTTTCACCCTGCTGATTACCCTCTTCTCCTTGATATTCCCTTCTAAGTTTTCAGGACACAACTCTCTCCAAAGTCTTCTTCTACCTGCCAGATGACTCCTCAATCTCCTTTGTGGGCCCCTCATCCAACTCAAGTCCACTAACTGTAGCTGTCCCACAGAGCGCTGTCCTGACTTCTTTTCTCTTCTTCATCTCTTAAAGATATAAATTATCATCTCTATACTGATGATTCTCAAATCTGCCTCTCTACTGACCTTCAAACTCATATCTCCTGCTGCCTTTCAGACATCTCAAACCAAATGTCCTAGAGATATATCTTAATCTCAATACACACAAAACTGAACTCATCTTTCCCCCCAAAAAATATCCCTGCTTCCCTCTTATCTTCCCCATTACTATTAAAGGCAAAACTATTTTCCCAATCTATCAGACTCTTAACCTGGGTATCATCCTCAACTCCTCACTATTTCTCACCTCCCAGATACAATCAGTTGCCTGATTTCACTTTTGTAACATCTCTCTAATACACTGCCTTCTCTCCTCTGATATTGCCAGTATTCTGCTACAAAACCTCATCACCTCATACTTGAACAATAGCTTGTTGATGGATCTGTCTACCTGTCTTACCTCACTCCCACTCAACCTCCATTTAGTCATCAAAGTTATTTTCCTAGAACACAGGTCCAATCATGTCACCCCACTACTCAATAAATTCCAGTGGCTCCCAGATTCAGATACAAAATTCTTTGTTTAGTGTTCAAAGTCCTTCTTAACTTATTCCCTTCCCACCTCTAGGCTTCTTATACCTTACTTCCCCTCCATATACTCTTTGATCCAAGAATACTGGCCTCCTTGCTATTCCATAAACAAGACACTCTATCTCTCAGCTCAGGATGTGTTCTCTGCCTGTCCCCCTGCTTGAAATAGTCTCCCTCCTCATCTCTACCTCTAGCTTCACTGGCTTCCTTTAGATCCCAACTAAAATACCCTTTTCTACAGGGAAGCTTTCACAACCCCATTTAATTCTAGCACCTTCCTTCTTTTAATTGTTTTTATTTTTTCTATACTTATTTGCTTATTGTCTCATTAGATTGTGAGCTCCTTGAGGGCAGCCTTGTGTTTTGCTTTGTTTTGTATTCCTAGAACTTAGCATAGCGCCTGACTCATAGTAGGTGTTTAATAAACATTTACTAATTAATTAAAATCCAACCTTCTCTGCTCATTGGTTGTGACCTGGTAAAAGTTCCTTATTTCCATCCATAAGTCCATAACTGGTTAGGACTTCCCTCTCATACATAGGTTGGCAGAAGTTTTGTGTGCCAAATGTGTTATAACACTATATCAAAAATATATTTGTTTAGAAAAAATACAAAGCTGTATATCAGTGAGTCACTTGCGTGCCTAGGATCATAGATCATAGATTTAGAGCTACACAGAAACTTAACAGCCATCAAGTTCAAATCCTTCTCTAAATTCCCTATTTTGTGGGTGAGAAAGTTAAAACCAAAAAGGTTCAGTGACTTTCCAGCAGCCTATAACTACTATTTGAAGTAGGATTTGAATACAGATCCTCCTGATTTAAAGTCTAGTGCCCTCTCCAAGACTCCTAAGCCAGCAGAGTGAAAAGAGAACCCTGCTTCCTGCTTGGAGTAGAGAAAGACTTGTATTTAAGCCCCTCTCTGACTCATGCTGGCTGTTACGCTAATCACTCAATGCCCAGGCAACTCTCTACAACTCTGAATCACAGAGAAAGTGCCCATATGCATAGGCAGCAGATATTTCCTCATTCCAGAATTTCCTAGTGGGATGGAAAGCCTGCTGCCTCAAGGTCCCATGTGGCTCCCTGTGTCCTCCAGTGCAGCCTTTTAACCAAATCCAAACTTCACAGGGAGTGGGGAACCTGTGACCACATGTCTACACTTGAGGACCTAGAGAACCTGCTTGTGACCTCAAGGCCACAAGTTCCCCACCTCTGTGACCTAGACCAATGAAATCCCAGGTCTCGTCTCCTCTCCCCTTACCATCCATTTAGGAATGGGAAGTGCAAGCCATATATAGGGTAATGTTCTCCCTATTTAACCTCCCATTTCCTACCTCCCAGCTTTGGCACAAGTTCTCCCTCACCTGTGGCATATTCTCCTCACCCTTGTTTCTTGGAACATTTTGTTTCCATAAAGACTCAGTTCATGTTCAAGCTCCTTCTTCAAAGAGGACTTTCATAATCTTAACCACCTCTTCCCTCCTCAATGGTTAACAATCCTTCCCACACCACCCCCTTGCCCTTAGGAAATCACTCTGCATTGATTTTGTATTTACTTGTCAGTGCACATGTTGTTCTCTGCCTCTCTCCCCACCCCCAGGAGCATGTATGCTTTTTGAGGGCAAGGATACTTTCATTTCTCTCTTTGTGACCTCAGTATCTAGAGGAGGTTCTGAAGCATCCAGAACTTAGTCAGCTAGTATTTTTAAGCACCTACTCTGTGTCAGGCACTTTGCAAAGCATTAAGGACACAAATAAAGACCAAAAGAACAAGGGGATGATTAATTAATATCTATTGAATTGAAATTGAATTAGAAAACACAGAATGGCCATAGAGACAAGAAGATTGGCCTCAAATCTAGCTTCTGAGATATAATGGCAAGAGGACCCTGAGAACTTCTCAGTGACCTGAAACTACTCTCCAACATTCTAACTTAACAAAGCATCCACTGTACTTGCACTAGTGGATGGAGTTTCCTTATTGGGAGATCCCTAAAATGATGAAGCCATGGGTGGGGGCAAGAAAGAAAAAAGGTAAAAAAATTTAATTAACTGAAGGAAAAAATTTGAGTTGCTCAATTTCAACATGTTTCTAATAGTCAATTTTCATGCCCATACTCATACATGGATAGAAAATGAAGAAGGTATTGAATTTCCCTTCCTGTTCCAGGTTAACTAAGGATATGGTTCTTACATCTCCCTTCCCAAGATCCCCAGAAGCTTACCCATAGACATGCATATATCTATTATTCATAATCAAATACAGCAACACTTTCAGGTGTGGTCTCATGTATCAGCCTACTGATCTCCACAGAATGGACTCAGTTATATCATCCACATTCTTTTCTCTATAACACTGAAAGTCCATTGGGAAATAGCAACAAGACAGATGACAAAGGTTAGGTTTCCATCTAAGGTCATGCAGAGATTTTTTTAAGTCCTCTTTTCTCTCTGTGGCAGCTACATATCTCTCCCTTTCACAAATATCCCAATTATTTCCATGGAGGACATACTTTCCCAATGCTTATCACAGTAGCTGGGGCACTGACCCATTTCTGAAGACAAAAGAGTTTGAGTTTCTGTGGACAAAATCTGATATTGTTGCATACACAGAACACTGGTGTCTTACTCTGCCTGTCAAGGCAAAAAGATGAAAGATGTTATTGCAGCCTATTCACTGAAGTGTACATAATATTAAGGTTACTAGGAAACTGCTCCAAAGAGCTTTGTTTTTTATGCAAATGGAGCTTTTGGCTCTCCAGTCTACAATGCATTAAGAAATACAAATTAAATTGACAGTTCCACTAGCAAATATACCCATTGTCTGTTTTTGATTCTTAATCATTGGTTAATTCAGGGGAACAATTGACCTGATTTTTTTCTCCAGTTAGTAAAATTCCCTGTGGGTAGGGACTTTATCTTAAATTCCTTTGAAATATCTGAATATATTTTACACAGAACTAAGTATATAGCAGGGCCATAAAAAGGGAAGGATCACACATATAGATCTTGAGAGTCACCTAAATCAACTCCCTTGCTTTATGGTGCGGGAACAAGACCTGAGAATGTTCTCAAAGTCACACTGATGACAAAGCCTAGATTCTCACTCCAGTTCTTAATCTCCAAATCCAGCTCCTTTCCCAATGAACCATGCTTTAGAATGATCATCAGCTTTCTATTAGCAACAGAAATGACTGAACTTAGAAATCTTCTAACCCAATGGTTTCAAACTCAAAAAGAAATGGAGGGCCACTAAATCATATTGAAGTAGCCTTCTGGGCCATATATTTCACTTAGAAAACCACATAGTAATATTCCCTAAGTTTTATTGTATTTTATTGTGTTAAATATTTCCCTATTATGTTTTAATCTGATTCCCCAGCTGCACTATGGAGTGTTATGGGGATGCATGCAGGCAGGAGTCTACGTGTTTGACACATCTGTTCCAACCAATTCCCTAGAAGTAGAGTGCTAAATCAAGGTCACCTGAGCACATTGCAGTAGATTGACATGACAAACCAGTGTCGCAGCAGTCAACAAAAGGATTTCTAAAGTCTCTGACAAAAAAAATGCACTATACCAATTAGAGTTCTAATTTATTTCCAAAGAATATGTAGAGTCTATCAAGTCTGCCCCAAATGCTCCTTTCCCAAAATGCATTTAAAGAACTAAAAATAGAACAAGACCTCTGAGTATTGCCCTATGATGGGAAAAATAGAGGATCATAGTAGTACATGATTCCTTCTTTGCTGGGTCTTGGGCTAAGGTAGCCTTATCCCACAGGTACTTCTGGCTCTCTTTCTGTGTGTGTGTGTGTGTGTGTGTGTGTACCTGTCTCTCTGCCTCTGTCTCTCTGTCTCTCTCTCTCTCTCACACACACACATACACACACAAATAAACAAACACACATACACACAAAAAGGGGAAGGGGTTTCCAAGGCTCAGTTGTTTCCCACCACAGCTACACTCAAGGAAAGCCCCTACCACAATCCCAATTACTGCCATTGATTGCAGTTACAGAAATTCCTCCTTATAGCCCTAGGTGCTATAATAAAATGGTTTAAAATCAAGCTTTGTTTACTTTCCTCACTATCATCTTTTAATGTACATCAATATCATCAGCCCCGTATGTGAGGATGAGGACCTAAAGAAACAGAAAATAAAACTCTCTTCCCAACACAATACCATAGATCCAGAGGAGAGTCACATCTTAAATACCTTAAACCTTTGCAGATTCAGCTTTCTGGCTGATTCTACAAGGACCTGTTAGTTGGATATGCAAAAGAGCTTCCAATCTTGTCTCAGCCTATCAAGGGGCATTGTGCACAGCCATAGGCCATTAGAAGGCTCTCTTTAATATTTTAGCAAAGGTTTCCCTTGAACCACTGTTTTAATTAACTTCTGATGCTTGTGCGTGCTTGTCAGACTATAATGCGACACCACCCCTGTTACTAACAAACGAGTCAAAGCTTTCAAAATGCCCAGGGAAAATTAAGGAAAAGAAGAAAGAAAGGGAAAACCCAGTGCTGAAATATTACATCCCTCTATGTCAGAAGAAATTGACATAAAAAAGAAGATTTTCTATGTTGTTTTTCCTGGGGAGACGAGGGAAAAATAAGACTGAGTTAGCTAAGTGAAAAATCAGGGTCTCTAGAATGAACAGCCTTCAGAAAGACAAGTCTTAAAATGCATTTGCCAACTCCTTGGTGAAAACTTTTTGCCCTAGACCAGCCCTGGCTGATGAAATCTAACACAACGAGACCCCAGTATATAGTCAGGAGTCTCTCAGGACTGGCTTGCTCCAACCTCTGCCCTCCTTAGCTGCTTGCTAAAAGTCATCAGCTCACATGGGTGAATCACTAAAATGGCTGAAAATTGCCGAAATAACCTCCAAGAAACAGATGGCTGTGAGGGCTCCTGTCCAGATGCCAGAAACCCCATATGCATGCCAATCTGTGTTCCAGGGCACACCATTATCCTTTAAATTATATTTTCCCTCCTTCTGCCATGTATGTTTTACCATAATTACAAGGCTCCATTTTTTTCCAATGATCAAGAAAAATTACAATCCCTCAGCTAAGAACCTATAAATAGAAAGGTACTACACAATTCCCAAACACACAAGGCCCCATAGTCTTCACTCAAAACTTCACCAAATCCTTTTGAGGTCCTGATAAGTGGGCTTGAATGCATCCTTTTCATGTGTGTAGGGGCTTTTTTCCCCCATTTCTGCTGTGGTATCAGCTTTCCTAGTCTCTAAAAGGCACCTCAGCATTTAGAGGGTAGGGTTCCCTGTTCTCTTTCCAGCTGGACTAGAAATCACACACATCAGTAGTCTCAGAAAATAAATTCATCACCTTAGTTTTCTGAGCTGGGATGACAGGCAGAAAGCGGGCAGACTTTCTAATTCAGCCCAATATCTTGTCTTTCCAACTCCCATAGCCTTGGCATTCACTTGCAGTTAACTGACTCCTGATATGTCACATTCATTATTTTCCTCTGGAAGGAAAGCTGGACTTTGAATGGGAAATAAAAAATGGAAACATAAGAGTAGAAGAAAGAGCACAGGACTTGAAATTACAATTCAGTCCTCAGGTGTGAGATCTACTCTCTGTGTCCATGGACAACACTCTTAATCTTTCTAACATTACTTTCACTTGTCTTTAAAATGGGAACAATAGTGACTGTGTTGCCTCCCTCGCATGGTTGTTGTGATAGAAGAACTTCATAATCTCAAAAATAATAGATACAAAAGGAGCTATTACATATTATTGCTGCTGTAAGTACTATTAATACTACTAACTCTACTAACAATCATAATAGCTAGCATTTATATAGTGCTTTAAGGTTTATGGAGACCTAAATAAATTTATGTCATCTCATCCTCATAACAACCCTAGGAGACAGGTGCTGCTATCATTCTCATTTTACAGATGAGGAAGTTGAGGCAGACAGAAGTCAGGTGATTTTCTCAGGATCACAGAACCACGAAGTAACTGAGTTCATATTCCCCGTCTAGTGTTCTATGCATTGCACAAGCTAGCCTAGAGACAGAATGATACAATGGATAGAGATCCAAGCCTCAGAGTTAAGAAATTCAAGTCATGTCTGATGCTTAATAAAAGGGTGACTTTAGACAAGTCTCTTAACCTATCAGTGTTGTAGGTAACTCCTTAAGACTTTAATTTGCAGAATAGATTCCAATCTGTATCATCAATACAAGGGGTTTCTTTACTAAGAGTTCAATGAAATCACAGGTCCAGACCCCCTTCCCCACCCTCCAAAAAAAAAGTAAGGAAAAAAGTTTTGAATAAAAATTCATGCTAATCTTGTAGGGACAATGGATTCCCTCACTGGATATTTCCCCACACTAATGATATTACAGATTCAGGGGGAAAATATATGTAAATTGCATAGGTTCCTTGAAATTACTACTCAGTGACTTTGCCATAATGTGGGATTATCAGCCTAGAAAGAATTCAGATTTATATGGGACCCATGTTGGATGGCGTGTCTGTTGATTAACAGCCAACATAGCTAGATTCAGAGATGTAAATCATAGGGTTTGCTGCAGGGTGATCAAATGTTTTCAATCACATAAATTTCTGAATTTCCTATATTCAATTATAAAAAAAATTTGTGATCTATGTCAGTGGCTAGAGAGATCATACCAAAATAAATAAATAAACACATAAATAAATAAAAATCACAGACCCTCTAAATATTAACAGCTAATAGCTAGAGCTCATATAAACTACCTCATCTGATCCTCACAACAGGTACTTTGAGGTGGGTACCTTTGTTATTCTCATTCTATAGATGAGGAAACAGTCAGTGAGAAGTTAAGTGACTTGTCCAGGTTCATACCAAGATAATAGTGAGGAGGGAGAGGAAATGGGGAATGATAAGGTGACATAGGCGATATGAATCTGGATTTAGAGTCAGAAAGATTGCTCAAGAAGTCCTGTTTTCCCTTAGAGAACCCTTGGCAAATCATTGACCTACCCAGCAGACCCAAGAAGCTCTCTTAGATTCTGAATTCTATAAAAGTTACTGATCTGCATTAGCTGAGAGGCTTTCCCTTAAGGAGAGAAACCTATACTAATGAAATCAGTTTCAGTGAGGGGAAAAAAAGGGAGGTGGGACAAAGGGAAAAGAAGACATTGAAGCCTGTAAGAAGAGAAACCACCTTTGAGGAATAGTTTCTACCAAAAATACCTATTATTGATCAGCAACCAAGTTCAAAATCAAGAAAATTATATTTTCCACCAATGTGGAAACAACTTTTGTTAATTCAACAAGAATTTAATTTTCTCTGGATTTCTAATTTTTTTTTTAGCTTCTGTTTAGCATGTAGTTATGACCCTTCTATTGACATGTAGTTGTAGTCCTTACAGAGTGACATGGACCTTTTTCACTAACTGAACCCCAGGCCCACTCTCCTTACCTCTGTCTCTTGAAATTCATGATTTCTTTCATGACTGGTCAAGTGCCACTTTCTGCAAGAGACCTTTCCTGAACTGCCTCCAGATACTATGGCCCCTCCCTCTCCAAACTTCCTTATATTCATTATATATGTATATGTGTATATAGACATATATTTATAATTCTATATTATGTACTTATATAATTACATATTTGTAGTATGTTATCTGTCTTATATATTTGCATACAAATATAATTTATAATTAATATACATATATGTTCATGCTGTCTCACTCATTGGAAGGCCAGCTCCTTGAGGGGAGAGACCTTTTCACTTTTGTTTTGAATTTCCTGGCAATAAGTGCTTAAATAAATGTTTTATGGATTAATTGACTGACTGATTGACAAGTGGCCAAAATTCACGAGAATGGGCATGCAGAATTTCAAAGTCCACATTGTGGAGAGAAAAGGTGCACATACTGTTCAAAATGACATCTCAGCTTTCCCACAGGTTGTTATCTAAACCAGGGCTCTGAATTTCCCTTCTTCATAAATAAAGAGTTCCTTTCATCTCTTTGTTCCATTTTCTTTGGGCTTATTAACTTACATATTATTAAAGTACCTGAGATATTTGAAAAGATGCATCCACAATATTTATAAGATAAAAAAAATAATATTAACTTCTATGCCTAGGATTTTGTGGTTGTAGAAGAGCATCTTTGATTCTCTTGAACAATCCAAAGTAACTTGTTTAGCTAAACCTCTGCAGTTGAGGATCTTGAAATTCAATCATCAATTAAAAATAACCAGTATGCAAGCACTTTAATTAGATTTTAATTATTAAAGTATGAGATGGATGTTGATTGAAGTCATAACTACTTTGGACACAATTTCCTGCCTGGAGCTAGTTGGATGCCTGAGAGGCTGAGAATGAGAAAAAGGGATCCAACAGCATGTGCTAGACTGCGATGGTACTTTAGCCAGCAGCTCCAGGGATTAAGATTTGACAACAGAAATGGGAGGGGGCAGCCAGGCTTGGTGGGGTATGCTCAGGCTTGCCTCTGTGTACATGATTCCATGTCAGTATTTTCTGTTTAGTGCAGTAAATCAGTATTAAAAATTACAATGAATGACAATAACTAATGCACAGATAATTCCTGTCTGCATGCTTTACCCAACTCCCAATGCCTAATGAAACCAGAATGATTGTCCTACTCAGATTCCCTAGGCAAACTCCAACAATTCTGAAAGATTTTCTCTTTTTTTATAAAATAAAAATTTCAGTGCCAGGAGAAGTGAGGGTGGGTAAATGTTCATGTTGGATGTAGGGAGCATTTTGTCTTTCAACATTTGTCTTTTCTCTCCTACAAAACGTTCCCTTTGGAATTAATGGCACTATGCAATAAAAAAAAAAATAAAACAGCCAGCCAGAGCAGAAGAATACAGTCCAATTAAAGTGGCTAACCATAATGGTCTCGAGAAGAACGCTGCTAGAATTGATCTTTTCAATGTTTATCCCTCAGACCAAAACCCAAAGGGGAAAGATAGATTCCGTGTATAGTTTTCATTTGCATTACCAGGGGTGGGGAACATGCAGCCTTGAGGCCACATATAACCTTCTACATCCTTGGGTGCAGCTTTTTGACTGAGTCCAAGTTTTACAGAACAATCTTTTATTAAAGCATTTTGTTCTGTAAAGCTTGGATTCAGTCAAAATGTCACCCTTGAGGACCCAAAGGGTCACATGTAACCCCAAGGCCACAGGTTCCCCACTCCTGTATTAGACCCATGACTGCACTGAAATAGGAAACTGTAAGTGAAAAAAAAAACATACTCTACCAATGCCAAACTGTACCTGGTCTGAGATTTATAATTTAAGAGTTTCCTCAGGCAACGATGAAATTTAGTGACTTGCCCAAGGTGACCCTAGAAGTGTATGTTAGAAGTAGGGTTTGTATCCAGATCTTTCTTCCACTGAAGACCAGCTCCCCATCCTCTATACCAGATGGCATGGAATTAGCTTTAAAATAAAATTTGGAATAATAAAGAATATTTATCGTCTTTCTTTGGGAGGGTAATTTCACTTATTTTCCTGTGAATTTACTGAAACTATAAAAACCTCAAAAGACATTTGTAGCCCATATCTACAGTCACTCAATAATAAAATAACTATTATATACCTACTACAAGAACAGTACTACGTTAGGAATTAGGGGAAGACATACAGCCCCTATTCTCCTACAATTTACAACTTGCTAGAGAATGTGATACCAACACAAGTAACTATGAAACAAAATAAACTTTAAGTGTATAAGAAGGAATTGTTTTTTCAATGCTATGTGTGGGCTGTAATGGGAAGGACCTTCCCTAAGGGATAAAGACTTGCTTCCATGGAGAAGATGATATCTGAATTAGACTTTAAATTCTAGTCTACTTAGGATGGCCCACACTTGAGAAAAAGGGAAGAGAATTCTCTGTAAAAGGAATAATGAAAACACAAGTATAAAAGCTGAAGGACTTGTGATAAATACAGGTGACAGCAATCCAGTTGGGCTAGAATGTAGAGGCCCCAGAGGGGAATCATGTGCAATAAGACCCCAAAAGTCAAGTGGTCCTGGCTTGTAGAGGGTTGGAAACGGCAAGTTGAGTTTAATCTTCCTTCAGTACACTATAGGGAATCACTGAAGGTGTAGGGAGTGGCATGATCTGATTTGTGCATAAGGAAAATGAAAAAGATTACTTCCCTAACTCTGCTCAGTGCCATCACCAATCACGAATTCAGAACAATGCCAATGAAGACGTGCTCCTCGCCTCTTGGCAGAGAATGGATGGACTTTAAAGGTACAGGATGAGACATATATTTTCAGAAACAGGCAATGTGAAAAATGTATCTTGCTTGACTATGCTTTTTAAAAGGAAAGGTTTTTTGGAGGGAGGAAGACAGAGGTATAGGGCTAATGATACAAAACTAAGAATCAAAGAAAGAAAATATGAAATACAAGATTTTTAAAAGGCAGAGGAGAGGCGGTATAACAGAGAAGACAGAGATTTTGTCTCAAAGTCAGGAAGCCCTGGGTTCAAGTACCATTTCTGATGTAACACTAGCTGTGATACCCAGAGCACATCTTTTAAACTCTGAGTTCCCTAAGTTTCCCTTCAAAAATTCTCAAAGAGCATGTTTCCAAGAAGGTATGGACATGCATTGTTAGTGGAGTTTCTTCACCAAGGAAGTTCTCTGTAGCCTGTGGTCATCAAGGTCCAGGGACTCATAGGGTCTATAAGGTCAAAACTCTTTTCATAACTGACATTTTAATGATGACTGTGGCAAATACCAATAGATATATAATCCACACAGACAACAGGTCTTTGTGGGGTCCTCAATTAGTAAGAGTGCAGCTGAAATCAGAAGCTTTGAGAACCTCTGCTCTACACCAATGAAATCATAGATGCAGTCTCTATCACCGAACCTGTCCCTCCTCCAAAGAGAACAGAAGGAAGTTTAGAAGCAAACACAGACTAGCAGGGAAATTTTGTTGCCATTGCCTTAAATTAACTATATTTGTTGTTGATGATGTTGTTGCTGCTGGTGATGAGGATGATGATGATGATGATGATGATGATGATGGTGATGATGAAGATGATGATGATGATGATGATGATGATGGATGTTGATGATGACAACGATGATGATGATGATGATGATGGTGATGATGATAATGATGATGATGGTGGTGATGATGA
>CM053771.1:505759479-505795378 GCA_028658325.1 Potorous gilbertii | reverse complement strand
GGTGATGATGATGATGATGATGATGGTGATGATGAAGATGATGATGATGATGATGATGATGATGGATGTTGATGATGACGACGATGATGATGATGATGACGATGATGATGATGATGATGTTGATGATGACAACGATGATGATGATGATGATGGTGGTGATGATGAAGATGATGATGATGAGGATGATGATGATGGTGATGGTGATGATGATGATGGTGATGATGGTGATGATGAAGATGATGATGATGAGGATGATGGTGATGGTGATGATGATGATGATGATGATGGTGATGATGACAACGATGGTGATGATGATGATGATGATGGTGATGATGATGATGATGATGATGGTGGTGATGATGATGATGGTGATGGTGATGATGATGATGATGATGATGATGATGATGACTACGATGATGATGATGATATTGTAGAAGCTAGGTGTCAGGAAGACTCATCTTCTTGAGATCAAATCTGTCCTCATACACTTACTGCTTACCTGACCCTGGACAAGCCATTTAACCCTGTTTGCCTCTGTTTCTTCACTGTAAAATGAGCTGGAGAAGTATATGGTAAATCACTTCAATAACTTTGCCAAGAAAATCCCAAATGGGGAAACAAAGAACCATACAAGACTAAAATGATTAAACAGTAGCAACACTCTATAGATTCATATATAATCCTCTTTATGATCAACTTTATATATTGAAGTGTTAATTTTTGTAGTTTTTTCAGGTCATATTAAAAAAAGAAAAAAGCTATCAAAAGAATTAAAAAGGATTAAAAGAGAGGAGAAAGCAGAGACTTGAAACCTGATTAGAAGATCATTGTAGTTATCTACATGGGTCTCTTCTGGACTGGTGGCAGAGAAAATAGAGTGAAGCAGATGGATATGAAAGACACTTTGAAGATGTAATTGTCAAGACTTGAAGCCATTAGATATAGCAACCAGAAAAAATGGGAAATATCAAATATAACACCAAAATCACAGAAATATGAGGTGGAATTAATTCTGATAGTATGGACAAAAATAGAGAAGTCAGAAGAAAGAATAAATTTGGGGACAAAGTCAATTTGAAGTCAAACTATTAAGTTTAAGATTCTATTAACTCATCAAGATGGAAATGTCCTGTAGGCATTCAGAGATGTTGGTCTGGAGGTCAAAGACAGAAGGATAGCTTTGAAAAATACCATCCAAGAGGTAGTAGATCATATCCCAGGAAAGAAAACTACTGTTAAATAAGAGCAGATAAAAGAAAAAAGGTCTGAGGTATAACATTTAGAAATATCAGCATGAAGGGGTTGAGAAAATAAAGAGAGGGAGATTTTGTAGAGGGAATCCTGTTCAAAAACCAGAGCACAGGCTAAGAGAGGAATAAATTCCTGTCCCTTGACTGTGCCACATTGGAGGAACTGAGAACTTACAGGTCCCCAGAGGATACCCTCCTCTTAACAAAGGACCTAAAAGTCAAATAACTGGCTGGGAAAGTACCCAAAAAAGGGAAAAAGATAACACTATAGAAGGTTACTTTCTTGGTGAACAGGTATTTTCTTCCATTCTTTCAGATGAGAAGGAACAATGCATACCATCAGAGGAAGACCTAAAAGTCAAGGTTTCTGTGTCCAAAACCTCCAAAATAAATATGCAATAGTCTTAGGCCATGGAAGAGCTCAAAAAGGATTTTGAAAATCAATTAAGAAAGGTGGAGGAAGAATTGGGAAGAGAAATGAGAATGATGCAAGAAAATCATGAAAAGTGACTCAACAACTTGCTAAAAGAGACACAAAAAATGCTGAAGAAATTAACACCTTTAAAAATAGATTAACTCAAATGACAAAAAAGGCCCAAAAAGCCAATAAGGAGAAGAATGCTTTAAAGAGCAGAATTTGCCAAATGGAAAAGGAGGTTCAAAAGCACACTGAAGAAAATAGTTCTTTAAAAATTAGAATGGAGCAGATGGAAGCTAATGACTTTATGAGAAACCAAGAAATTACAAAACAAAACCAAAAGAATGAAAAAATTGAAGACAACATGAAATACCTCACTGATAAAATAAGTGACCTGGAAAATAGATCCAGGAGAAACAATTTAAAAATTATGAGACTACCTGAAAGCCATGATCAAAAAAAGAGCCTAGACATCATCTTTCACAAAATTATCAAGGAAAATTTCCCTGATATTCTAGAACCAGAGGATAAAATAAATATTAAAAGAATTTACCAATCACCACCTAAAAGAGATCCAAAAAGAAAAACTCCTAGGAATATTGTAGTCAAATTCCAGAGTTCCTAAATCAAAGAGAAAGTATTGCAAGCAGCTAGAAAGAAACAATTCAAGTATTGTGGAAATACCATAAAGATAACACAGGATCTGGCAGTTTCGACATTAAGGGATCAAAGGACTTAGAATATGATATTCAAGAAGTCAAAGGAACTAGGACCAAAACCAAAAACCACCTACCCAGCCAAATTGAGTATAATATTTCAAGGGAAAAAATGGTCATTCAATGAAAGAGAGGATTTTCAAGCATTCCTGATAAAAAGACCAGAGCTGAATAGAAAATTTGACTTTCAAATACAAGAATTAAGAGAAGCATGAAAAGGTAAACAGGAAAGAGAAATCATAAGGGACTTACTAAAGTTAAACCGTTTATGTTTCTACATGGAAAGATAATATTTGTAACTCTTGAATCTTTTCTCAATGTTTGAGTAATTGGAGGGATTATACACACACACACACACACACACACATATACATACATATATATATATATATATATATATATACACACACACACAGAGGGAACATATATATAGTTTGGGATGATATCTAAATAAATAAAATTAAGGATTTAGAGGAATATGTTGAGAAGAGAAAGGGAGAAATGGAATGGGGCAAACTATCTCTCATAAAAGAAGCAAAGAAAAGCTTTTTCAATGGAGGGAAAAGGAGAAGCTGAGAAGGAAAAAGGGAGGCTTACTCTCATCACATTTGGCTTAAGGAGGGAATAACATGCCCACTCAATTTGATATGAAAATCTATCTTACACTACAGGAAAGTAGGGAAGAAAGGGATAAGTGGGGTTGGGGTCTGGGAAGGATGATAGAAAGGAGGAGGAGGCAATTAGAAGTAAACACTTTTGAGGAGGAATAAGGTCAAAAAAAGAGAATAGAAGAAATGGGGAACAGGATAGGATGGAGGGAAATATATGTAGTCTTTTACAACATGACTATGATGTAAATCTTTAGCAAAACTACAATATATAGCCTATATTGAATTGCTTGCCTTCTCAGTATGGATGGGTGGAGTGGGAGGAAGGGAGAAAAATTGAAACTCAAAGTTTTAGGAGCGAATGTTGAGAATTGTTTTTGCATATAACTGGTAAATAAGAAATACAGGTAATGGGATATAAAAATCTATCTTGCCCTAAACGAAAAGAGAGAAGATAGGGATAAAGGAAGAGAGGGGTGTGATAGAAAGGAGGGTAGATTGGGGGAAGGGGTGAATGCATGGTGCTTTGGGGTGGGGGGGAGAGATGGGGAGAAAATTTGAAACTCAAAATTTCATGGAAATGAATGTTGAAAACTGAAAATAAATAAATAAATTGTGGGGGGTGGGGGTGGGGGAGAAAATAAAGAGAAACTACCAAAAGAGACAAAGACAAAGAAAGAACAGTTTGAGATGAATGACTGTGAGAAAGAAGAATTTCACAAAGACGGTCTATTTAACAGAGCCAATAATATACAAGAATGGTCAAGGCAAATGAATATGAAGAAATGGCCATTATATTTTCTATAGGACCCTCACTGTTGATCTTTGAGAAAACTGGTTAAGTGGATTAGGAGGAAGAAGACTCAAACTACAAAGTTAAAGAGGAAATAGACAATGAGAAAAGTGAAGGTATTCAGAATACCCAATTCAAAAAAGTGAAAATAAAAAAATAATAGGGAGGACAGTGATTCAATAGAAGAATCAAGTGAAAGCTTTTTGAAAACTGGAACAACCTGAGCATGTCTGTGGAGAGGAATCTTTTCTATTTTGTATGTGCACATGAATCTATGATTTTATTGGTAATGATGTAATGATGTCAAAGTCAAATAGCAACAGGGGCCACAAGACTATACATAAGGATTTCTTGCGGGCCACATGTTGACTTAGAAAACCACATATTAACATTAACTATGTTCTATTATATTTATTTTATTTTGTTAAATATTTCCCAGTTATATTTTAATTTAATTTGGGCTGCAAGCCTCTATGCTTTTGACACCTCTGGTGTAGGAAACTCCCAGTACAATGTTACAGATGAGCAATTTGTAACTTGTAGTAAGAGTTGTCTGGGACAATCAAAAGTGAAGACATTTACACATAGGAACCATCTTTCAGAGACAGGACTTGAACCCATATCTCCTATATGAGGCCAGGCTTCAATTTACGCTATGTTGACTCGTACTTTCAGATGACAAAATAATCAAATTTTATAAACTTGTGGATGTTGTTGCTTGTCTTTTTTTGAAGAAGACCGTGACTTTCAGAAAGATGATGCCATGACTTCCAGGTGAAATTTTATAGGCCTTAAAACCATAAAAATTATTCTTCCATCCAAAAAAGCAAAATTCCTTAAGTCACTTCATAATTTCATTGAATGTTTTATACTACCTTGATTCTCTGAAAAATTATGGCTAAGATAAAACATAGGCATGGACTTCATGGGATAAATATTGCTAAAATTTGTGATCAAGTAGTCCTACTCAAGGGAAAAGAAAGTTATATATGGAGTCTTCCCAAAAATTAAACCTGAGATCATTTTCCCAAATGCAAATGGCAACAAAGATCCCTATTGGATAAACTTTAAAATGTTTGTTAAAAGCATAAAGCACTCAGAGATAGAAGAAGTGATGAAAAAGTATTGATGTCCAACATCTGGGTAGCAATCGAGAGGATGGTTGACATGTGACATAGGAACTGACTCATTTCTTTTTCTGGGTCATCTTTGCATTTGCTCATGAACATGGAATCAGAAAAAGATTAATGTCAATGCCCAGCTTTTCCTCTAGTTCTGGCAACACACAATGCAAAACATCTGGGGACCCCAAACAAATGTTCTACAATGAGTCACTAAAACACAACTTTCCTCTTTCATCTGCTTCCGAAAAGAATTTTACAGCCATACAGGTTAACCTGGTAACCATAAGCATCAAACTTATTTGGATGAAGGAAGAATTTGAAATCTTAGAAAGAATTAGAAACTAGAAATACTTAGAAAAAGTATGAGGAAAAGAAACCCATAAGCAAATAATCCATAGACAGATAATGGATAAGTGAATGAAGAAATGAAAGAATGAACCATTTCTTAGGTAGCTCTTCCCACTTCAGAAAAAAAATTCTATAAATAAGTCATTTATCACAGATGTTGGACCTAATTGCATGGTAACTTTTCCTTGGAAGACAAAACTATTCAAGAGACCACAGTTTACCTCCCATGGTTTCCTGCACTTCCAGCTGAAAAAGCAGTAAAGAGGAGCCCTTAAGCCTAGCACGCAAGGTCTTCTTTATTCAACACTTCCCCAGAGTGTTTCCTCTGAAGCAATCTGTCCTGGAGCTCCTCCTTCTCTTCCTCACTCCCAACTACTTTCAATACCTCTACTTCCTGCACCAGAACAGTTCCAAAGACATAAAATGGAATATTATTTTGATAACTCCATCATCAAATTAGACATTTTCACTGAACGCATATAGGCAATTCATGAAAAATAGATACTATATCTAAACTATATATAAAATGTTAGCTTGGGTTTTATAATTATAATGTATTATCAATAACTAAAATAATTTTAAAACAGTATTTTGTAGATAGTCATTCCTCTCATTGATATAAATGTATATAATGATATCACATAATAAAGAATACAATTTTTATATATAATGACAATGTCATACACTATTAGCATATATAATTATAATATAATATAGAGCAGTGTGGTAGAGTGGACAAAGAAATTCAGCATGATTTGGGTTTAAGCCCTATCTCAAACAGATCCTTCCTGGGAAAGTCACAACCTCACAACTCCGGAGGCTTCCCTTAGGTCCAGCTACTTATAGAACACATCTCAAATCTGCATCAACAAATCCAGAGCAATCCAGCAATCAATCAATGAACAAGTATTCATTAAGTACCTCGTTTTTGCTAAGTATGGGGGATACAATAATACAGTGGTTCCCAAAGTGGGTTCTGGGGTCCTGGGGGTCCCTGAAACCCTTCAGGATGTTCACAAGGTCAAAACTATTTTCATAATAAAAAATAAATTTTAATTCAGCGTGTAGTAAATATGAATAGATATAAACCAAATAAACAAAAGCTTTTGAAGTGGATCCTCAATAATTTTAATGAAATTTTATCTGGATCTAGATAGATATAGATATATGCATGCACACACATATATATACATACATATATATGTAATTTTAATGGAACTATACACACATATACACCATACATATGTGCATATATGTGTATGTTTCTCTGTAAATTTATAGAAACACATAAATATAAGTATATAAGTATATACCAGGATGCCTGCTCAGACCTTTGTTCGTTTAATCTTCTTAGCTTTTCATATCTAATGGTTCCAAAAGCTTTAAATGGTCTTATATAGTTACACTTGCAAATGGACAAACTTCTATCTGTGAACCACACACACACACATACGTGTGTGTATGTCTGCATATACATACATATATGTGTATATGTATAAATACACATATGTATATAAATATACTGCATATATGTGCATATATGATAGACATGAGGGAAAGATATACATATACACTTATACATAGATTTGTTTACATGCATATATATGTATATAAACCCAAGAGCTCTAGACATATCTATCTTAGATAGATAGATGGATGGATGGATGGATGGATGGATGGATGGATAGATGATAGATAGATACATACATACATACATACATATACATTCCTTTGGGTGTAGACATATACATGTATTTATATACAAAAAAGTTTATTTTCTATTATGAAAATAGTTTTGACCTTGTGAATCCCCTGAAAAGGTCTCAGGGACCCCAGGACTCCAGAACCCACTTTGAGAACCACTGCATTAATGCATCCCCAGTACACAGCACAAACCAGGTACTTAATGAATACTTTTTCATTGATTGGTAAGTGATAGGGTTACAAAAAAAGGTAAAAAATGGTCCTTACTCTCAAAGAAGTTAAATGGAAATTTTTCTGAGCCAGCAGGAAGTGTATCTCACAGAGTTCGCTGGGAGGCCAAGAGTAGGAATGCACTGCAGTATCTTAGGATTTGGAGTTGCAAGAGATCACAGCAGTCATCTAATCTACAACCTTCTAATCTAAAACCCTCATTTTATAGAAGTTAAAACTGGAGGCCCAGAGAATTCATCAATTGCCCTAGATCTCTCAAGTACTAACCCCTCCGGGCTAAGCTTTGATCTCAGATAATATGATTCCAGATCAGGTGGTATGGCATAGTCGGGTCAAGAAGCATTTATTAAGCACCTATTATGTGGCAGGCATTATAAAAGTGAGTATATGGAGTGCTAGATTTGGAATCCGCAAAACCTGAATTCATATCTCAACTCTGAATGTGTTGCTATGTGTTACCATGGGCAAATTACTTGAATTCTCAGAATCTGTTTCCTGTCTGCAAAATTGGAATAATAATACTTGTTCTAACCACCTTACAGGATTGCAGTAAGGGAAGTACTGTATGACTGTTTTATTTTTGTTACCTATGAAGGGATCAGTAAAAAAAAAAAATTGAGCAAAAAAAAGAAAAAAAACTTTTCCGTACTGAGAAATTTGCCATATGACAAAGGGAGAAGAAGAAAGAAATAGAAATATAGACAAGAAAGAAATAGATAAATTCTCACCTCCTCCCTCTCAGGAACTCAGAGCCAACTTTGGAACTTGAATCCTCAATCCAGTTTTAGTTTGGAACTGGAGTCCTTGAATTCTCCTGAGCCTTCCATCACTAGACTGCTTTACTGTTGGACTTCATTCACTACTGAACTATTCTTTTTACTCATATCCCAAAAGTTGTGATTTGATCTTCTCAAACAATCATGAGATGCTCCTTGTGTGGCACCGTTTGTCTTTCATTCAATGGTCAAAAGTTCTATTATATTTTTAATTGATTTGGGGCTTGTCTATTGGTTGAATGATTGGGGTGAGGATAGAACACCATCCTTCCACTCCAGTTAGAAATCTCTAGGTATATTACAGATATTTGGGTAGCCTAAGTTGTTACAGTGACATAGAGGACTTTGACATGCCCCATGTGTGATTGGGACATCTAGAGATGTTTTGTCCAAACTTCCATTTGGATTCCTTATATGTTTCAGGAATCCTAATAAAACTTGGAAAACAACAATAATGTTGTTTCAGGGATCTTGAGGAATTTTCCAAGATTAGCCTCAGACTATGAGTATAGGTCCAGAACAGAGAGGGAGAGAGGACTACATGGAAAAAGCCAAAGGTTATTTCTTCAGTACCACCCTCAAACCCAGAAGTAGTCCATGACAGCACTTGGTACTTGACTTAACCCATACCAGAAGGATCCTTTAAAAGAAGATGGAAAAGGCAAGTATCCCTGGATCCCATGCTGACAATGGACAAATTTTGCTACCCACTCACAAACCATATTGGTTGAGCTTTTCACCTGTGTCTGAATAGGTTACTTCAAGTCAATTTCAGATCCCTAATCCCCATCAGAAAACCCAATTAGTTTAAGGGGACAAGACTTTCTTTCTGTCATAGGAGATTTGATTGTCTCTTCTCTTTTTCTTTACTTTATTACCTCTGGTTTGCAGAAGCCCTTTTCAAGTACCAAGACAGAAGATTTTAAACACTAGACAAAGAGTAATCTCTGAAATATCCTTTGTTTGCTGAATCTGAATAATTCAGTATTTGGGGGCAATTGCAATTTTTGTCACCATATAATTTTTGCCCTGCGGATTTTCAGAGATTACAGTAGTATAGGACCGGAAAAGCCTCATGACAGAAAGATAATGCTCCCACTGTCTCTGGGACCTCAGGGAAGTTTTGAAGGCTGGCAACATGGCAAGGAGCTCAAAACGTACCCTGAAGGATTTGCTGAAAACAAAAAAATATTTAATTAAGAGAACAGTATAGTAGCACTTGAAGCACACATATGTATTTTCTGCCTGATTCTAAATCATTCATATGGAAACTGGAGAGTCATTTCTGGTCATGGATGTCTAAAGTGTTATTGCCGTGTAAATTGACTTTTAAGCTGTAACAACTGGTCTATTCTTTTGGACATTAGGCAAATGTGTGACGTGAACATATCCATGCATTAGGACCTGACACAGATCCCACCAACAACCAAAGGCTATAGCAGAATGTGCTGGAGATATTGTAGTAGCCAGGTGAACTACTGCTAATGTAGCAATCAGGTGATAACTGCCATCTTCCTCTTTCCTAGCACTGGAGAGGAAGTTTGGGGGAAAACACTACAAGCATCTGAACGGCCCAGTGCACTGAAGGAGTGTCATGGACCAGCAGCAGCATACACATAGGCATATATACAGATTGTCTGTATACAGCATAGACTTTTAAAAGCACAAATAACCTAAATATAAGACTACCTTAAAAAGCTAAAAAAATTAAAAAATGGCAGAAAATGTTTCTGAGCCTATTATTAGCTGTGTAACATTTAATAGCACAAGTTACAAGTGAACTTAATGGATCCTAGGTCAAAAGTTTAGATGGCAGCGTATGAAAGTAAATTGGAAGTCTTAAAGTAACTGAAGACATTTTCTAGTATGTAGTTAAGATAATTTTATTCACTCTTTTTATTTGCCCTAAATCCCCACTTTAATGTTTCCAAGATCAAGGCCAAGTAACAGAATGCTCATAGAGTTCTTTATGTTCTAACTAAGCTTGAAAGCAGCCTTTTGGAATTCAAGGTCATATCTAGCAAAATATAAATAAAGTAGCTATAAATGTTACAGGTTATGGGCAAAATCCCTGGTTTTTATTCCTGCACATGTACAATGTGCCTTTTAATGGACAATATAACTTAAACTCCATTCAAATTAATATTTTTAAAGCAAAATAACATGCTCACTATATCTGAAATGTAAAGGCATCATGAATGGCTTAGTAAATAAAGTGACATACTTAGGGCTCAGAAAACCTCAGTTCAAATACAACCTAAGGTACATGCCAGCTATGTGACCTTGGGCAAGTCATTTAACCCCTTTGCACCATGGGATATTCCAAAGGATTTCAATGATGATAATTCCTTGGTAGGGAGTTTCTTCCACATTCTAGATAGATCCCATATTCTTCCAGTGTTTGTACATCACTGAAATATAAATAAGAGCTAATATCTTGACTCTCCATGTAAAAGAAGGAACAAGAAGAAATGAAAGAGACTGCAATTCATTATTGTTCATTCTACATATTGCAGGGTATATGGTGTGTTCAGAAAGGACTAGCAGCTCTGGGGTGAGGTCTGGTCATCCACCTTTGGTGTCCACCTCTCACTCAGTTCTCACCTGTGGCTCCAAGAAGTCGTAGCCACATGCCAGTAAAACTGTCTCAGCAGATGGGTTACACCAGAATGAGGGTAACTTACAGACCTCAAAGCCATCAGTGATTTAGAGGGATGACTGTCCTAAGCATATGAAGCCCTTTCCCTGCAGAACGGGCAGATAACATTCATTGGTTCTAAAAGCCATGAAAGGGGCTGAAGCAGGTGTCAAGGAGTGCTTAGAGCTTGGTCAAACATTAAAGACACCAAGGTCATTCTGCATCACCAGTCATCTTGACTTTTGACTTGCCACTGGACTTCAATGACTCAGGAAGAGAGAAAGGCTGATGACTCTGTGCAGGTCTGCCTCACGTAGATCCATTCACAAGCAAAACATAACTCTGTGATGTCACTGGTCTCTTCAAAATGAAAACAGGACCGTTATCAAAGTTTGCATAGTTGCAGTCACCTCTGCAGCAGAATTATGTCTATCCTCTGCTACCATATGAAAATATATCGGCAAGAAATCACCTCATTGATTTTTTTTTTGTTGCTTGGACAGATTTTCACATTTAGAAGTTATCTTTTCCTCTTTCTTCTGTTCTCAATGTGTCTCTCATTCTTTCTTTCCATTTCTCAGAGCTCTGGTAACAGTAAAAGCAAGAGATGGCCTTACATTTTCTTCCTGTAGACTATTTGACTATAGCTCTGAATCCACTACCCCACTCTCCATGCCTGCCAGAGGCTGTCTTCATTACTAGGTGGCCAGGCAGCAAAGTGCCAGCCTGGCCTCAGGTGGGACCCATGCCAAGAGAAGCAAATGCTGAACCCCAGTGGATATGCAGCTCAAAAGACACACTCTATATTAATGACGCATACTAGTGTTCTTTACATTATAATTAGAAATGGTTGAGTTAAGATCGCTCACTGAAAACTTAATGAGTAAAGGAAGCCTCACCTTCTGTTCCATTCCCAAGCGACTTTGTGGATAAGAAAAGAGTATGCCCATATTTGGAGCAATGTTTATATAACTAGGGTTCTTGCTATACCCTGTCAGTAAATAGCTAATTAAGTTTGACTGGCTGAAAGTCAATGAAACTTGCAATTCTTGTTAGTGGAAGTCATTCTATCAACAATGGGAGTTCCCCTCACATTTTAGCTATGTGCCTAATTGAAATTGGAAGTTTGGCCTGACATGCAACTTGTCAAGAGAAAATATCAAAGAAACTCATTAAAAAACCATTACATATTCTGAACTGAAAATGCTAGTGATTTCCACTTCAAAGTCAAGAAAACATCAGGAAATGCAAGAGGAGAGAGTATGTGTGTGTTGGAGGTGGGGGGAGATGGGGTTAGAAGAAAATGAAGTTCTTTTGTGTGTTGAAAAACACATTGTAGAGATTTTTTTTTTGAAACATAGAAAACCCCTTTTAGAAATAACTGACAATTATTCAGCACTTTAAGGTATGGAAAACACTGCAAATACTGTCTTCTTTTATAATTTTCAACAATTCTGGGAGTTATGAGCTATTATTAGTATCCCGATTTTACAGATAAGGAAGCTGAGGCAGAGGTTAAGTGACATGCCCAGGGTCACACAGATAGCAAGTGTTTGAGGCCAGTTTTCAATTCAATCCTTCCTTACCCCAGATGCAGCACTGGGATCAGATCTATTCTATTTGAATCAACAGAAACACTTAGCTATGGATTGATACCTGAGGAGCCAGGCAGGTTTGGATATTTACAAAACTACTGAAGAGTTTTAATTTTGCTTTCCTTTTCCTAGAAACACCAGATTATGGTCCACAATTAAGCATTTCTGTGTTCACTCAGGGTATTTTCTAAATGAATCCATTTTCTTTTTAAAAAATACTGCTGTCAAATTTTTTTTGGACTGTTGCTCAATCAACACAAATGTCATGAACTTTTCCGGTTTTATTTGCTTCCCTTTCCATCCAGGTTAGCCACAGATCACCATTCTCTTTGAATTTCTGCAGTGGCTGCCTTCCAGTTGCCACCCCCCAAGCCACCCTGCCGCCAATGTCTCTCCTTGCACTTCCACACTGGACTAAATTGCAAAACCATGGTGCCTGGTTATGCTACAGATTCATCCTATCTGATTCCAAGCAGGCTTCTACTGTGTTGAAGAAGAAAATCATCTTTTCAAGGAATCACCAACAAATTGTTAGCAGAAGCAACAGCTAGAAGAAAAACGGAGCTAACATGTCTATTTAACCAACAAGTGGGAGTGAGAATCCCTTACAACCAAAGCACTGACTTTAGGAGGCATTTTTTACCTAATTTCATCTCAGCTACTGTGAACCTTTTCTGCTCTGTTCATACCCCTAACATCCTTCCATGCACACATGTATGCATACACACATTTGCAAGCACATACACACACACACACACACACACACACACACATACCACAACACCACACCATCGGAAGATGACCTTGCTTCATATATTACTAAGATTAGATATAGTTTAAAAAAAACAGTCAGAAGGCCCATGTTCATCTTCCAGTTGTGATATTTAATGGCTAGTGCACTTCAACTTATATACCTCAGATAATACATCTTTAAAATGGGTATAAAACCTACATAACCTGCTTCACAGAGTTACTGTGAAGCAAGAACTTCAAAAACCCTAAAAGCCCCATGTCAACATGAGATATATGACTGACAACATCTGACCTTAATGACTTGTCTCCTTTTTTAGGTCAAAAACTACCTTCCCAGACCCTCTCTCCTTTTATTCCTGTCATGGAACTTTAAGGTTCACAAAGTTTTGTATACAAAATGCTATTTTACTTTGGACCTTCAAAACAGCCTAAATAATCTGGTCGTCTTCAAACATGCCCATGATTGCAAGCTCCTTGAGGACAGGAACTGTCTTTTCACTCTTTTGGTATCCCCAATGTTTTGTACAGGACCTATCTGATAGTAGGTACTTAATACATGCTTATTGATTTGTTGATTCTTATCTAAAAAGTCTTTCCTTCAGTCCTACATTCTCTGAAAACACTTCCCACCATCCTCTCTATTTATCTATCTACTTATCTATTCAATCTTCTTAAGATTCATCTTCACTCTTTACCTTCAATCCTTCAAAACTTACACTCACTTGTGAGTCTAAACCCAAAAGAATTAATTTCCACTTGTAGCTATCACTTATGACCTTAAGCAAGCCAAAGAACTTCTATACTCCTCGGTTTCTAAATTTGTAAAACAGATAACAATAACATTGGCACGACTTGACCCACTTGGGTTTCACCTCCATGAGGACAATTCCCAGATTGTCTATTACCTGGAAACCCCTCCAAAACCTCAACTTGCACATCACAAAGTTTTGCAGACTTTTTTTATTGACTGGTAAACAAAACTCAATTCAACCCATCTTGCTTTCCTGATACCGATCCTTTTTCCCAACTCCCCTGTTTCTGTTAATGGCATCATCTTCCTCTTTGTCACTGGATCAATCTTGGGGTAGTTTTTGACTTGTCTCTCCAATCCTCATTCTCTCACCTCTAGTCAGCCACCAGCTTCTCTTCATTCTATTTCTCCTGTGTCATTCATTTGACATATTGTGGCATTAATATGAGCAACCTTTTTATTCCCACTATCACTCATGTCCCTTCTCTGTCACTGACCTGGCTTTAATCTAGAATTCTGCTGTTGCCTCTTCAACTCCAGTTTTTCTCCTGTTCTTCCCTCTCTTTTGTCCTTGTGACACAGAACTGATAGAGTAATCTTCCTAAAGAAAATCTCTGATCATTTTACTCCTCTGCTTAAAAACCACCCGTGGCTCCCCATAACCTGTCAAAGTGCAAATTTCAGTCTGACACTCAAGAACTTTCATAATGTGAGTCTAACTTGCCTTCCATACTCCTCACCACAGACTCTATACTCTAGCCTAGCTAGACTCACTAGAATTCACTTTTCCCTAATCATGCTATTTACACATCCCTTCTACCTCATGGTTCCACTTAACTCACCATCCTTGTAACTCCTAAGACCAAAACTCCTTGTATTGGCCACAACTACCAAGGGCAAAGAAATAATTCCCTTTTGTATTTATATCTCCAGCATCTAACACAGCACTGGGCACATAGTAGGCATTTAATAAGTACTTTTTTCATTCATTCATTACTATTTCTATACCTTTGCATATAGCATTCTATCTAATCAGAGAAACTTTCCCCAATTTCAATCTATTAAAATCTTATCCTTTCTTTAAGGTCCAACACAAATTTTACTCCATAGATCCTTTCCTAATTCCTCCCATTCTACAAGACATGCACCCTTAACATTTTTGTGTCTTGAACCTCTTTAGCCACCTGATGACATCCATGAAGCCTTTCTCAGAATCATATTTTTTAAATATACAAAATAAAATATATAGGCTTCCAAAGCAGACATTATGTTAAAATTTAGTAACCAAAATATTTTTTAAAGATGTTCATGAACCATAGGTTAAGAACGCGTACTATAGGAAATGAACTCTCCCATCTGAGTCCCCATAAACCTTGTTTTTCCTCTTCTTCTAGAATATATATTTTACTTTCCATTGTGGTTACTATGTCTATTTCTCATCTCTCCTACCAGATTATATGTTCCTTAATGGAAATGAGCTATGCCTTATTCATCTTTCGATCCTCCACAAAGTGTGATACAGAGCTTTGTGCGCAGTGGGAGTTCAATGCCTGCTGATTGAACCAAAAGTGCTCCAAAGTTCCCATAAGGATTGTAATGCCCTGAATATACTATTATGAGAAGAATGCATGAAGCAAGACTCCCAGCTTTCAGAAAGGAAAATAAAATCATACTCAAATGCAGGGAGAGTTAATCCTCAGCACTTAGAGAAAAATATTTAAATCTTCTGAGAAAAGAAACTCATGTGAAAGATATCATAAATGTACCAGTTCCAGTGGCAATTCTAATCTGATATTAGAATTAAGAAAGTTAGTGCATGGCCTAGGTGATTTTAAGGGCACCAATAACGTTCTCTAAGCAAAAATATTTTTCCTATTAGCCAATCAAGGTACTTGAAAAATTTCCACAATATTAACACATATTAACAATGTCCTTCAACAGATGTTCTGAAACCACTTTCCCCCCTCCATTTTCATCATTCTCTCTCACCTATCCATTTTCTTTGCTCATTCTTCCCTCCCTCCCCCAAAGATTCATTGTCTCTCTTTATTGATTTGCATCTCCCCTCAAGATGCAGGAAAGGTGTAACTCTCCTCAATCAAGTCCCAAACTTGATCATACAGAAGAGATCTTTCTTCAATTAATTTCCCATAGCACTTTCCCTGGACCTTTCCTTGATACTTTCCTTCTTCTTCCTTGCACTCCAAGTCTCTGTACATATCTTCCACCCCATCCTTGAACATATCTGTGTCACACCTATCTTTGTATTCCCAGAACCTTGCACATAATAGGCACTAAATTGAAGGCTTATTGGATAGAGGTGACTTAAACCACATTGTAATCTGGAAAAAGTAACAGGTTTTAGACAGCTAATAGGTCAATGGGGACTATTTTATCTGATTGAAATCTATTATTGCCCACTGTCATCCTGAAAAGAGCAGAACCCTGAGGGAAGGAAACAAAGGAAGAGTAAGTTTTGATGGATGAAAGAAAGAAAAGTCCTGAACACAGACAGCTATCTAGCCTTGGCTGAGTGACAAAATAAAAATCTGGTTATAAGAGGATCCTTGTCCTTTGGGAGATGAGCAGGGAAGTGCAGACCCAAGGTGGAAAAAAGGAATGAAAGAGCATTTAAGGGGAAATAGCTGTTTGCCTATTTCACAGTCTGATATTGGACCAGTTATGTTTCTTTTCCTTCTCTGAATTTTGATTTTTTCCTATAGAGATTAGTGGTAACCAAAAGCAAGCACAAAGCTAGGTCGTAGGACATGATCACCACCCTGCTAGGCCATATTTAAGTTTAATACATTTTTCTGATGACATTTACGTTTATGATTCTCTAACCTCCCATGTTAGGCCATGTATCAGTTGGAGATACAAAGATGAATAGTCCCCAATCCTTGTCCTCATGAACTTTGTAGTACAGGAAAGCACATTAGACATACACATAAATGACTAAAATATCATCAAGAGCTACACTGGAGTCAGTCTGAACCAGTCCTCAAGAAGCAATTGTTCAGTTTTCAGTATGAGCATTTACACTTTAGAAATGGGCAAATGCTACAAATCAGGGCTTGATCTTTTAATTTGTTGATTGTCTACACTTAGGAAAGTGATGGAGAAAATATTAACAATGGAGTTAGACAGACAAGGCTCTCCAGATGTTAAATATTTACCAGCATCAGCCCCTTGATTACAAGCCAGAATGGGGTTATGGTCCTCAAACAGCTTTTACCTTCTTTCTGATCTCTGATTGTAGCAAGTGATAGCTACAAAAGTATGGAGATAGTATCCAGTGTAGAGATATTGATAGATGAACCAGTGACTTCATCTTTCTGAACCTGAGTTTGTCTCTTTTGCCAAATAATAGAATTGGGCTACAAGAGGCAGCTCTGACACCCTTAGGAACTCTATAAGTCTGCTCATGCATAAACTCATTGCTTCTCTCTTGAGGTAACTTCTGTGAGCTTTACTTACAAAGTTTATTTAAAATAATTGGAATGACAAAAAGAAGAAGATACCTAAGAATGGAACAGATTGCAATGTTGTTTTTTAAAGTACTCAAGAAGATATCAGCAACTATTGGCTGATAAGCTGACTTTTGATCTCTATATTATATATATATATGTATATATACTATATATACATATATATATATATATATATATATGTATACATTCATTGAAGGCATACTTAAAAACATGAGAAAGAAAGGGGCAGGCCTTTTGTAGATGATTTTCTTCAGGAATTGACATCTTCAAAGACATCCAAATGTTCAGAAAATGTACTTAATAGTGTAGATAACATTGTTTCTATAGCTTGTTTATTTAACATAAAAATGCATATGTTTCTATACACATATATACATGTACATATGTATGTGTGTATATATACATATGTACATACATACATGTGTGTGTGTAGCAGCAGCATCTAGGTGGCACAGTGAATAGAGTGCCTGAACTCAAGTTAGGAAGACATCTTCTTGAGTTCAAATCCAACCCCAGACATTTACTAACTGTGTAACCTTGGACAAGTCACTTAAACCTGTTTGCCTCAGTTTCTTTATCTATCCAATAAAGTAGAGAAAAAATAGCAAACCACTCCAGTACCTTTGCCACAAAAAAACCCCACCAAAATGGGGTTATGATGATTTGGACACAACTGAAAAAATGACTATATCTATCTGTATGTATCTACATGTGTATATATAACATATGTATATATGTATTTATGTATTTTCACACATATTTCTATAACAACATGTACTCTTAAAGGATCTCATTTTCTTTAAAAGAGAGGGAGGAACTTCTCCTCTGTATATGTTAAAATAGTTTTTTAAGGTTTGCCAAGTCTTTACCTACACTCTCTTCTGTGATTCATACTCTGCAAGTTAGATGCTGTTAGTATCCTCATTTTACAGATTAGAAAACTGAGACTTAGAAAAATTTAAGTGCCTTACTCAGCCAGCAGGTGTGTGAGGCAGTCTTTGAGTAGTTCTTCCAGTCATCTACCTTCTCTACCATTCTGCTTCTCAAGAAGTAGAGTGTATGACAAAGAGATTCCCCAACTCTTTTAAGGCATAGCTCACCCATCCATTATAAGCACACCTTGGTACTGACCAGACACTTGGCCTTGGCTTCCACAGCCTATGAAATACACTTATAATGTTGCTGTAAGGGGTGGTGGTGAATCTTGGTGTATGAAACTACCAGAGCCTCTGCTGTTATTATTGTATAGCACTGTCATCAGTACTAGAGTATAATAAAGAAAAGTCATAGCATAATATAAAAAAGTCACGATGAAGGAAAAAACCAAAATTGATCCTGGAATGTACTTTAAAATGTGCTCAATGCAGGTTAGCCTGGTTCATAAATGCAATTTATATTTTAAACAGGACTTCGTAAAGTTTCACATTTTATTTTAAAAGTGTAGAGCATAGAAAGGAACCACCAGGTTTAAGATCCTCTTGATAGGACTAGGAAGCCATTCAAAACCTATAGGAAAATAAAACTGTAGAATAAGTAAGAAAACTGTGGGGACAGAAAAAGAGAGTGAGGCTAAGAAAAAATGATAGAACCAGGAATCTCTCTAAAAAAGAACATGGAAAAGAAGACAAACGTTCTATTGCCTACTTCAGGCAGTATAGCTGCCATTTCTGAATTTGCCAATTAAAGGGGAAGTGAAATCATTTGCATTTTGTCCCAATAAGTTATTTGTTAATTACCAACTTACTAGATTTGTGTAAACTAGGAAGCTAGGTGGCACAGTGGATAAAGCACTGGCTCTGGAGTCAGGATGATCAGAGTTCAAATGCAGCCTCAGGCACTAGCTGTGTGACCCTGGGCAAGTCACTTAACCACTGTTTAGTCTACCTCAGTTTCCTCAACTGTAAAATAGGAATAGTAATAGCATTTACCTTATAAGGCTGTTGTGAGGATCAGATGAGATAATAAGAGATATAAAGTGCTTAGCACAAGGCCCAGTGCAGAGTGAGCACTATATAAACACTTCTTTCCTTCCCCTTCCCCCTTAGAGCTGTGTGTCCTGGCTAACAAAAACTGACTAATGTCCTTTGCTCATCAGAATTATGGAAAGTAGTAGGGCCCTGTTTATACATCCATATCTTTAATGAATTATCAGTGAGGTGCTGTACTTTCAATAGTAAATAATTATTATTATATAATAAAATTAATTATTAATAAAGTTAATAGTAGCCATGAGAAAATGAAAATGTTTTTGAATTTCCCAAGTATGTTTGCATTTTGTGATTTGTTACCTACAAGTAACAAATAAAAACTTTGGAGAAGAACTGAAGGAAAGAAGGCCATCTGGAAGAGGTATGAAGGAAAAAAGTAATGAATGAATCATATGGAAAGAGTGAGAAGCAACAGGAGCCCAAATACTCTTCTGGTGTCCTTGTGACTTCAGGAGAAACTGAGGAAGGCCCCAGCACATCAGGTGGTAAATTGATGAGAGAATCTGAACAAGAGTCACATGGAATGGATGGAAATAGAGAATTTACAATCGACATCAATAAAGAGGACCTCCACATCTCTGACATGAGAAACACTTCAGTGCTAACACTTCTGACATTTTCAAGTCAGGTTCCAGATAATCAAGATTTTTATAGCCTGGGATTTGTGAAGTATAATGAAAGTTAAATGATAGTGATATTAAAACAACCCTGATACATCAAACTTACTCATTGTTCTAATTTGCTGTGAACATCAGTTTCTGTGGCCCTCCAGGTGTAACAAGTAAAAGATACATTCCTCCTCCCCACTTGGCATGAGGGCAAGGAAAATGTGCAATCTACACATAGGAAACACTTAATTTTTGTTTAATTGAATCGTAGCTGAGTAAAAGTTTTTTTTCTTTCCAAAAAGAGGGTTGTAGCTTGCCGAGTTCCCCTTTGCAACAGAAAACAATCAACTGAGCACAGACTAAAAGTATTTAATTAATTAATTATTTTTTTTTGAAAGTCTTTAGGCATGATTTGAATTAGAGTCCTCTGTTGGAGACCGCTATCTGATTTAGTCCTAGAAATCTCTTTAAATGGAAGTGAAGAGAGAATGGAAAAGCAAATCTTCCTGGAGATATATCTCTTTGCAACTCAATCTTTTGTCCCAAGTTTCTGCCTTTATTACATGTGTATGTATATCTGATATTAAGCCTCCAAGATTGTCTTTGGAAAGAAAAAACCTTTACCCAGCTATGATTCTGGGTATTGACAGATTTCCCTCATGGGGAAAACATGAGGCTGAGTTTTCCATTGTCAGTACTAGATTTGGGAAGGGCCTATTTCCATCACTAGAAGTGAAGTATAAAGCACTGAGCTCTAAGCTAAAAAAGAGATGGTAGAACCTTCTCCTGTGGAGAAGATATAGCAACTCAGCTGACGACCCTAGCCAAAATCAGAAGCTAGACATAGAGAAAAATTTCACAACAACATGACCAATGGAGTTACACTTAGGGGTAAGCACAAGATACACACATATAATGAGATGATGAGGTCACTGATCAATGCCCAGCAGAGGAGACTAACTCTAGACAGCCCTCGTAGAGGATATCCTTCATGGAAGACTAACAGGAGGTCAAGCCAGAGGGATCAGTGTGATCACATCACCAGAAGGCATTATCCATGGTCCTGAAGGATTAGACACAGGAGAAGTACATGTACACAGGTACCCTAGCCAAACGTGTTTGGGGTGTCCTTTCACATCTGTGCCTTGGCCACATATTTCCTATATGTGTGCTGTTTCTTTCATGTGCTCTAGCCATGCAATGTTCTCTACATGTGTATATACCTTACATATGTTCCGGACACATATTTCCCCTACATATTTGATCACTTGCAAGTGTGGTTCAGGTCTGATCATTCTTCCCACTGGTGAGGCACATCAATGGCTTAATGGATAGGGGAATTGGAGTTGCAGTAAGGAAGACCTGAGTTCAAATCCTACCTCAGACATTTACTAGGGGCAAATAACTTAATGTTTCTGTAACTCACTTTCTTCACAGCATCTGTTTCACGAGATTATCTGGAGGATCAAATGAAAGAACGTACATTAAATACTTTGCAAATCTTAAAGGGCTATATAACCTTAACTTATGCCATTGTGGTGGGAATAATATAATATAATATAATATATATAATATAATAATTATAATATAATATAATATAATATGATGGAATAAACATGTGTTAAGCGCCTAACATGCACTATCTCTTCTGCTAAGAACTTTATAAATATTATTCCATTTTATACCCACAACTACCCTGGCAAGTGAGTGGTATGATTGTCCTTATTCTTTGGTTGAGGAAACTGACATAGTAAGAAGTTAAGTGACATGTCTAAGGTCACAGAACGAGCCAAATTTAAACTCAGGTCTTCCTGACTCCAGGTCCAACACTGTAACTACCATACCACCTAACGGCTTCCAGTACACACATCTATGTATACCTAGGTACATACAAGATATAAATAGATTAGATGGAAGATAATTTCAGAGGATCTAATTTCTGGATGTCCAGTAAAAAAAATAAATATCTCAGGAGGATCTCCTAAACTATGTTTTGTTTATTTTCTTGTTTGTTATTAGTGGATATGGAATCATTGAACCCAGAGCGTCATTTCTAGGGACTATATAAATGATGAATTAGAGATGTCCAGATGTTACGCATAAAATAGTAGATATGATCTATTCTAAATATATTTATTCCTCCTTTCATCCAAATTCACTAAACACTTACTATATGAAATACACTACATTAAGAACCCAGGCAACTACAAAGGAATAGAAGACACATGGTCCTCATGAATATAGTCCCATGAGGGATATAATAAAAGTTTTTATTCATAGATAAATATAACATATATCCAACCAGTGCCTAAGAGGAATACATAGTCCTGTAAGATCAAATGAGGGGAAAATAGACTTGAGATCAAAGAGGAAATGATGGGAGAACAAGTAGAGATGGCAGAGAGAACTATTCTTGGGATAAGGAATAAGAAATAATATATTGATATATGTTCAACAATCAGTTCTCTGAGGAAAAACATGCTCAATATACTTTTAAGATTAAACTGCATTATTAAAATTTTCTCCATCCCTACATTAGTCTAGACAATCAAAATTATAATAAATCAAGCTTTAATCTATAGCATTTATCGATTTCTGAGGTATCACTGTTCCCACTAAAAAATTAACAATTGGTTCTTGCTAGTTTGTTTGAGTTCATCCTTAGAAACAACCTGTATTAAAATGTGGAAAGGAGAACAAATGGGATATTTTTAGGAGATAAAAATTAATCTAGTTTGGCTAGAGTGGAGAAGCCATGAAAGAGAAAAGTATTTGATAAAGTGAAAAAGTCAGATTAGAACCATGTTAGGGAAGGTTTTGAATGGAGATGGGAAATGAAGATCTTTTCTCATGAAAGAAATGTGATAAGAATTATGTACTGAGAAGATTCATGTGACAATGATAAGAAAGAAGAAAAGGTAATCTGGGGTGGGAGAGAAAAATGGAGGTAGATAGTACTTCTAGGGGACTGAAATGAATGAAAATTTGAACTAGAAAAGTGGTGGTGAGAATGGAGGACACAGAAACAGGAGGTATTTCAGAGGTTGAATCAATAGAAGCTGTAGGATGATGGGGAGTGTGGAGGAAAAGACAGAGAAAAATCAAAGATGAGATTGAGATGACAAAGAATGACGGAGAGAATCACAGTACCATGAATAGAGAGAGGGAAGTGAGGAAGAGGACTAGAGTTTCCGAAAAATATTCACTCTCCAAGTGAATGTCAGATAAGGGCTACCCTGGGAGACATACTTCTTGGGAACCAATGGGATGGGAATATAGCATGGACTGTCTGTTGTTTTCTGCTATCAGAATAGATTTTCTTTCTTATTTCACTGAAATAAATGAGCTGATGCTCTTTTATGATCAGACTGTAACCTCCCAATTGGGTTGTGGTTTCTTTTTACAATCAAGTCATATAAGCTGCTGGCCATAAATAATACTCTATGTGCTTTCCTATGCCTGCGTATTCTCATTCTTTTCTTATTTCCGAGCTGAGTGTTAATCAATGATCACAACTAACCTTGTAGGTAGATTCCTTAACATCTTCATTTTTACAACTAACATATTTAAAGGAAATTTGAATATACATAATACCATGGTACTTTACATTATAAAATCCATCATGTGTTAAATTTCACCAAGAAATGTCTTAGAACTTTTAAATTTTTCCAGAAAGAAATAAAAGTTCTTCATGGTACAAAGTGTCACAAATTCAATCAGAAAACATTTCTTGTGTTTCTGCTATGGGCATGATACTTTGAGAAAAGGGGGAAAAGGAAAAAGAAGGGAAAAAATGGTCCTTATCCTCAAGGAGTTTATCCTCTTTTGGGAAACAGAACATGTTCATACATAAGTAAACATGAAGTATTGAATAAAAATTCACTTAAAGTTTAGGTTTTCTTCTAAAAAACTGCATCTTTGTCTTTCATAGATTTTCCATTTAGTAGCATATAGGAACCCTCATCTGAATGAATGAGATAAGAACTTACAAAGTAAAACAGATTAAAAACTCCTATCTAACTATTGATAGATGACTCATTTTAGCATCAGTCCAAATCCATGTCTGTGATTTTGATGACCAAAACTTGATGTTCTTATGCCATGGGGCTAATGGCAAACTGATCGCATAAGCAGTAGACATCTGGACAAGTGGCAAAGATAAAACCATTAAGAGTCTTCAAATATCAGCTCCCCAAACTCGCTCAGCTTGACAAGTTTGTCAAGCTGATAAATAGCATTTCCATTCATGCATCAAAGGATACAAATTTCAATATTAAAAGGTAAGCAGATGGTAACATTGAGGATGAACCTCTAATTAAAGCTCCATAGAGAAAAGAGAAATTCTCTTTGACCAACAAAGGGAAAGGAGGGATTTTTCAATAGAATCATGTTTGCTCTTGAGAACCCCTTCATAGCTCATTGCCATGTGTTCTTTAGAGGCAGTCCTATTGTGGCAGCCATAGAAAATTCAGCCTTCATTTGTAGAATAAGATTTCCTGCTTAATCAAATTCTTTCCTTGTCCAGAAAGGACATTTTCTTTCATTCTTCCTTTCTGCCTTCCTTTTTTCTATGTAACTTTTTCTTTTGTTTTCTTTTTTCATTCTTTTTCATTTCTTTCTCTCTCCCCTCCATCCTTCCTTCCTTCCTTCTCTAAAAACCACTATTGAAAAAGAAATATATATTATCCATTAGGAGTCTGTTATTCTTTCTGGCTCTAGATCCTCAAATTCCCTCTTTTTTTTTTTTACTTCTTCAAAATTGCTTTCCTAGATGCCTTTGATCTATTCACCTCTGTAAAAAATACTTTTAAACTTTCAGTCAACCTAATGACTAAAGCATTTTAAGGTAGAGCTAAAGATTTTGGCTATTCATATAGAGTAATTGTCTCAGTGCTTTTCCAGTGTTCCTACAAAAGCAAAATTCTATATCTAGCAAAATAGGGCCTGGAGTCAGTATACCTCTGTAAAGGAGAGTCCAACTAAAGATAGAAACTCATGTTTCAGATGGCATATACATACATATGGGACAACTAGGGATACAGAGAATAAAGTGCTAGCCCAAAAGTCAGGAAGATCTGAGTTCCAATCAAGTCTTACATACTTACAAGCTGTGTGACCCTGGACAAGTCATTTAAACCTGATTACCTCACTTTCCTCATCTGTAAAATGACCTGGAGAAGGAAATGGCAAACCACTCCAGGACCTTTGCCAAGAAAACCTTAAATGGGGTCACAAAGAGTCAGGCATGACTAAAACAATTGGACAGCATACACACATATGCATATTTAAATATAAATTGATGTGCATATATATACTCTTGCATGTGGGTATACATGTGTATGTTTGTATATGCAAAAGATCCATGTAGACATAGTTGTTTGGATATATATGGCAACCATATCATAGGAATGTTAACTTTAAGACAATCACATTAGCTTTCTCAATAGGAAAAAGGAGCCATATTACGTAATCAAAATAGTCTCCTTCACAGGATTTGGTTATAATATTTATTTTTACATTCAATTTTATTTCTTGTTTAAATATTTATGAGCACACATTATATGAATAGGTATATGTCTATACTTATACATGCATAGAGCATGCATATCTATATAAAATCATAGGCACATACAGACATACGGGTACATTCTTATAAATATTAGCATGTCTCTGTGTATGTGTGTTTATATGTATGTACATATATGTGTATATATATATATATATATATATATATATATCACCTCTTTGGATATATTTGGTCAAAGTTGGTGATTCCTTTGGTACAGGGAGCACTCTGGTAAAAAAAAAAAAACTCTTCCCTGGAAAATCAGCCACTATTCTCAAGGTATATCCAGCCTTATCAAAATGACCTGGGGCAATGAAAATTTTAGAAACTTGACCAGAATCACACAGAGATTGGATGGATGGATGAATAGATGGATGGATTGATGGATGGATGGATGAATGGAGATAGAAGATCATAGATCATAGGATTATAGATTTTAGAGGCAGAAAGACTATTAGAATTCACTAAGTTTAACTCCTTCATTTTACAGTCAAAGAAATTGAAGCACTGAGAGGTTAAACAATTTGTCTGGAGTCATACATCTATTGGTTGATATTTGAGCCCAGGTCTTCCTGACTTCAAAGCCAGTACCTTATCCACTAGACCACACATTGCTTTTTCTGGATTTCACAGACTTCCAGTGAGAGAAGTATATATCCCATTCACTTCACAAATCATGTACAACCTACTTGCTTGAGATTACACAAGCAGTGACTCTGGAGATACAGTCAAGCTCTTATGGAACCATCTCATACTTACAAATGTCCTCTCCAAAAGGAGAGAGTTACTAATTGGAATTAGGAGATTAGGAGAAAAATCAAATAGATTAAGAGATAGAAATGCAACACTTATTCAACTGTCAGTTTTCTAACATACCCAGTTATCCAGAACAAAGTCAAGAATTCAGAAGAATAATTCTTTACAGCTCTCTGGCATTTTAGGTTTAACACTTGTAATCAGTGATGGTTTGTGCAAAAGTAGCATAAACATTATCATCCAGGAAGTCCGAAAAAGAAGTGAGTGAATTAGACATCAAGGAAAAAAAGAGCAGCAAAATAGCCCAAAAGCTACAGTGGTACCTGCTCAATGCTTAAAGGTCTAAAAGAAAGCCTCCAGGGCAGGGGGTGGTACTTTTATATTGAATATATATTGGGGAATATGAAAAAGATTAGCACAGGGTGAGAAAGCATGGCTGTATAGAAATATCTACCCTGGAAGGAGTGAGCCAATTTCCTCACAATCACCCAACGAGATAATTGCTGCAAGTATACCCATTTTACATATAAGAAAACAGAGGTTCATAGCATGTCACATAGTGAGTCACATAGTGAGAACAAGTGGTAACAGATGGTCAGCCAGTGTACTCTCCTGATACCTTGATGTTGTCAGGAGAAAGTACAAGAGACATCCAGCAGGTTGGGTAAACCCATGGGGGCAAACTTTTGGATGAGAGTGTCACAGGATGGTGAAGCATTCATGAATTATGACATACACTGTTGAATGAATGGAACTCCCGAATCAAGATTGTGGAACTATTTAAGTTATGGTGAGAGAGAAGAAGGCCAAGTGATTTTTTCCGAACATCACAGAAGCAGTAAGCATCAGAGTGAGATTGAATCTAAAGGCAGGGATTCCAACTTTAGCACTTTTTCTAATTTGCCACAGAGTCCCAAGAATCAAGGTTTCCAATCTGGACTACCTCTTCCCTTCTCTCCATGTGCCCATGTGATGCAACTGCTCACCCAACAGCCTAGAAAAAGAATGTAGCTTGCCTGTTTTCAGGAACATTTCATCATAAAGCCACCAAACCAATGGGAGCAAAATGAGCAGAGGTATTTTAATGAAAAGGACAAATTATTGGACATTGAATTCCAGATCCAAGGGGCTGTAGGGAATTAAAAACTAGAAACACTAAAATAACAGCTGTGAGTGCACGCGTCTAAAGTCAGGATTAGAGTCTTGTTGGAGCCCTTTATATACAAGAATGTCAAAGCCAGGATTAAGGGTCAATCCCCCCAGAGTACAAAGGACTAGAATTGTGCTCAACTAAGAAGGAACCTCTCTTGACTAGGCCAGTCTGTGGTGCTTCCTTTCAGTTACACTTGGGAATATAAGGAAGCTAACTCCATAGGATCAGACACCGAGGCCAGCTACACCGAAAAAGGGTAGCAAGTAAGGAGGTCACAGCTCAGGCACACTGTTGCTCAATCATTTCAGTCCTGTCTGACTCTTTGTGACTCCATGAGGGGTTTTCCTGGAAAAAATATTGCAGTAGTTTGCCATTTCCTCCTCCAATTCATTGCCTAAGATCACCCAATGAGTACCCGAGGCCAGATTTAAACTCGGGATTTCCTGACTTCAGGCCCAGCACTCTGTCCGCTTCACCCCCTAGCTGCCCAGCTCCAGTTCACTGAAAGGAGGAAATGAGAAATATTACTCAGCAATCAATCTTGACTACAATTGCATTTATTATCTACTTTGACCTTGCAAGGTTCTCTTTCTCCATTTAGGGAGGCCATCAAGGGCTCTAAGTATTTCTGTTTTAAGAAGAGATATTTGTTACAATTAGGTAATCCTACATTGTAAAAAAAATTGTTTAAAATGTCTTCATATGTAGTTTAGTTCTCATAGGTCAAAGCAACATCTCACTGCACCTGCGGAAGAATGTTGGCCCTTCAATAATACTGAATAATAATGGCCTACCTTCCACCAAACCTACCTTAACTAGGTAGCCTGTCTTCATGAGTTGATGTCACCAAAATAGTTTTTATGACCTGATAGCCAATATTCTTATGATGAAATTTTCCCCACTTGGCTCTGCGGGGCCCCAGAAGAGAGGATTTTCATTCAATACTGGGTGTGTCCTTGAAGTCTTGCCTTCCTTTTGTCTGCAGGTCTGATTTATTTAAATATATTAAGATTGACAACGTTATTTCTACAGTATAGAAATTTGTTATTGCTGTTCACTGGACAAGCAGCCCACATTTAGAACACCAGCAATTAAATTAATGTTTCTAGATAATCTGAAAACTCTGGAATTCTTAAATATCCTTGCCCCTGCTTCCTCCAGTTTCATGGCCCAAACAAAAAGGATGTAGTGTAAGTGACATTTTGTACTATTGGTTTCATTGGTTTCCATGGTCAAAGTTGTTGTTACAAGTCAATAAAGAAGTGGGGGAATATACATAAACATATCGGTGCTTAATCGTAGCCCTCTTGTGGGAGAGGAGGGAGAAGTAGGGGGAAGTAAAAAATGCAAAACAAAAAACAAAATTAAAACTATAGGAAAGTAAAGGTAGGAGGGAACAAGTGGTGGAGTAAGAGGGGGACAAAACTAGAGGCAGGGGCCTGGTTTGTAGATTCAGCTGGGTGGTTCCAAGACATTTCTCTCCAATATTCAGATTCCTCACAGAGAAGTAAATAGATTGAAATATAGCATCTCTAAAGTCTTTTCTAATTCTGAAATGGAAAACCAAGTGGGACAGTGGCTAGAGGGCTGGGCATGGAGTCAGGAAGTCCCAAATTCAAATTTGTACTGAAACATTTACTCATCCAGGAAGTATGAGGCTAAGCAAGTTTCCTCAGCTATAAAATGAGAATAAAGTTTTTCGGAGGATCAGATAATATTTGTAAAGCTCCTGGCACAGTGCCTGGTACACAGTAGGCCCTTAATTAATGCTTGTTTTCTTCCAATTGGAGAAGAATGGGGGAAGATCTCATGATGCCCACAAATATTGTGAATTGCTTTGTCAAAGAATAGGAGGGAGGGGGCTTGCAGAATAGAAGAAATAATAAAGTGGAAGCAAATAAATTCAGTAAGGAAGGTTCCCTTAGCAGGAATGGATGTCCTATTTGTACAGTGTTTAAGGTTTGCAAAATGCTTTCCATATATGTCTCATTCGGGCTCACAGCAGCCCTGAGGTAGGTTCTATTATTGGTACTATTTTTCAGCTGAACATCATGGAAAGCCACAGAAGACACTTCAGATATGATCCATGCCTTTCCTTTGAAAGATAAGAAAACTGAGGCAGGAGAAGTTAAGTAACTTTTACCATCTTTGACCTTGGACCTCTCCCCCCAAACCTTGTGATCTGTTCTGTTATACAATGGAAGAAATTACTCAAGAGAAAGTTACTTGCTCAGGGGCGCAAAGCTAACAGGTATCAGAATCCAGATTTGAGACAACTGTCATCCTCACCAAATCTAGCCCTCTTTCCCCCTATACCAATGGGGTCCGACTGAAAGAGAAATAGGACTCCTGAAACATGCATAAGAATCTGGAATGCATGCATGTCTTAAAATGCAATATTACCTTTATTTTACTGTATTTTCATTTATGTTGTTAAATACTTCCCAATTACATTTTATTCAGTTGTGGGCTGCACTTGAGAGTGACATAGGCCAGTGTGAGACAGTGGAGGGTCTGCTGCCTCTCTAAGGCAGGCGATTCCAAAGGAAAAAAGACATGAAGCTGGCAGTTTAGCAGTGCATTAAACTACAATAGTGGATAGTATGATGGACTTGGAATTAAGAAGTCCTGAGTTCAAATCTTTCCTCAGATACTTACTAGCAATGTGACCCTGGGCAAATCATGTATGTGCTTTCAGATTCAAATTCTTCATCTGTAAAATGGCACCTACCTTATAGGACTATTGGGGCAGCTTGATGGTGCAGTGGGTAGAATCCTGGGCTTGGAGTCAGGAAGACTCATCTTCCTGAGTTCAAGTCTGGTCTCAGCCACTTACTAGCTGTGTGACCTTGCAATGTTGTTTGCCTCAGTTTCCTCAGTTGTTGAATAAGTTAGAGAATGAAATGGCAAACTACTCCAGTATCTTTGCCAAAAAAATCCAAATGAGGTCACAGCCAGCACAATTGAAAAACAACCCAAAAACAACAACACGGGGTTTTTGAGAGGATCCCAAAGGAGATAATATTTGTAAAGTACTTTACAAACCTTAAGGCACTGCATACATGTTATTAAATATAGAGTATATTATATGTTGAATGTAATATAATTGACGTATGTAATAACATACATTATTATTAATATGCTAATCACTATTAATAATACTAATTATACTATCAATAACATATTAATACTAGATATATAATATAATATATATAACTGCCTGAAAGCAATTTAAGAATGAATGATAAATGAATGACAAAGAATTTGTTAAGTGCTTGTAAATGCTTACTATGTGTCAAACACTGTACTAAGCCCTAGGGATACAATAGGAAAGGCTAGACAGTCCTCGATCTCAAGGATCTGGATTCTAATTAAGGAGACAATTCAATAAAAAAATCAATTGCAAGGTAGTTGGAAAGGCTTAAAGGATTTTGGGAGTCCGCGTCAGGGCAGGTGGTAAGCTTTATCGTCCTTCATCTCATCTAAAGGAATGGAGTTGGTGGCTTTCCTTTAATTTAATCCTTGTGACCAGGCAAGGAGACCAGGCAAAGGGGAAAGAAAAAGGGCTGGGCATTCTTCTTGCCTTGTAATCCCTGGGGGACTCAAGAGCTAGCCCAGACCACATAAGTAGAAGGAAAGCAGAGGTAGGGCAACCAGCTATCCTGGATGGGCTTTGCCCTAGAAAAGTTCTCAGGGACCCAAAGCTTGCCTAGAAGAAGGGAGGGTCATTATTATATAACCCAAAGTTCCCACCTTAGCTAAATTTGGAGATTAATATTAACAACCCTGTTAAAATGCAAATATTATCTGGAATGTGGAACTGTGAAAGTTCTCATCAGACATTCACACCTTTACCCTCATTAGCTTATTGAACCAACTGGGAATAAAGCAAAACTCTAAAGGAATAGGTTTGTAGTTTGATATTCTTGAGTCTTTTCAGTCATGTCTAAATCTTTGTGACCCAATTTGGGGTTTTCTTAGCAATGATACTAGAGTGGTTTGTCATTTCCTTCTCCAGTTCATTTTACATTTGACAAAACTGAGGCAACCAGGGTTAAGTGACTAAAGGGTCATGTAGCTAGTAAACTGTCTGAGACCAGACTTGAACTCCTGAGTCTTCCTAATTCCAAGCCCAGGGCTCTACTCACTGTGCCACCCAGCTACCCGAAAAGGAACAGGGATATATGTATAATAATAGTTCTCTTTATAGCACAAGCCAGTTTCCTTTGACCATCACAATAATCAGTGAGGTAGGTAGGCTATGTGTTACTGTCTTCACCAAGGGACAATGATTTCAATACTTCTCCAAGGCCACTAAGCTAATAGAATCCATGCTAGGACTTGAAATGATGCCTTCTGAGAGCTGAGGCTGATGTACTCTCCAATATGTGTAAGTTGTGATGGGAAGGAAGAAGTCCAGAAAATCTGAAACTTGGGACAGTGCCTGAGGAGGACGGCTTTTATTTTTGTTTTGCTTAGTTTAAGAGGACAGGAATGCTTAGGCAAGCACGCAGCCAGTACTGAACTGGGGAAGAGGCTAATGACAGAATGCCAAAGGAAAACTTGGCTGCTTTCAAAATTTAGTCCGAGTCTAGATTTCCCCCACTACAAATCTTGCCCCTCCAACTAGGCAATCCTAGACTTAGAACTTGCAGGAATGTTGGAAGTCATCTATTCCAATCTCTTCATTTTCCAGATGAGGAAACAGCCTAGAGAGGTTAAGTGAATTTCCCAAGGTCACATATGTAGCAAGAAGCAGAACCATGGATTCAAACCCTGGGCATCTAACTCCAAACTGGATACTCTTCCCACTAGATTTAGAATTACAGGAACTGTATTTGAAATTGTGCCTTACCAATGAATAATTGTGATTTTAGGGAAAGTCACAACATTTCTGGGGCTTCTATTTCTTTATTGGTAAAAGAAAGATGTTGGGCCAAATGACTCCAAACCATCCTTATTAGCTGTAGACCTATGTTCTGTTGATTAGAGAAGAGAAATTACCCTGTGAGGTCTGAAAAGAACTATGGGAACAAGCCAGGCTTCTCTTCCTTCCCTTCAGAAACCAAATAGATCAACTCTAAAAGTACTTGACCTTGGTGCTCTGATTTCCAGGTCCAGACTTTCAGATTCTGTAAATCAAGGAAAGCATGATGTTAATGGGTTCACAGTCATGATGACATTTTCTGCTATAGGAAAAGAATAAAGTTAGAAAATCCAAGATTAGCAAGACTAAATAGACATGAACCTAGGGAAAACTACAATTGTAGTTTCTTCTGCTGGAGCCAGATTGGATCTGTATTCTATACCAGAGGAAATGAGGAAAAGGCCACATCTGTAGTGCTGAAGTCCAGAGGGCCTTAAGCCAAAAGAAAAATGTGATGAACCAACACGGAAAAATATATTCCAAATTCAATCATACCCAAATGAATCTGGCCTTATTTTTGCACTACTTTGTAAAGCAACCACAAGATTGCTTTGCCAAGTTGCAGTGGTTTCCCAGAATCCATGTAAAGAACCCAAGATGCTGACAGTATATCCTGCTATTTCCTACAGGACTGTCAATTGACATGGATCCTATTTTTCAGAGAAAATTCCAATGTGCAAAATATTCCAACAAGTTGGGAGCATCCTTCAGCTCAGGGGATCACAGAAGCAACCCAAGAATTCTACCATCTGTGTCCCAGTACTCTTTCTGAATCATGCCTCCAAATTCTGCAAGAATGAAGACTCTCATTACCCAATGAAAGTCAATGTCTTTGCTTTGTCTCAGTCTTTTTCTTCCCCACCTCTATCACTTAGCACATCATCCCAAAGGGAAATCATAATTTGGCTGTAAATTGAGTTGACACAAGTCAGTGGACTGCATTGCTAAGTGCAAATGGTGTTTTGATTTCAGAGGATTTTTTCCTACACAGTTCAGTGCTACTGGAGGGCAGTATAAGTAAGAAAATTGGCCCTAGGTGTATTTCCTTTAAATCATGTATTTCCAAGCTGGAGCCAATACTGAAGTACACTTTCTTTGAAAAAATTGTTTTCTTAGTATAAATAGAGTCATAACATCACTAGTTAGTACCAGTAGGGAGGAGGGAAAGGGAAGGGCAGTTAAATTTATTAAGTATTTTTAGAGAAATGCAGGTTTACTGCTTTCCAACCTATGCAGACTTAAATGAGACCAACCAAGCTTTGCCAAGAAGTGGTCCTTGCGGACCTGTTTTAATAAATGAGAAAAATAAGAATGATTTGTAATTAGCACAGAAGTTACACATAACTAGGTACTTCTAAAAATCTCTAAAATGAGCTTGTTTCCTTGTTTATAATAAAGGAAAAGTTCAGACAATTAATTTATTCACTCATTTAACAAATATTTATTATGTATCGACTGTATGGTATCTAAGAGAACCAGGGATACAAAGATGATAAAAAGGAAGGGAAGTTACCGAACTCAAGGATCTCATGGGTCACTAGAAAAGGGAGAAAGAATGAATGGACCTGGGATTTCATTGGCATAGGAAATCCTTCAGACAAGAAATTCTCTGTCAATGAAGATTCCTACCTTCTCTGTGACACAGTCTTAAAGAGTTGCCCAGAGCACTGAGAGTTAAAAAATCTGCCTAAAGTCACAAAGCCAGCACATCAAAGTTGGGACTTGAACTCAGATTTTCCCAGCTTTGAGGTCATTAGAGAACTTTAACTATGAATCCAAGGCTGATCCATAAAGTTGCAGCTGCCACAGGTCCCCAGACTCAAAAAAACATTAACAACAATCACATTGTAAAAGGTCCATAAGAAAGGTACTGGTGAAACGCTATGAAAATTCAGAGAAAGGAGACATTATTTTATCTAAGACAGATTAAGGAAAGAGGATGTGGTAATTGAGCTGGGCCTTGAAGGAAAGGTAAGTAGATATATTAGGCAAATGAAAATGATAATTTATCATTTGGGCAAATATTTCTTCATAGCTAGTACAGAAGTTACTTTGCACAGTTCTAGTGTCTGAATTATCACAAATTCTACCTCTCTGTTGGTAGCTAGTTGGTGCAGTGGGTAGAGCCCTGGGTCAAGAGTCAGGAAAGATCAGATTTCTCATCCAGCCTCAGACACTTACTTGCTCTGTGACCTCGGGCAAGTCACTTAGACTCTACGGGCTAAGACCTCAGATTCCTCAACTATACAATGGGGATAATGATAGTATCTACCTAAAATAGTTGTTGTGAGAATCAAATGAGGTAATATCTATAGTGTGCTTCACATTGTGCCTAGAACATAGTAAGTGCTTAATAAATGATTGTTCTCTCCCCCATTCCCATAATGGTTTTTTTGGATCCAGAGGTGAGATTTAATCAATTTCACCAATTACTGGTACAAAAACCGTGGTGTATAAATTCAGCTAGGTGCCTGGGCCACAGACAGTCACATAACCATAGTCCCATGTTTCTAGGACTTCCTGATTTCTAAATCTAGTTATCCTCTGCACCATTCCACCTTCCATATTCTAATATTAATTGCCATGCTGCCTTCTATATTTTTATATAGTTACATAGGCGTAATGTGATATACAATATCTATTATTTACAAATAACCTATGGAACATTTAAATAGTATCATAGGATTTAATTATATAAGGGGCCTTGAATATAATCTGGTCCAAGTCTTATTTTACAGATGGGGAAACTGAAGCACAGTCATAATAAAGATTTCACCCAAAGTAAGACAGGTCATGAAAAAAAAGTAGAGCCAAAATTCAAATCCAGGGAAGTTGTCACTGTACCAGAGGCTACCAGACTTTCTTGGCTTATGGCACTCTTAGTGCCTCACTCATTTTTTCATGGCTCCCCAGGATCAAATAAAAGACCTCATAGTTCTGTTTCTTAAGAAGTTAAATATCCTGCTTTGGTGTTCTATGGAGTTACAGCACACAGTTTGGAAACCTCAGTACTATCCTGTACTATTACCTTGCCCAGGATCACAGATTTGGGACTGGTAGTAATCTCAGAAGTCCTATGTCTACTGCAACCTTCTCATTTTCAGATGAGAAAATGGAGGTCCATGGAGGTAAAATGACTTGTGTAAGGTCATACAAGTAGTAAGTGGCAAAATCAGGGTCCAAAATGGGATGCTCATTCAGAATTCATTATGCTTTCCACTACAACCAGCTGCAATTTGGCTATTCTTTCCCTCATCATTTGTCTTTCCCTTCTCTAAATTGCTTCTACCACTGAACCAACAGTAGTAGCTTTAATTATTTTCTGAAAATTACTTTCAAAAATCCACCTCAACTTAAGATCTTTTTAAATCATCTAGCCAAATTCCTAAAATATCTCAGTCTTCAGGAATAAAAGAGATGAGGATGAAGATGAAATGAGGATGGGATGGGATGAGGACGAGGACAGAGATGAGATGGGATGGGATGGGATGGGATGGGATGGGATGGGGACGAGGACAAGGACAGAGATGAGATGGGATGGGATGGGATGGGATGGGATGGGATGAGGACCAGGACCAGGACAGAGATGAGATGAGATGAGATGAGATGAGATGAGATGAGATGAGATGAGATGAGATGGGATGGTATGGGATGGGATGGGATGGGATGAGGACCAGGACAAGGACAGAGATGAGATGAGATGAG
>CM053771.1:505707548-505758979 GCA_028658325.1 Potorous gilbertii | reverse complement strand
GATGGGATGAGGACCAGGACCAGGACAGAGATGAGATGAGATGAGATGAGATGAGATGAGATGAGATGAGATGAGATGAGATGGGATGGGATGGGATGGGATGGGATGGGATGGGATGGGATGGGATGGGATGAGGACCAGGACAAGGACAGAGATGAGATGAGATGAGATGAGATGAGATGAGATGAGATGAGATGAGATGAGGTAGGATGGGATGGGATGGGATGAGGATGAGGACAAGGACAGAGATGAGATGAGATGAGATGGGATAGGATGGGATGGGATAGGATGGGATGGAATAGGATGGGATGGGATGGGATGGGATGAGGACGAGGACAAGGACAGAGATGAGATGAGATGAGATGGGATAGGATGGGATGGGATAGGATGAGATGGAATGGGATGGGAATGGGAATGGGAATGGGGATGAGAGCTTACTCTTTCTAGATTTTCCTACTATTAACTTCAAAGCTCTTCATTTGGGGTCAAGTTATCTCCAAGGCCTTTTGCAGCAGTATCATATCACCTAGAATTTGAAGGAAAGATGTATTCCATATGAATTTTCCAGCTAACTGAAGTTTATCCCTCCAAGCTCCAAAACATTAGTTTAATTTTGCTTGAAGGAAATCACTTCTAATGTTGTATATAATTCCCTTTTTCCCCATATAGAAGAAAATTAACATAATTTAACCTCTTCCTGATCCCTCCTGACACAGCTTTATGTTATATTTTCTCTACTGGGCTGTATAATCCAATAAGCTCTTCTTCATCTCTTTTTTGAAGTTTTTTTCTTTTCCTGCACTATCAGCCTGCCAGTTCTCACTCTAATCCATTTCACTACAGTCACTCCCATTCCATTCAATGAGCTATTCTGTTCAGGACACAGGGTTGCACTGGTTGGAGTTGGAGACAAAAAGATGAAAGATATAATAGCCCCTGGCTCTAAGCATGAGCGATTTATTTGGGGGAAGGTGAAGGTGGATAAAACAACAATTAGCAATTCTAGGTCCCTTAGCTTGCCCTTGAGTCAATTTTTTTAAAGACAAACCCATTTAAATGTAGTGTAGGGAATTAGAGGAGGGAGAAGAGAAAGTTTGTCAACTGTTGGCTTCCTATTTTAACTAATAATTCTTGCTAGCTAAATACCAATTCAATTATTTCTATGTTGCTGAAGTATAATAAGTACAATAAGCTCTCCAAATTTTGGCACCCTGAGGAAAAGCCCAAGTTATTCCACTCTAAATATGATTTTAGGAAACAGGAATGAAGTAGGTCCAAAAATAAGTATAATTAAAACTGGTATGATGGGATTGGTGCATGGTCAGAACACCTAAAATGGCATCAGCCACAGGGAATACTCTTGAGACCTGCTTCAGGAGAACTGGTAAATATATTGCCATTCCAAATTGGCATACAGCATAGTTGGTTGGAACTGGTTATATCTTTAAATCTATCTGCCTAAAGTGAGTCTCTTCTACTAAGTGCTAATGTAAAGGATTCATTAATGGCAATAAAGGGAGGAAGGGTCTGAGGAACACGTCCCCATCCCCTTAAGCCATGTGACCCAAAGGGCTTGGGATTTTGAATCTTTTATTTGTCCTTAGTTCTAGAGTGGAGTTCTTGACTGCCCAGAACTTTAGCCTTGGGGAAACTAGCGTCCAGAATTTCAGGCCAGAAAAGTTATAAGAAGCCAAGGTCCCAGGTGCTAGCCCCTTGAGTCTTTGGATTTGAACTTGGCAGGACTAATGCTAGGTAGGAATTGAGCTACTGTGAAACTGATCCAGATTCACTCCTCAGAGATGGTGGTATTGGGGGAAGAGGGAGAGGAGTATGCTCCTTGGACCTTGCTCCCAGGTGTTGGGGAAAGCCTTTGAACGTTTATTCTTGTATCTTTGAAGTAAATATTCCTTTGTAAAAGTGAATTTAGCTTTTAAGTGAATATATAGATTGGGGGAATACAACTGGTGTTAGCTCTGGCCAATGCAGAGAAATCCCCCAACCCCTTAAGAGTACTGGAGAACCCTAGAGGGATGGGTGAAATATAGTACCCCTGGCCCTTGGATCGTGGGGCCAGAGTAAACCCATGTTGCCACGGAATCTAATATGGAAAAAGGAGTGATCCAGTGCAAAATTATTCTAAGGAAATTTAAAATAGAAATCCTATTCAATTTAGTAAACATTTACTACATGGGTAATGTGTATAAGGTACTGTGCTAGGCTGGGAAGAATCAAAGACAAAAAATCAAGACAATCCCTACCTTCAAGGAGTTTACATTCTATAAAAGATCACTTATTGATAGGGAAAGGTTGGGATAGATGGGATTTTAGGAAAATCCTCGTGAAAATAGTGGTCCCTTGAAGTAGATTTTAAAGGAAAAGAATTTCAACAGATGAAGACCGGGGAGGAGCCTGTGAGATGACCAGGTGCAAATTCTCAAAGGGGCAATACGGAGGAACCAAGAAAATACATGAAGGAGTCAAGTCACCTAAAATTAGAAAGAAAGGTTGGAAGCAGACTGAGGAGAGCCTAATGATCTTGGAACCAGAGGAAGAAGATATGGTCAGACCTGTTCATTACAAAGATTAGTTCTCACTCCTGGAATTTCATCTTCCTCTATAGATTTTAGTTTGACAGTTTCATTGTTGTTGAATGACTCTGAGACATGAAGATTCATATATTATACAAGAATTCAATGGATCTAAGATTTTCTCAATGTCAGAAACTCCCAGTATGACAACTCCTTCTTCCTTCATCAGCACATATTTCAACCTGGCTTTTAGTAACTAAGTCATAGAGAACTACCTGGAGCCCAGACAGGATAAGTAAGTAGACCGAGGTCACACAGCTAGAGTAAGGGTAAGATTTGAACTCAAATATTACTAACTCCAAGCCTGGTATTCTAGCCATTAGGTAACACTGTCTCTATGAAAGATGAACTTTACTTTATTATAATCACCGAGTATGCCTTAAAGCCAGACAGAGGGCTTAAATCAGACATAATGGCAACTCCAAACTCAAACAATGAACTGTGGTTTTTCCTAGTCCTTTCTAGTCTACTTGGGCTTCTGGAGAGCAGTTTTTGTCTTGGAGTATACACCACATGAAAGTCATGAGGGACAGGAAGGTGTCTCCTTCTGATTCCTTCATTAAGCTGGTGCAAATCTGGAATGTGGACAAATTTTCAAGCAACTGAATCCAGTCTTTGTTTAGGAAAAAGGACGGGCACAAGCTTTGAAAAGCTAAGAGATTTGTGGGTTGTTTATAAAAATAAAGATGAAGCTACCCCACAGCCATAAAATTCAATCCACAAAAACGTTCATTTCCAAATCCTGTCATTGACCCTGGCATGAATGAACTATTAGACATGGAGTCTCCTTTAACTAAAAACAAGTCTATTAATTTTATATTTTATTTAGTCTAGCTAATATTCATAGGTGGGAACACTTGCTTTTCATTTTCTTCCATACTCTAGTGCCAGCTGGATTCGGACAGCACTGTTTCATGTTTCAGATTTCTAATGTGGGAACCTTCTGAACATCTTTAAGTCTGAGTTGATCCCAAAAGCACAGAATTCAGGACCTGAAATGGACCTCAGCAACCATCTAGTCTAACCTTCAGCCTTGTGGATTTTTCTTGGAGTAGATTGCCATTTGTGTTGGAATGCTTATTGTACCATAACCAACAAGTCATAATCTAGCCTCTGTTTAAAGTTCTTTATTCAGTCTTATTTGTGAAGTCCATAATGGAAAGTTTACGAGAAAATAAATATTACCAGATACAGAGTTAACAGGAAATTTCACTCTCCTCCACAATAAGTAACATGCCCTACCCTCTGCCCCCTTCCCAAGTATGTTAGAGAGAAGATGGTCATTTCCTTCACTTCATCCTCCAGGGACCTCTTTTCAAAATAAGTATAAACTGCCTATTTATGGGGATAATTACCATTTAGTTCTAAGATCAAAATTTTCAAGCAAGGCTGCTTAACCTACAATCTATAGACCCTCAAGGATTCCATGGAAAATTTTACAGGGACATTGAACTAGGATGGGAAAAAAAAGTTACATCATTATTTCATTGACCTATTACTGAAATTTAGAGACTCTGGTTCAAATCCAGCCTCAGACACTTACTAGCTATGTAACCTTAGGCAACTCATTAACCTCTAGTTGCCCATTTCCTCAACTGTTAAATAGGCATAATAACAATATCTACCTGTAAAGGTTCTTTTCAGGATTCAATGAGATGTTATTTGTAAAGCACTTAGCACAATGCCTGTCACATAGTAACTACATAAATGTTTCTTCTCTACCCTTGCCTCATATAAATGAGTCAGTCAACCAGTACTTATTAAGTACTTATTTTGTATCCCATGCTGTTCTAAGCACTAAAGATATAAAGAAGGTAAAAACAGTTTTTGCTCTTAAGAGCTTGCATTCTAACACAGGAGACAATATGCAAATAACCAGGTACAAACATACAAGATATGCCATTCAAGTAAATGCAAGGTAATTACAGAGGGAAGCCACCAACAACTGGAAAAAAAAAAAAAGAAAGAGCTTTTAGGGAATTTGAGCAAAGATTCACTAAGAGACAGAGGAAGGGTGCAGCGATGGTAGACACCATTGGTAAGGCACCAAGACAAAAGATAAGTCTCCTGTTCGAGGAATAAGCACCAAGTTGTCCAATATAGCTGCATTCTGAGAATGATAGGAAAGCTTTGGGTTCTGATCAACTTTGAACAGCAAACAGGAAAATCTACATTTAACCTGGAAATGAAAGGATGCACTTTTTCAAGCAGTAGGATTACACAACCAGACCTTGTGATTGTTTTTGTTCAGTCTTATCTAACTCTTAGTGATCCTACAGACTGTAACACAACCTTTCACCTTCCACTTTCTCCCAAAGTTTGTCCAAGTTCATGTTCATTACTTCCCTGATACTATCTGTCTCATCCTCCGAAGTCCCCTTTTTCTTTCACCTTCAACCTGTCCTAACATCAAGATCTTTTCCAATGAGTCCCATCTTCTCATTACGTGACCAAAGTATTTAAGTTTCAGCTTCAGTATAGGACCTTCCAGAGAATAGCTTGAATTGGTTTAACTAGTGATTGATTTGATCTCCTTGCTGTCCAAGGGACTCTCAAAAGACTTCTTCAGTACTACAGTTCAGAAGCATCTATTCCATGGCATTCAGTATCGCCAAAGTCCTCAGCTAACCCAAGACATCACATCTTGAATTTATTTTTGTTATTAATCCTTCTCTCTCCTTTTTGAACTCCTTCCCTTTCCCAGCCTAGATAAGATTATAGTATAAAATCTTCTGGCCCCCATCATTTCTTGGATCACTCTCTTGACCAAATAATCTTTTATTTATGGCACCCTTTACAAGAAATGTTAAGTGGATTCATTCCTTTTCCTTATTCCTTTTACCTTATAGTATGCTCTAAATAATAGTTCGCAGATTTTTTTATTTCAAGACCCCTTTGCACTTTTCAATATTTGCTATATATAAAATTGAAATAGTTAAATTTTAAAATATTACTTTATTTAAAATAATAATAGTCATTACATGTGAACATAACATCTTTACAAAAATAAGTATATTTTAAAACAAAAACATTAATGAGGAAAGAGGTATTATTTTATATTTTTACAAATCTCTTTAATATCTAACTTTATAAAAGACAGCTGAATTCTCATATTTTCCGTATTCAGTATGTTGTGGTACATTTTTTTAAATTAAAGTATATGAAGAAAAACCTGTCTCAAACAGATATGGAATATTTTAATAAGCAAATGACTTCTTAGTATTATTCTGAAAACAGTTTTGGCCTCTTGGATCACACTTTGAGAACAGCTGCTCTAGGATTTTGTCTCCCATTGATGGGCTTTGTGTCAATGTGATCTTTTGTCCCTCATGCAAGGAGAGGACAGAGAAAAAAAACAAAGAGAAGGAAAACAAAATCATGATTATCTTCTGTAAGTGTAATCACAGATTCCTCTCATTCATCACTCTCTCATATTGTCCTCTTTTGTGGAGGGGGTAGGGGGTTGATGAGGAGAATTATCTTAAAAGTCTTATCTTCAGAAATTTTTATTCATGGAGAAAGTACTTTGATATGGTAGAAGGAACCTTAGATTCAGAGTTATGGGACTAGCGGATTTTGGGACCTTTCATTCACTTTCTCCTCATTCTGAGGCCTCCTGTAATTGTTCCCATCCCAGTTTGATTTTTTTTTTTATTAAAGGGGTCATCCTTTGAGTAACTTAAAGAAGCCTATTCATCAAATGGGTGTATCTCAATCAAAGTAAGATTGTGATAAGACCTAAGCCTGAAAGGGCCAGGGTCTCACATGGCATCCTGGGTTATCTCCAGTTGTCCTGATGAATATCATGCCACTGGACCCAGATGGCTCAGAAGAAGAAGATGAGGTTGGTGACCTTGCACAGCCCTCCCTCACTCAAATCAAAGTCAACTGCAAGTCTTGTCATCATCTTGATATCATGGTCCTCTTTGAGAACAAAGGACAAACACAAGCTTTCCTTATAGTCCAACTCTCACAGACATACATTGCTACTGGAAAAACCATTACTTTCTCTATACAGACCTTTGTCAGCAAGGTAATATCTCTGCTTTTCAGTATGCTGTCCAGATGTGCCATAGCTTTCCTTCTAAGGAGCAAGCATCTTAATTTCATGGCTGCAGTTTCCTTCTGCAATGATCTTTGAACCCAAGAATATAAAATCTGACACTGCTTCTATTTCTTCTCTCTCTCTATTTGCTAGGAAATGATGGAACTAGCTGTCACAATCTTAGTTGTTTTTTTTTATTGTTAAACTTCAAAACAGCTTCTACACCTCCATTTTTCACTTCCATCAACAGGCTTCTTAATTCTTCTCTTTCTGCTATCTGGTATCATCTTGTGTATCTGAGGTTGGTGATATTTCTCCTTGCAACCTTGATTCCAGCTTTTGATTTATCCAGCCTGACATTTGATATAATGTATTCTATGTGTAATTTAAATAAATTAAGGTGACATTATATAGCCTTGTTATACTCCTTTCCAATCTGAAACAAATCTGTTGTTCCTTGTTCAGTTCTAATGACTGCTTCCTGACTCATATATAGGATCCTCAGGAGACAAGTATGATGATCTGGTATTCCCATCTCTTGGAGGACTTGCCAAACTTTGTTGTGATCCACACAATCAAAGGGTTTCATATAGTTAATGAAGCAGAAGTAGATGGTTGTTTTGTTTTGTTTTGTTTTCTGGAACTCCCTTGCTTTCTCCACAACCCAGTGAATGTTGGTAATTTGGTCTCTGGTTCCTGTTTGTCTTCAAAAACCATCTCACTCTTCTGGTAATTCTCAGTTCACATATTGCTGAATCCTAGAGTGCAGAATCAAAAGCATTACCTTAATGGCATGTGAAATTAGCACAATTGTTCAGTAATATGAACATTCTTTGGCAATGGACTTCTTTAGGATTGAGACATAAACTTACCTTTTCCACTCCACTGGCCACTGTTGTTTTCCAAATTTGCTGGCATATTCAGTACAGTACTTTAACAGCATCATCCTTTAGGATTTTAAATAGCTCAGCTGGAATTCCATTACCTCCACTAGCCTTATTGTTAGCAATACTTCCTAAGGCCCATTTGACTTCATTCTCTAGGATGTTTGGTTTTATACCAGTAACCACACTATCACTGTTATCTGTGATGTTAAGATCTTTCTTGTAAAATGCTTCTGTGTATTCTTACCTTCTCAATTTCTTCCATTAATTCCTTACCATTAGGGGTCTTTTCATACCCATTTTTATATGAAATATTCCTTTGATAACTAATTTTCTTAAATAAATCTCTCACCTTTTCCATTCCATTGTTTTCTTCTCTTTCTTTGCACTGCTTACTTAAGAAAAGTTTTTTATCTCTCCTTGCTGGAATTCTGTATTCAGTTGGGTATATCATTCTACTTCTCCTTTACCTATTCCTTTCCTTCTTTCCTCAACTTTTCATAAAGCCTCATCAGACAGCCACTTTGCTTTTTCGCTCTTCTTTTTCTTAAAAATCTTTTCTGTTGCTTGATCCTGTACAATATTGCTAACCTCTGTCCATAGTTCTTCAGGTGCTCTACCAGATCTAACCCTTTAAACCTACTCCTCACTTCTATTTCATATTAATAAGGAATGTTATTTAGGCCACACCTATAGGTGTGGTATTTTCCCTATTTTCTTCAACCCAAGTCTGTATTGTGCAATAAGAAATTCATGATCTGTGCCAGTCAGCTCCAAGTCTTATTTTCACTGACTATACATAGCATCTCCACCTTGGACTGCAAAGAATATAATCAATCTGATTTAATATTGACCATCTGGAGATGTCCACATGTAGAGTCAACTTTTGGGTTGTTTGCTATGAACAATGAGCTATTCTGACAAAACTCTGTCAGTTTCTGCCTTGCTTCATTTTGTACTGCCTGTCTGTCTTGGGGAACCTTACATGGTATAGCTTCATTGAGCTCCACTACAACAAGGCAGTGATGTAGTATGGGTACCAAGACTTACCCTTTAGGAAGTTCATTCTGGCAGCTAAGCAGAAGATGGATAGGAGTGGCAAGAAATGAGTCAGGGAGAGTAATCAGGAAAATATTAAAATAAACCAAGAGATGGGTGATAAGGGCCTTACTATTAGTAAAGTCAGAAAGTGAAATGAGCAGAACCAGGAGAACTTTGTACATAGTAACAGCAATACTGTATGATGATCAATTGTGAATGACAGCTATTCTCAGCAATACAATCCAAGACAATTTTGTAGGATTTACGGTGGAAAATGTTATACATCTCCAGAGAAAGAACTGATGGAACCTGCATACACATTAAAGAATAATTTTTCTTTATTTTTCTTGTGAATTTTTGTTTTTGTTTTCTTTTACAACATGACTAACATGGAAATGGGTTTTGCATGACCACGCATGTATGATCTACATCAAATTGCTTGCCTTTTCTATGAGGCAGAAACAGGCGGGGTGTACTTGGAATACAATCTTAAAAAAAGTTAAAATTGTTCTTTTCTGTAATTGGGGAAAAACATAATAGTATTTTTTTTAAAAAAATTAACAAAATTATTTCATTTCAAAGTAAAAAAAAATATTAATAGAGCCAATAAGGGCATAGAGTGATGGCATAAACACAAGAGTTGCCATATATGATATGTTATATGTGAGTCAGTTAAGTGATATAGTAGATAAAATACTGGTCCTGGAGTCAGGAAAATTTACCCTCAAATGTGATCCAAATTATTTACTTGCTGTGTGACTCTGGGCCAGTCACTTCATCTGTCTAAACCCCAGTTCCCTCATCTGTGAGACAGAGGTAATAACAGCTCCTCCCTCCTAGGGTTATTGAGAGCACAAAATGAGATAATATTTGTAAAGGATTCCATAAACTTGAAAATACTATGGAAATGTTAGCACATATCACTAAACTAAAATGACAAACTTCATCATTTTCATATGCATATTTACATATATATGTATGTATGTGTGCATGTATGTGTGTGTATGTGCGTGTGTGTATACACAACTATCCAAGGGTATTCTGGAGCCAGAAGTGGTTCACAATAGTTGATTTTTAAATTTTCAGTGTGATCATGTACATCTTCAGCAAAATTAGGAAATGCTTCAAATCAGTGATTGATTTATTGTTTTGTTGATTAGCTAGACATAAGAAAGTGATGTAGAAAATATTAATAGTAGAGAATCTATATGGTGCAGTGAATGGAGCATGGGTTCTATAGTCAAGAAGAACGAAATTCAGATATGACCTCAGATACTTCCTAACTCTGTGACCCAGGGAAGCCACTGAATCTGCCTACCTTGATTTTCTCATCTGTAAAATGGGAATAACAATATCATCTAATTCCCAGGGCTGTTGTGAGCATCAAATGATACAATATTTTTAAAATACTTAGCACAGTGTCTAATACATAGTAGATGCCTTATAAATGGTAGCTATTAATGATGATGACCCACATTAAACTTAAAGGTGTGAGAAGTTTTGGCCAAAAAGTTTGTTAAATATTTACTAGCATACACCTACTACTGTCCAACCATTCACAAACTCTATAAAATTCATTTGTTGGTCGCTAATACTTTAAGCTATTGAGTAGCTGCTAATTTATATTGGCACAGGGTGTTTTCTCACCAGATTCCCTACAACAATGAAGTCCTAGGATTATAGATTCAGAGCCAAAAGGGACCTTTATTGGCCATCAAGTGCAATGCCTTCATTTTAAAGATGAAGAAATGCAGGCCCAGAAAAATTAACTGACTTGCCCAAGGTTATACATACTCGACACTCTTTTCATTATACTGTGTTGCCTGTCCAGTTAAAAAAAAATTAAGTTCATATTAGCAAATTATCTGTTACTTATAGTCACAGAGGTTTTCTAAGAGCATGAGTCATTTTCTCCTTTTCATATAAGTACTACATTTTAGAGACAATACTTGAACTTAGTTTTTCCTGACTCTAGGGTCAGCCTTCTATCCACATGCAACATTACTTCTCTCCTAAATTCATTAGGAAACAGAAAAAAAAATGGAAATCTAAAAGCATTTAAATGCTTTTTGAAGATGACAGCCAAACACAAGCTATCTGGCTCCTTTTCAGAAAAAGGTCATGTTTCCTTGTAAATCTAGTATTTAAGATGTGTAAAGTCATTCCCATCGCCAGCACAGAGTCATGTAAACCATGTGTTGGACTCATAAAGTGTCCAAACTGCCATTTTCGAAGGGTTTCCTTTTCCTTCCATGTTACTGGCAGATTCTGACAGACAGTCCAGAGTTAAATTCTTCATTAAAGACATAGACAGGTAAATGTAACTGACCAGAGATACTCTCTGCATGATGTACAGACATATATTACTTAAACAGTACAAACATTCCAAATAACTTGTATACAAGAAAGGATTTTGTAAGCTGAATTATATTTTAACATTCTAGAGAAATCTTCTTTTATAGCATCCTTTTCTAAAGTGAAAGATCCCTCTGGAAAGCATATAATCATATTTTGTCTGAACTCTAATTTTCCTATGTTGGGCTTTTCTTAAATCAGGATGTAGTCATGTGTTTTTCTTGGCTTCTAGAATTCAGTTTTACCCTTGGGCATGTTCAGAGGACTAAATTATTAATAAAATGAACTCAAGACTTAGAATTAAAGGACTTAGTTTATTTGAATACTGACGCTTTTGGCTTTTCGTCTGACCCTAAGCAAATTACTTAACCTTCTGGGCCTCAGTCTCATCACTGGAAGGCAGTTTGTTTAGTGGAAAAAACTTGGCTTGGGAGCCAAAGCTCCTAGTTTTGAATTTCAGCTCTGCCACTTTTGTGACCCTAATTGCCAACTTCTCTGGATTTCTCCCTCCTCAGCTGAATAATGAGAGAATTAGACTACATGTTCTTCGTTGTTTCTTCTTGTTGTTCAGTCATATCCTACTCTTTTTGACCCCATTTAGGGTTTTCTTGGCAAAGATACTGGACTGGTTTCTTTCTCCAGTTCATTTTACAGATGAGGAAACTGAGGCAAACAAAGTTAAGTGACTTGCCCAGGGCTGCACAGTTAGTAAGCATCTGGGTTCAGATTTGAGCTCAGGCCTTCCTGACTCCAGGTCTGGTACTCTATCCACCTCATTACCTAACTGTGCCTTTTTAAGGTCTCAATCCAGCTCTAAATCCTTCTATAATATTTGAAATCAAGAATTTGGACCAAATTAAGGGATTAGAACAGTGCTGTTAAACTCAAATAGAAAGTAGATTCCAAATCTTGCATAAGGATCCCCATGGGTCTGGTGTTGCTTAGAAAACCACAAATTCTCTTTACCTATGTTGAATTATTTTAATTTATGTTGTTAAACATTTTCCAATTATATTTTAATTTAGCTTGGGCTGCAATCTGGTTTAGTGTCTGACCCCCCCTAGAGTACCTTCAAACTCAACCTCCTCCCTACCACCCTGATAAAAAGTGCAGGTGCAACAAGGGCCTACACAGTAAATAACTGCAAAAACTAGACATAGCCTAACGAGAATCTAGACTTAATGCTGCATGAGGCATGAAATTTATTACAAAGCAAACTTTTCTCACATCCATGCAGGCTGATACAAGTATTGACCAAATCAACACCTGTAATAAATAAGATCTTGTCTATGAAAAAAAAAAAACCTGTGTTCTAAGGGTTTTTTTTGTTTTGCCACAAGCAAAATTCTTGTGGCTGAATGTGTAAGATCCCAGAAGTTACTGGCTACAAAGGTGAGTTACAAAGGCAACTTTGCTCTGAACCCTAATCTTTTTATCCAATGTATTCTAAAAGGCAACTGCAAGAAACTGACTGATTCTGTTTCCAATGCTAGGACTATACAGAGTATCCCAGAAATTCAGTGTGGTTTTAAGCAACCTGACTTCTGGGATACCCTATTTCTTTTTTAAAGCCTGAATTCACTTCTATAAAATAAGTCAATCACTAAGTATTTACTAAATGCTAACTAGCATCTTAATGGGGCAGCTAGTAGGTACAGTGGATAGAGCACTGGTCTTGAAGTTAAAACGATTCATCTTCCTGTGTTCAAATCTGGTCTCAGATACTTAGTAGCTGGGTGACCTTGGGCAAGGTAATTAAGTCTTTTTGTCTGGGCTTTCTCATCTCTAAAAGGAGCTGGAGAATAAAATGGCAAACCACTCTAGTATCTTTGTCTGGAAAACCCCAAATACAGTCAGGAAGAGTCTAAAACATGACTGAAAAAATAATAACTGAACGTGTTCAGCAGACACTGCTGGCTACCGGTTGTGACTACAAAAACTACAGTGAAGCAGTCTCTGCCCTTTGGGCATTTGAATTCGAATTGGTTCTAATTGTTTAACAGGAATACATAAGCATATATGCAATGAATACAAAATCAATATAAAACAGTTTGGGGAGAAAAGGCTCAGGTTCCTGGGGAAGGGGTGGGACTGAGCAGACTTCCTGTAGAAAACAGCCCTGGAGCTTGAAAGAAAAAAGGAATTCCAAAAGGTGGAGGTGAAAAGGAAGTGTATTCCAGCTGTGGAGCATAGTCAGCCTGGGTAAAGTCATAGAGATGGGAGATAGACTGAAGAGGAGGGAGGTCAGGAAAGCAGAATCACAAAATGTCAGCACGAAAAATTATGTGAGAAGACTGATGTTTCACAAAAATTTTAAATATTGTCCTCTTGATTAAAATATGCCACCTATTAGCATTTAGTATACAAATCAAATCTGAACTTCAGATTTCATTGAACTTCTAGGGGGAGAAATTCTTCTACCAGCAAAACTCAGCACCTTCTCAGCAACTTAAGAGACTTTGAGTGAGAGTTGCCTAGCAGTGAGGTACCAGGGGACTTTCCCAGGGTCATATAATGAGTATATATCAGAAGCAGGACTAGAATTCAGGTCTTTCTGGCTCCTGGACCCAGTCTCCTATCTTCTACACCAGAGGTATAGAATTAAGTAGAAACCAGACATAAGGATCCTTGCAGCTATATATTGACTTAGAAAACCACTTATCTGTGCTCTATGTTTTATGTATATATGTGTATGTGTGTGTATATGTATGTATATGTGTGTGTATATCTGTGTGTATTTCACTCTAAAGTCCTGCTCCTGGGAGGAGGAGCGGGGAAATATGTTCTTGGTGACTCAGATCTTCCCTTCTATTCCAAGTTACCTGTTTACAGTAAAAACAGCAAAAGCTTATCTGCAAAAGTATGATCTTTCCCCGATAAAATTCTTGAACATCTGGTTTTATGCATTGGCACCTACAACTGGGAGGAGAGATTCCCGAAAGACTCTTGGACCATTAAATGCCATGCCCTGTATTCAATCTTCAAAGTCAAATCTATACTGACTGATTAAAAAGTCAGCATGATGGTGGATCTGTGAGTTGGTCCAAACATTCTGGAAAGCAATTTGGAATTATGCTAAGAGAAAGGACTAAAATATCCAGTCTTTGACCCAGAGATTACACCCCTGAGCAGATCAAAGACACAAAGAAAGGTCCCATTCATTGCAAAATACAGTATTTAGAGCTGTACTTTTGTGGTAGCAAAGAACTAGAAACAACTAGATGCCCAGCAATTGGGAAACAGCTAAATAATCTTTGGTATGTGAAAGTAATTTTCACATAAGAAATTAAGAATATAAAGAAATTCAGAGAATCATGGGAAAATTCACCAAATAATGAAAAGTGAAATGTGCAGAATCAAGAGAACATTGTATAGACTAACAGTAATATGGTTGTAAGAACAACTTTGAATGACTAAGTCATTTTGACTATTAGAGATACTGAAATTGTCTATAAAGACAGTATCTGTATCCAGAAAAAGAACTGACAGATAGAAGTATGTATAGAATAAATCACATATATATACCTATCTGTATCTAATAGTAACCATCTCTAGGATGGTGGGGAAGGGAAGAAAAAATAAAGAAATTTACATGATAAGTTTATTATATATTTTAAAGGTATAGCAAGTTATACATAAAAGATTTGCAATTTCATGTGCAATCATTTTTTTATTTTACCATATTATGGAAATGTTTGTTTTATTCCATAAATTAAAAATTGAAATTTTAAAAAGTCATCTAAAATGAAGTAAGCAGAACCAGGAAAACAAGTGGTTAGAGCCAATGCAAATAACACTTGCCTTTTTTAAAAAATGAAACTAAATGTTATATAATTATAATGAACAAGGTTAGCCCCAAAGAAGAGATGAGAAAATATACCTCCCTCCCTCCCTTCTCTATAGAGGATATGGATGTGGAATATTACAGTTCCTGTTAGACTCAGTTGATATGTTGGTTAGTTTTGCTGAATTGTTTTAATTCTTTATTACCAGGAAGATCTTGGGGTTTGGAAGTTGAGGATGGGAAGTGGGGAATTGAACATATTTAGAAATGCAGGTGATATAAAAATGCATTATATTAATAAAATTGATTTTTAAAAAACTCAGCATGAGAGTCAAGTGAAAAAAAAGAATCATCCAAAAATTTTTCAAAGCTAAATTTCTGAACTCCCATTAGATCAAGAATTAGTGTTAGCCATGTCTCAAGTCTAACACAGGAGGGAAGAAAAGTCACATGCCTCTCTAATTACTAACAGACATGATAACATACTCCTTGGCAATGACCTAACAACTTGACTTTTACTGAAAGAAAAACCAGATGGTCAATTCATTTCAATTCAATATACATTTATTAAGCACCTACTGTGTAATGAGAATCATTCCAGGTTTAGGAAAGTTATAAAATTTAGATAAAAAAGGGGTAAAGGAAAAGTGAAATTTCCTTGAAGGCAAGCACTGCTTAATTTTTGTCTTTATAAATACCTTGGCATATAGCCTGTATGAGTGTCACATTGTTGGCATGTAAATAACTGCACATTGAATTCTTGTCTTTGTGTAGAACACAGTCTCATATGGGACTACGACCCACAAAGAGAGAACTCTTTGAATGATAAATAGCCAAATCAATCCAAAACTACACACCTGCCATGTGCCAAGGTGTCTGGCACTCTTCTTTGCACTTAGAACATTTTTTCCAGTGTTTCACACAGTACTTGACTCATAAGTATGCAATAAATGTTTATTGATTGACTATTGGGAAAACAAAAACAGACCATGTCCCTAAGAAGCTTACATTATATTCTTGGAGAAAATATAAGAATATACAAAATTTAAACAAAACAAAGACAAGGTAATTTGAGCAGCAGGAGATCAGGAAAGGCTTTAGGTTGGGGTAGCATGTGAGTCAAGTTTTAAAGGAAACTAGAAATTCTAAGAGTTGGCGGGAGGCAAAGGAGGGCTTTATTGGCCATGAGAATAGCCCATGCAAAGGCACAAAGATGGAAAATGGACTGCCAAATGGGAGGAACAGCAAAGAGGACAGTTTGGAAAAACTATTGAATTTATGGAGAGTAGTAATACATATTAAATCAAGAAAGATAAGCTGGAGCCAGATTGTGATAAGTATAAAATGTCAACGACAATCAAAAACTCTCTTTGCTTCTCTCTCTCCCTACAACAGTTGGAATCCAATGGGAACCCTGCCTAGTGGATCCAATAGATCTCTGGTATAGTCAAGAATGGGCCTTTCCTCCAGTGGAATATTAAGATGGACTCAACTTCTCACACTCTACTTCGCACTGGGTAAATAAATGCTTTGTCCCCAGAGCATGAAGGATCCTTGGGAATACCTCTGTATGGTGTGCTTTTTGCTGCAGCAAGCCTCACTAAATGTTGCACATCTATTATTTTTGATACAATGACCACATGTTAATATAAAATATGACTCTTCCACACATATAGCTGAGTCATGTTTTTCTCATTCACATGGCATGGAGAGAGTAAAGTTTGCCAGTTTTCTGGTGGATACCTGGACATCCTGCTCATTATTCCTGTCCCATTATGTCACCTGAAAGAACAGGTCAGCATGAGTCGCCACGTTCAGAGAGGTATCTGGATTTCTGCCAAGCCATTTGGCATCACTTATGTTATCATCAATTTGAATCATGTTAGGAGATATTGAAATAATTATTGGCTACCATTCACATAGTGGTAGGAAGCCAACAATGCACTCACTGGACTTTTCTGTCCATCAACAAATTGTGGAATAGACACATTTTTATCTTAAAAGAATAAAATAAAAAAGAATAAAACTATATGCATATGTGTGTAGATATATAGATATCTCAAATCAGTGTATGTTCCATTTGGAGTTATGTACTCTTATTCTGTACTTGGATTACATAACACATTTTGGTAATTTATTCAGCCAATACCAAATTACATACTTTTGTATCCTTGATGTATGCAAGATATTTCTTCCCAATGCTTTGAAGAATTTTTACACTAAAGCATTTCTAGAGAATACAAGGCATCTGTTTATGTTGTGTTTAATAAATGTTAATGCATCATGCTTCAATTATTGTTTATGTAGACTTGGAAAGTACTGTGATTCATCATGTAGAAAGCATTCCCTCCACCAGGGCAGCTCATGACCCCTTTATGAGTTACCAAGTCTCAAAATATCCTTCATTCAACAGCAAAAATTTGGGTGATGAACCTCTTTGAACTCAACCAGACTGGTACTCACATAGTACACTGTCCCTCCCCAGATCGTACTCAAAACCTTTCCAGGTTGGTAGAAGCTGCCTGAGTTCATATTTCTTTGGAATATCCACTGAGAGAACATATGGTTACCTGCATACCACAATAAAGAATCAAAGTAGGACTTGACTGAATAGATTATTCACAAAAATAATAATAGTTTACATTTCTTTCATGGTTTGTGGTCACATAGCACTTTGTATAAATTATTTTATCCACTCTTCAAATGAGATTTTTTTAAATAAATAAGTGTAAGGAAGTCACACATTTACATATGAATTATGTTCATTTACAACTTGACCATTAGTAACTCAGAATGACATTATTCCATGAAAACTATGTTATGTAAGGAGGTTATCTCACATGTTATCCCACAAAAGTCCACTTAACTGCAAATGTAGCTAGACTATAACACTAATGATGCTACAGAAACTAATCAAAATACTTCTGTGAGGAAATTCAAGATCCAGTTTCAGATGCTGGGAACACAGCAGCCCCAGTGTAGTCCTAACAATAGGAGAGGAAATTTGTCCTCTTTTCTTCCTACATTCACTTACCTTACTCAGCACACATATATTAAGCATTGTATATATTCAGCAGGCATACACACACACACACACACACACACACACACACACACGTAAATATATATATATATATATATATATTAAGCATGTGCAAGACACTGGGCTACATGCCAGGGTTACCAAAACAAAAATAGAATAGCCCCTGTTCTCTAGAAGCTTGTAAAGGGAAATAATTTGTACACAGAAAGATAAGGAAAGTGAGTATGTATGTATATTACATATTATATATACATATATATGTAAATTATATGTGTATACATAAATACACATATATTTTCATTGCTATATATGTTACATATAGTATGAATTATATGCCATTTATAATTGATGTATAATTTTATAAATTATGGGCAGACCATATGTATATATATATACATACATATATTTATATAATTTATAGACACATACATACTCCTTGATAATGATCTAAAAATTGGCCTCTGTTGGGAGAATAACTTGCCTAGTCAGAAATTACATACACATAAACACACACACACACACACACACACACACACAGAGTAATTCGGAAGCCAGAGGAGTGTTGTAGGTGGAGAGATCAGTAAAGTAATCCTATAGAAGATGGCACTTATAAAGTAGGAGGATGAGAGGTCCTGGTGTCACATGCCACCTGCATCATCTTGGACAGCTCATTTAATCTCTTGGTTCAGCATCTGTAAACTGAAGAGACAGACTGACCCCTGAGACCCTTGTAGCTCTAGATCAGGCATCCTAAAGCTCAGAATCCTATGTGCACAGGACTGCTATGAAAAGGTAGGGAGGTAGAAGATCTACTGTTATATGTGGATCACAACAAGAATTTGAATGGTATATAGAATTCCTAAGTTAGAATACTGCAAAATATATCTGTAGAGACAGACTAGAGCCAGAATATGAAGGACTTTGATTGCCCAACTGAAAAATTTGTATTTTATCCTAGGAGCACTTGTTGTGAGGTTGTACTTTAGAAATAAAAGCTATATGAAGAATAGGTTAGAGAAGGGGAAGATTGGAGGAAGGGAAGTCCACCAGGAGGCTATTGCAATCACCCAAATGAGAAGTGATGAGGGCACCTGAAGTGTAATGGTAACTGTGTGGGGGGTCAAAAGGAGAAATTTTGTAGAGGCAGAATCAAGAAGATTTAACAACTGACTAGACATGGGGGAAGAGAGAATGGAGAATTGGTGAGAACTATAAGGACAGCCATCCAAAATAGGTGGGAACAATGTAGCAGCAGTTGGATGGGAAAAAGTTGGCCAAGAGCATTCTCAAGTATTTCCATTAGTGATGGAAATGTAAAGGAAGTTCTCGAAGCTACAAAAGGAATGAAGGACCCCGGACAGAACAACCATTTAGGCATAAGGTCATTTAGAAAATCAAAGATTGACTATACACATTGGATACTAGATGAAAATGGAAGAAGTCAATTATCTAACATGAAATAGAAGCAGAACAGACAGTAATTTACAAGCACGTACACACATATTGTTGGAGATGACTAAATTCCTTTTCCTATAACAACTAATCTCTGCATCCAGGTTAGAGAGATAAGCTCAAGATCAAATGATTTATATGATAAAATAAAAATGAAAGATAAGGTTCCCATTCTCTGTCTGTTCTCTCTTATTCTCTACAAATTTTCCCACAATCTATGTTTTAGTGAAGTGTGACAAAACTAATAGACATTGTGTATGAATTAAGCCATCCTCCAAATCTACATGGAAAGAGGGGCATATTCTCCATAACAATAAGGTGTTCTTTGCATTGTACTCATCTTCACTGTATCATTGTGTTCAGTGCTAGATATCACATTTAAGCAAGGGCATCAATAAACTACAGAGAATCATACAGAAAAGACTCCTGAATGGTGAAGAGCTTTAAAATTCTGCCATCACTGGAAGTACTAGGGATGTTTAGTTTGAATAAGAGACGACTTAGGAGGAACACACCTTCAACCTCTAGATCTGTGGTCCCATGGTCCTCAGAAATCAAGGATATGGAGAGGTGGAAGAGGGATTATACTTTCTGTTTGTGCAGAGATCAAGCAGAGGTGCTGGAAATTATGAAAAGGCAGGATGACATGAAAACACAAATGAAAAATATAAGACATGGTAGAAAATACAAAAGTAAAAAAAAAAATACAAAAAGGCTTGATGTCAGGAAATGTTTCCTGACAATTCGAGCTGTCTAAAAGGGGAAATGGAGGGAATGGGTTCTCTCCTCAGGTCTTCAAACAGAAACTGGATTGACCACATGTTAGCAGTGAAATGGGGAAGATGCTTTGGATGACCTCTGAGAGCTCTACTTATCCTGGGATTCTGTGATAAAGCATAAATGTGAAAAACTAAAAGTATCTGGGTATTTGTCAATTTTAATCCATGATATCTTCCATTTGAGCATTCCCTTCAATGATATATAGGTCATAATCCCTCCACAAAACACTGTATTCTATGTGACCCTTGTCCATGTTCTACAAAATATCTTTCATAAGGAATTTACTTAATATCACCCAAACCCTCCTCTAGGTCATTTGGCAATCCCATAAGTATCGGGATACTACCAATGCTCACCACTCAAAGTGTTCCCCAGCTACCTGTCCCAGGTTCATTTTTCTCTAGCTGCTCTTGTTTAGAAATCTTATGAGTTTACATGAGTATTACCTCCATACATATAATACTCAAATCTATATAACCATTCCTAATCACTCTCTTGAATACCAGTCAGGTGTGGCCATTGACTGCTAGATATCTCCTGTTCAGTATCCTCTAGGCATATGAGGTTCAACATGTACAAAACAGAACTCATTATCTTTCCACCTAAATCTGCCACTCTTTCAAACTTTCTCATTTCTGCCCAGGGCATCACTGTTCTGCTGGTTACCCATAACCTCAGAGTTCTTCACTGTTTCTTCTATCTCAACTACCCCCTCCCACATCCAAAGAGCTGCCATTGTCATGTTGATTCCATTGTCACAGCATCTCTTGCTTTTGACAACCACTTTCTACTCATGTGGTCAGTCTCTGATCTGGTTTGGGCATTCATTATTTCTCATCTACCTTTCCAGTCTTATTACATATGATTCCCCTGTGAGTGCTCTCCATTCTATCCAAACAAACCGTGTAGTTATTCCCTGTTCATGAAATTTTCTCCCACTTTTGAGTCTTTATACAGATTGCCCCCTGTGTCTTATAATATATGCCCTCAACTTCCATCAAATCACAGTTCAGGTGCCACTTCCTACAGGTATCTTTTATTGATCAATCCCATGCTCTCTCTCTACTCCTTGAAATTAACCTTGTATTACTTGGTATATAAACTTTCTCTGTTTGTACATAGTACACTCCCAGTAAAACATAAACAATTTGAGGAGATGGATCATTTTGTTTTGACCACTTATTCTTAATTACTTATTATTCTTGGTATTCTGCACATTGTAGATGTTTCACAAACATTCACTGAATTAAAATGAAATTCTTAAAAACCAATATCCTCCCAGTGATACATGCTTGCACAGTAATTTCTACTATCTCTGAGGAATAAGAGGTAAAGTGGGGGAAAGTATGGTAAATTTCAGCAGGATGGAAATATATTACCTCCCCATCACAACATTATTGCTAACTAGTCATAACCTTCCCAACTTGGACCTGTGAAGTAGAGTCAAGTCTTTACATCATCCCTATCAAATTTCATCTCCATAGATTTAAATTAATATTATAGTCTCAGAATTTTTGTTTCAATTTTAATTCTGTCAACCTGCATATGAGTTGTGCCTCCCAACTGTACATCATCTACCAATTTAAGAAAAGGGAAAAAAAGTGTGTTAATGGAAAAATATATGTGTGCATGCCTGTGTGTGTGTGTGTGTGTGTGTATGCGCACACACATATATGCTCTTATTCTATTGTTAGAGAAAAGTATGAATCCTGTATTCTGTGTTTTAGTTCTGCCATATTTTCACATTATCATGGTTTTCCCATGCCCTGATATATCTCTACCCCCAAAATGATCTGAGCTACCATCTGTAGAAATACTGAGCAAAGAAAAGATAATAAGTTAAAATCCAGTTTGGAGTTAACATTCCAGTATAGTCAACTCCTTAGAGTCTTCCTAGACCATTCCTGAAGAACTAAAAGGACTTCCCCTCTGTAATCAATACCTTTACCTTAAATAAAAACAGGACCCCACCCTTGGGTGGGCCAAGGTGACAATTTCTACTGGGAAATGGGAAGATTATCTTATCTCCATCAGAGTTAAGTTTGTTTATCACCTATGATCCATTTCCTGAGATATTAGCTTTTCTTCGCTCCACATCCCTAAAGAAGGTAGATTTTTGACTAGAGAAACATGTATTTCTTCATATTTTAAATTGTACTAAAAAAAAGATGTTTTTAATGTTGACAGGCTGTTGTTTAGCCCATATCTCTCCATTTTGTCCATAGTAATAAAGGAGGAAAGGAAGGAAAGCATGAGAGACTTGTCAAATAATTTGCTAATCTACAAGTAAATTATATTGATGGAATACCCCTGATTTATCAGTCTAACAAACCTGTTGACAGAAATTGGGCGATTTTTTTTAATGATCTCTTCTTTATTAAGCCATATGGATTAAGTATGGTTATCACTTTCTTTTCTTTTCTTAACATTCCTTCAAGGACACATTCTAGGATTTTAACCAGAACTGGCCAAGTCTTAGCAGAGTCTTCTTTGAAAATTAGGAACATATTTGCCCTTCTCCAGTCTTGCAATATCCTGACTTTTTGCTATGATCTTTCACTAATATTTAGAATCCTGAGTGAAAAACTTCTATCAAAGCAGATCCACACCTTTCCTGCAACTTAGAAGTTAAATGATCTGTCCAAGGTTATCCAGACAGTGTGAGTTAGCGAAAGGGCTACAATCCAGGTTTTTCTGACCATAAGGCCAGCTTTCTATTAATACATATTGTCTCCCATCTCTGACTTACCATATGCTAAGACTAGTCCTGCCAATCTCCCTCATAAAAAAAAAAGTAAAATAAAACAAATTTTGTATTAGATTGGAGTGGACATCATGTGTTTCTATACAGCTCATTCAGTTTCTGTAGCCAAAGGTTGTGCTATAGCCATCAGAAAGAAGGGTTGTATAGACAAGTCTACAGCTCCCTCTAATCATTTTCTAAGTTTATATTTATTTGGAAGAAAAGTGTCTTTGTTTTTTTTCTATCAATAAGTTTCACGCCTATTCTGACAAATCTGATATGAGCCAGACTGGAAAAGTCAAAAGAGAATTGTTACTAAATTAACTGTGAAATAAACACAGCCAGCTTCATCTACACTGGCCAGGAATAGACCACCCCTAGACCAGGTTCCAAGCCATCTGCAAGGTAAGCAGTTGGAATGTTAAAGCACTTTGCAGGAATCTATAATCAAAACAAATCTCCTTGCTTATGAAATAAATATGATGCGGTACCTTTTCAATGTGCAGGAGTTTGATGGGCGAGTATGGAGGGATGGAGCTTAGCCACAAAGCTGGACTCGATCAATCCATAAACGAGCATTTATTAAGTGCCAAACACCGTCCTAGGCACCAGGGACCCAAAGACAGAAGCAAAGCAATCCTTGATCTCAAGAAGCTTATATCTTAATGGTGGAGAAGAGGGATATTTTTACATATATAAAAACCAGCTAACTAATAACTTTAGAAGGGAAGGGCTAGCCACTAGAGGAACCCGAAGGACCTCCTGCAGGTGGTGATGTTGAGCTGAGTCTTGAGAGAAACCAGGAAATCTAAGAGGCTGAGGTAAGGAGGGAGAATATTTTAGGCATGATCAAGTCAGCACTTAGGAAAATCACTTTGATGACTATGCAGAGGATGGGTAGAATTTAGGAAGGCCACTCAAAGAATTCTTCTTATCATTCCTCACCTGGCTTCTTTCCTGGACTTTATCATATCCAGAAATTCATCATTCTTCAAGATGAAATGAACTCTGAAATTCACTCCTCCTCAGTACACCCTACCTCTGGGACCATCCCTCCCTCAGGCTGGAAAAGGTGAAGGTAGACATCTGAGAATCCCTCTCTGATCCTCCACCATTTGTGAGGAGAGCATCCAGAGGGAATTCATCCTATCATTTCCCACCCAGCTGCTTTTCTGAACATCTTCTCCAAGAACTCATCAGTCTAGAAGATGAAATCATCCTTGAAACTCTCACCTCCTGAGTTCATTTTCCCATCTCAGCAGTGGGATTTTATGACGTCCCTCCCACACAGGATAACCCTGCTGCTGCTTTCAACTTCTTTTTCTGTGTTGTCTCCCCCATGAGACTGTAGGTTCCTTGAAGACAGGGAATTCCTGGAGGGAATTGAGGAAATTGAGGAGATTAGGACAGCAAGTGATTAATTTTGGGCACTGAGTGAACCACGTTGACTTAATCTTGTGACTCAGTTCTGAAACTATCTCGGTTCCCTTTCTAAGCAGTTATGGGACTAGTCTGATTTCTGTCTTGTGAGATAACTTTTTTCAGTTGTAGGAACTGAGAGGAACCTTAATGCATTGTTTGAACCTATCTCTATGTAGTTGGGAAGCTGGAGCACTTCTACCTACTTCTTAGAGACCCTTAACTAGGGATGTGGGTTGTGCTGGCCAGAAACCCAGTTAGATCGAAAGGAGTTTTTTCTACAATCGTAGGTCTCAAGTAATCCATTTGTGTCATTCAAAAACCTGCCCTATGCTGACCAATCACTTATTTTTCCATGTTCCTTTGATTGTTTATAGAGATTTGTGGGGAATGGAAAACCTCTTTTTGTAAATTCAGAAATTTTACCTATTTCTCTCCCCCCAAATCGGGAAAGTCCCTAATCCTTCATTCCATCAGAAATCAGATTACCTAATGTTGTATTGTTTTCTGGTAATTAATTGGTCTTATTTGATTCATTGTTTTTAATGTATAAGAGTCCATCGCCCCCTGTGTTTGGGGACTTCTCATAAACTGAAAAAGAGTTCTGATCACAATTTTTGGGGCAGCTGGCATGCATTGCTTAGTAAATCAAAATGCCCCGATGTTCAAACCTTTGCTTCCTCAATCATTTCATCCTTCACCCAATATAGTCTTTTGTCTTTCTTTTATCTCAATGCTTAGCATAGTGCCTGGCACCATACACATAGCAGGCAATTAATAAATGTTTATTGACTTTGATTCTCTGGCTCTAGAGTGGGAAAGACTCAAAGCAGGGAAACCCAATGAGAAGATCATTGCTATAATGTAATTGAGTGTCAGTGAGGGTCTGCATTATGGTGATAGCTGAATGAATATAGACAAAAGGAACATATAAGAAAGATATTATAAAGATAGAAACAATATTTGCAAACTGATTAGATGTGGGGCAAATGAGAGGGAGGAATCAACAATAATACTGAAATGATGTATTTCAGGTTCCTGGAATGAGAGTAGTTTCTTCAGCAGCAATAGGAAAACTCATAAAAGGAATAAGGTTGGGGGAAATGATTATGGGTTATGTTTGAGTTGTCAAAAAACATCAGTTCAAAATGTTGAATGGGCATGTGGTGATAAAGAATGAGTTCAGAAAAGAGGTTAGGATTTGGTTATCAATCTGAGATTCATCTACATGGGATTGATTATTGTATCCATGGAAGTTGATGAGATCACCAAATAAGAGAAAATTTGAGGACCCAGAGAGATACTTGAAGAACACCTATGGTTAGTGAGCACAACATGGATAAAAGTTCAGCAAAATATCCTGAGAACTAGACAGAGAGAGATGAGGGGAAGCGAGAAAGTATTTTCTCAAAAGTTCAGATAGAAGAAAGAATCTGGAAAAAAGGAAGAGCTCATCAGTGGAAAAATTCAGTAGAAAAGTCAAGAAGATTATGACCTGAGAAAAGAATAGGAGAGTGTGCAATTAAGAGAGCTCTGGCAACTTTAGAAAGCACAATTTCAGCTAAGTGACGATATTTGAAAAGGAAATTTTAAAGGGCTTACAAGGGAATGAAAGGGGAAATAGAGGCATTAAGCATAGGTGAAGTTTTCGAGTTTCTTGTGAGGAAATGTGCTATTTGTGCTTTGTGCTATATTAATAGTGAGAATGACATTTATATAAAAACTTGAGATTTCCAAAGGATTTCATAGACATTAACACATTTGAAGCTTTCCATTACTCCAGGATATTATAATACCCACCATAGATGAGAAGCCTGAGGCTTGAGGGAAAACTATGCATAGTAACACGAGCAATGTAAAGGGGAAGAATAACCACAAGACAATTGAAAATGAATGTTATGAAATTAAAAAGATCAAAGTTTGTTGCAAGGAAGAAAGCAGGAAGCAGAGAGGGGGTACAGAAGGATATTGAATATTGCATAAAATGTCAGATTTTTCCATAATGTATTTATCAGTTTTGTTAGGGTTTTCCTTTTTCTCTTTTCATTTTAAAATATTTTATTATTTTTATTTATTATATTTATTATTTCATAAATATTTTAAATATTTTTATAAGACATAGCATATCTCTATGGGAATAGAGAGGGTAGAAAAATACATGGGTATAGAAGACATCTAGGTGATTCAAAAAGAAATATAACAACTAAAAAGAAATTTTCAAAAGAAAATGAGTCTCAGAAGGGTTGTGTCCATTTAAGAAACATGAGAGGAAGGGTTTAAACCCATATCTGTTCTGATACTAGAGCCAATATTTTATTACTACACCAAGTTATTTCTAGGAGACTAATCTGAGCTTCCAGACTCATGTTGTTACTCCCCTGGCTGTACTGCCTGGCTCTAGGCAAAGAAGTATTTCTTGATAACTTTCCCCAAAATAATAAATCATTAAATAATAAAATCTTTAAAATAAAAGTAACTTCAGTATCATGGAATCTACACTCTTGAGGTCTTGAGAGATTAGGGGACTTTGTGTAAGTAGATTAAGAACTGAGACGTGGATTCTTATCCCAGCCTGTCAATAATAAACTGGGTATTCCTGGGCAAGTCACATCATGTTTCTGAACCTCAGCCATTTTTAAGTGATTTTTTTTTATTTTTTTATTATTTTTTTAATGTTCTACAATCAATTCCTTAAAATTAAGATTTTATCCCCCCAACACCTTCCCCCCACTACCCTCCTTCCCCCCCATGACAGCATACAATTCTGTATAGGTTCTACATATTCTTTCCTATTGAGCACATTTTCACTATAGTCATACTATGTAGTCACACTAAAATAAATGGAAGACATCATATAACAAATCAAAACATAATACACTAAAACCCCCCACACACACAAACATGATCTGCTACATTCTGCGACTCAGTCATTTTTTTTAAAAAGGGTGTGAGGAGGGGAATTGAACTATATCCCTCCTATGCAGATGGTTCCCTAACATCTTCTTTAAACATCAGTCCTACATCCCAATCGCCAGTTGGACTTTCCCCTGGGATATCCCCATGGTACTTAAAATTCAAAATTTCTGTAATAGAATTATTTTCCATCTTAAAATTGCCCCTCCTCTTGACTTCACTATTTCTGTTGGTGGCATAACTATCCTCCCAGTAACCTAGGTCTGGAAATTCAGAAACATTTTTGACTCTTCCATCTCCAGCTTCCCTCACATCTAATCAGTAACCAAGTCCTATCAACTCAAATTCCATAACTTCCCCCTAAATCACATGGACATTTCCCTAGATCTGGTCTTCAATGCATCTATTCTAATAGCTTCTTACATGGTGAATTTAAGAGTTAAATGGAATCACAAAATACCATCCAGTCCAACCCATATTCACTTTAGAATACCTCTTTTTCCTGCCTACTGACTGCTTCCCTTCTGCCCACAAGCATATACATGCCTCTCCTCCAGTCTCAAAAAGTTTTCACCATCTCCACTAGCTATCATCCTACATCTCTCCTCCTTTTTCTAGCTAAACTTCCTGGCAAAGACTTCTCAAATCAGTTCCTTTTCTTTCCCTTCCAGATCCACTACAGTCTGGCTTCCAACTTTATCAATTCAACTGAAACTACTCTCTCCAAAACTACCAACAATTTCTTAAGTGCACAGTCTAATGGCTTTTTCTCAGTTTTCATCCTTCTTGACCTCTCTGCAGACACTGACGCTGCTGAACACCCTCTTCGTTAGACTCTTTTCTTCAAGATCTCATTGTCTAACTTTCAGCATTCCCCCAGGCTCTGGCCTGAGCCTTCCCTTCTGAGGGTTTTCCCCTCCTAAACTGATTCTTTTGTGAAGGCAAACTAGGCTATCTTTTGCCTTCAGTTTTACCTAGCAATAATTACTGAATGAACAGGTGTTATATCTGACAGAGTGTCACCTAGAAAAGGCCTTAGTTTAAAAAGACCAAGGTCTCCCACTGAATCGGGGGCCATCACCAGTGATCCTGCCACTGGGCTCCAGTGACTTAGGAGGACAGATGGAGGATGATGGCTTTGCACCACTCTGCCTCACTTCGATCCAATTCACTTGCAAGTCAAGACATCACTGTTCCATGAGAACAAAGAACAGTCCTGGGTCCTCATCTTCATCTATTCTGTTCGTTGATTTCATTAGCTCTTATAGATTCAGTTATTATCTCAATGTAGATGGTCCTCAGATCTATTTATCCAACCCTGACCTCCTTCTCACATCTCCAAATACATCTTGGATATCCTATAAAAATATTAAACTAAATATGTCCAAAATTAATTTCATTTTTCCCTCAAAAACCTCCCTTTCCCCAATTTCTCATTACTGTCTAAAGTTCCACCATCCTCCCTGTTCCTGAGGCTTGCAGACTATGCATCATCCACAACTTTTCATTCTCTATCACACCCCAAAAGTCAATTTATTACCAAGTCTCATCAGTTCTACTTTATCAACAATAACCTCCACTCAGCTGTTACAGTGATCTTTCCTAAAGTCAGGTCTGATCATATCACTTCTATTCAATTAACTACTACCTCTAAGATGAAATATTAACTTTTCTATTTGCCTTTTAAACTATCCTAACCTGCTTCACCATCCCCCTCAACCTTTCCGGTCTTCTTATACCTTACTTCAACTTACTCTATGATCCAGTGACATTAGCTTCCATACTGTAGCTCAAAAAAAATGCTCCATCTCCCAAGTCTGGGTATTTTGCTTTCTCTCTTCATCTCTATCTTCTGGCTTCCTGCAAGTCTCAGTTAAAATCTCATTGCAAGAAGACTTTTCACCTTAATTCTAGTGCCTTCCCTCTGAGATGAGCTCTGATTTATTCCTTGAGGACAAGACTTGTTTTTGTCTTTCTTTGTTTCCAGTATTTAGCATGATGGCTGGCATGTGTGCTGAAAAAGTTCTTGTTCACTAACTTACTGGTTTCAGCTGCCAAGCCTTGTTACTTCTGCCTCAATCACCTCTTTTGTAGCTGCTAGTGTCTTCCTGCATCTCTCCCTTCCTCCCTCCCTCCCTCCCTCCCTCCCTCTCTCTCTCTCTCTCTCTCTCTCTCTCTCTCTCTCTCTCTCTCTCTCTCTCTCTCTCTCTCTCACACACACACACACACACACACACACACAGGCTGTCACACCCTTCTCCTTTTTACAACCCCCTCCACTACGGTCTCAAAATCCTCTTAATTATTCTCCCTGAATCAGCCCTTCACCTCAAAATTTTGGAAAATTGCTTTAGCAACTGCATGGAGGTGGATTCTCTAAACCATACTCATACAGCTGCCATAGAGATTTTCCTAAAGCAAAGGTCTAACAAACTCCAAAAATTTCCCTCTCCCCTCTACAAACATACACTTGGCTGCTCAGAATACTAGATAGATCATTGGAGTTGGAGTCATAAAACATGGATTGAATCCTTAGGTACTAATTAACTATATTTTCCCAGGATCAGTCACCTAGGATTTTAGTGCTTCAGTTTCTTCATTAGCAAAATTAAGGAACTGGACTTAATGGTCACTAAGTCCTTTGTAACTCTAACTCTATCTTCCCAGCCTTATTGTCCATTACTATCCTTTATACACTCTAGCATAGAGCCAAACTGTACTTTGTGATGTTTCTCACCTGGGGTATTAAAAATGTCAATGCCTTAGGACAGAGACTGTTTTATTTTTGTCATCACCTCTCTGCCAGAGCCTGCAATAGAATACTGATTAATAAACGCTTGTTGATTGATTGAAAATATATATAAAATGCTTTGCAAATCTCAATGTCTTATATAAATGTTTACTGCTAAGGTTTTATATATATGTGTGTGTGTATATATGTGTGTGTGTGTGTGTGTGTGTGTGTGTGTGTGTATACATATATTTATTCTTTTAGAGCAGCTAGGGGAAACAGTAGATAGAATACTGGGCCTGAAGTCAAGAAGACTCATCTTCCTCAGTTCAAATCTGGCCTCAAATACTTACTAGCTATGTGACCTTGGGCAAGTCACTTAACACTGTTTGCCACAATTTCCTCATCAGTAAAATGAGATGGAGAAGGAAATGGCAAACCATTCTAGTATCTTTGTCAAGGAAACCCCAAACAAGATCACAAAGAGTTGTACATGACTGAACAGCACACACATATAATATATACTATTTATAATAAAATATTACATGTTATTATACATGTTAAATATGTATAATGTTATATGTAATATACCATGTAATATAATGTTATATGCAATATAACAGGTAATATAATATGGTATATGTATACAGATATACACATACACTGTATTATTCAGATTCAGAACTAGAAGGGATCTTAGATGGAGGCTATCAATCACCTAAAATGAGGATCAATCATCTCATTTTACAGATGAGGAAAGCGAGGCTCTGTGAGGTGAGGAAGCCTGCCCATGTTCCCAAAGGTAGCAAGTAATTAATAACAGTGGTGGGAGCTGAATTCCAGATTTCTTACTCCAAATCCAATGATTCCTCCAAGGCTTCCCTCCTATAGATACATATACATGTATATTTCCACCAACAAATCAAATAAAGAAAAATCTGACGATTAATGTTAATACTTCTGTTAATACTGTGCAGTTGGTGGTGCTTCAAAGCAAAGCTATTTCAGCATATTTGATTTGTCAACAGCAGCTCTGTAGATGAAATCTCACATGATAGCAAAACAAAAACATTTTTATAAATTATAATTAGCATTTATATGGTACCTTTCATCTTCAAAGGCTTTATAAGCATTCAGCTAATTAATTTTCACTAAAGCTTTGCAATTATTTCTTACAGGAAGTATACCAGCAAAAGCCTGAAATCAGGAGAGACAAGGAAAGAAAAATTGCTATCATGGGAAACCTTCCCCTACAGACAAGCCCCTCAGCCTCACATTATATAATAGCCTGGCTCCCGCTGTCCTTTTCCAAAAAAAAAGCAACTCATGCCATTATGTTCAATGAAAGAGCAATATTGCCTTCTCAGATGGAATTCAGTTCCTTGTAGTGCCTCATTGAAAAACAGAAGGAGATCGGAATGGTTTTGCCTAGAAAGGTTAATATGGGGACTCCACAGCCCTGTGTCATGATCTCATGGTGGTCAGGGAGTATCCAGCAATCAGGGCATCACTAATGCCATCAGGATCATTAGAGTTCCCCACAAACAGAAAGAGGGAAAAGAAACTGACATAAAAGCCTCCACTAAGCAAGAAAGCCAGAGAAAGAAAAATGTGGTAATGGGAAATAGAAGAGAAAATAGCCAGAGGGGATAAACAGTGGAGGCATGGAAAGAGCAGGAGGTTGGGGACAGACTCAGCATGAGCTGGAGTCATTTCTGTTTGTTTGTGAGATTTGGATATAAATAAGTCAGTACCTTGGAATCCTGACGATGCACAGGTCCTTACAGGAAAGGGAAATATGGAAAGGCAGTGCTAGATCAAAGACAATATTAACCTGGAGATGAGTGAGTCTTATTAATTCCATGTTGGTAACAGTCCTGTAGGCCATGCGGATCACCCAAGAAGCTGTGTTTTGAATAAATCTGACAGATTGTGTACTAGGGTTGAGTTAGCACAGAAAGTTATGTTTGCCTGAAGTCTGGTGAGGATCATTTGGAGAAAATACCATCTAATAGGTATGACTCAAATGATATAACCAAGCCTTGCAACTGTGTAGCTAGAAGGAATATATATACATATATATATGTGTGTGTGTGTGTGGATATATATATACATATATATATCCACACACACATATGTTTATATGTGTGTATGTATGTAGACAAGAGGGGTGCATACATATATATTATATATACATACACATACATACATACACACATACAGAGGGAGAGATAGTAAACAGTTAAAAAACCCACCACCACTATTACTACCCCTGCCCAGGAAGTAAGAAATGAAACAAGATGCCTTGTACTATCAAGTGTGACATTAAAAAGTTTGAGAGACATAGATTCTCGGCAATTTAATAATTTTGTTATTAAAGCTAGCATGCTTATTAATAAAAAGATGGTCATTTGGTCATCTCTCTTAGACCAAAGAGCCCTCATGGTGATGAACTCACAGATTATATGCTCTTGGAAGAGTAGATGTTCCTGAGGATGGTTATCTGGTTAACAATTAATGAGCAAATGAATAGAATAATGGGAGGTGGGCTATATTATGATGAGGGTCTTGAATTATGTGACTTGAAGCCCATGTCAGAAGACATCAATTTCCATATCACCTATTTGACAAAAGCAAGGATCCACCTTCTCCGAGACCCGTCTAAGCAAACATAATGGGCAGGGATGTGTACGTTAGCCTAAACTTAGAATTTCCTTTACTGTCTTTGATTAGATCCCAGCCATTGTAGCTGGGTAAGTCTTTGAGAGAGATTTCCCACATTGGTTGATTTCTGGATATGGAAACTGAAAAAGAGAAAAACCTTGGTCCTGATTCAATAATTAATTAATTAATAATTATTAATACAAGAGTGAAATAACCATGTCACTAATTAACAAGATGCCAACTTCCTTGTTCATGAATTTAGCTTCTAGATAAATGTGGAGAAAGTAAAAGTAAAAATAAAGCAACTGAGGCAACTTCAAATCATAGAATGGATCCACCGAATGGCCACTCCTGGGAATATATAGGTATAATTACATATAAAGTGGCTTGAAAAGGAGCTAATGTGGGGTAATGGAATAAGTGTGAGATTTGGCATGAGGAAACTAAGGCTAGACTAGCACAGGCTCTGCCATTAAATATGTGGCCTTTGGTGAAGAAGTTTCATCTCTACGAACCTCAGTTTCTTCTTCTGATAGATGGAATATTTGAATTACATGATCACTAAAGTCCCCTCCAGCTCTAAATTTCCAGAAAACCAAAACCCATCAAAATCTCTCCTACAATCATGGATCATTCTGGAACTCTGAATAGAAAATAACCATCCTGAAACAAATTTCAGGACAGTCCCAGTCTCTCAGAATTGGAAAGAACCTCAGCAGTTATCGAAGCCCACCAATGTCTGAATACAAAATCTCCTGCAAAACCTCCCCAATAAATATTCAGGTTCTGACTGAAAGCCTCTAATGAAGACAAACCCAGTACTACCCCAGGCAAATCTGAGCCCATTACCATTTCTGAACAGATCCAATTGTTTGGAAGTTGGGTTTCTTGATTTCCACAATCAAGCCTAAATTTGTTGCTTTGGAGATTCCATCGTTTACCCAGAGTTGCTCCCAAAGTCCTTACTAGAGCAAGCTGAACATCCTTCCGACAGGACAGTTCTTTGAATCTTGAAGACGACAAGGATGCATTTCTAGGGATTTCTCCAGACGATATCCCCATTCCTCCAACTGATCTTTGTCTGTCAAGGTTTCCCGTCCCATTATCATCCTGGTCAGCTTCTTTTGCATGTCCTTCTTTCACTTATCACGCCCTTCTGAAAATGTGACACCTCAAACTGAAACTGTATTCTAATTGTGGTAGAGCAGAGCAGTCTTACTCTAGACAACATGATTCCTTTTACATACATCTCTTTAAATTCAGAGTCAGGGGTTATCTGCCAGAATATCCAAGCCCATCTACAGTATACCCATGGTATAGAAATTGAAGAGATGAAAGCTAAGGAAGGCTGGTACATTGAGTTCACCACAGATGAAACTAAGAACATCACAGGCTTTAAGGTAAATGTTTTGCATGTGTCCCTTTAATGTAACGGGCAGAATTAGTTATAATAATGGAGGCTGTTTCATGAAGTCTTTCACAGAAATTTCGACAGTGGAAATTCAGGATAAAATTGAGATGCATTCAAATAATTGTGGACAGGTCTTCATCAAGTGGTGGATAAAATTCTGGGCTGCTCACTATTGCTCTTATGCAATAAGAAAGCCTACTTTGAGAGTGAAAAGATAGAGCCAGCCCTAGACAATTACTCCCACCATACTAAAGGTTGTGTCAACATATTAAGTCCTGATTCATTTATCGGATTTAATCATTTTTCAAACAATTTGCCCAGGGTCACACAGCTAATAAGTGTCTGAGGCCAAATTTGAACTCAGGTCTTTCTGACTTCAGGACCATTGCTCTATCCACTGTACCTCCTAATAGACCCCACTGAGCTATATAGCAGTAGAACAACATCCCCAACACTTCAGATTCTGAAGAGATAAGAATTAACCAAGATTGGAGCACCTGACCTTCCAGTCTGAGTGGGGGTTGGGAGAATAAGTCCAGAGCTTGTACAGAATTCTGATAGAAAAAAGGCAAGAAATTTCTTGAGAGGCAACATGATGTAATTGATAGAGTTTCAGGATTAGAATTAGGAACAAAATGGTTCAAATCTAAGCTCAGACATTCCCTTCTTAGGTGACAAATCATTTAACCATTCTGTGCCTCACTTTTCTTATCTGTGTAATGAGAGGGTTGGATGCAATGGCCTCCAGGGTCCTTTCAAGCTCTAACTCTAGGGTCCTATAAGTCCCATTTGAAAGAGCTGGAATAGCCTCCACACAGATTTCCCAGACCCCACCTTAATCCAATCTAATCAAGTAAAAAGCTCAGCTAGTTTGTCCTCATCTATCTTCAAGGACTGAACACACTCTGGGAAATCTAAAATTTGCTACATTTCCAATCTACAAAAGGACCAGTGCTAGAGAGATTTACATCTTTTCAATGCTTCCATTTTTATATCGTAAAATGAGATAAAATGGTTCAATTCCTAAGATTACAAAATTCCACTCTCTTGGATTCTGTTCCTATTTTCCATGACATTTTGTATTAATTACTACTCATTGTTACATGTAGAAGAGGCAAAGCAGGATTAAAATTCTGCCTTCGACGCATTAACTAATGTGATTCTCTAAGCAATTCTTTGAACCTCTAAGCACCTCAGACAACTCTTCAGGACCTATCCGCTGAGTCATCACAAGTAGCAGAGATTTGTGCCAGGAGGTGAGTTCCACTGCTAGGAGTTTCTCAAGTTGATGAAATCACAGATCCTCATTATCGTATGTAGAATCTAGTTAAATATGTTACAGCGATAGTTGTAGCTGGCCTTTATATAGTATCTTAAGGATTACAGAGTACTTTATAGACTTCCATAATAATGAAAAGTGCAGTAGAAAAAGAGACTTAAAAAAGCTAGGTTAATAAGGCTGGCCAGGTTTTTTTCTAATTTACTTTTTGCATATACACACAAAATGTTATTCCTTTAGATAAATTTTAAAGTAATTTGAAATACAAATAGAAAATGTTAAACAAAAATAGGTCTCTTTTAGCTGAGTCAATTGAGATTGAATAAAATGTGCTGTTTTACTTAATTGCAGTCTTCCAGTGGTATTATGAGTTCCTATCTTGCAAGAATGTCAACATTTGGTCAGTTTTTGCATATCAACAATGAAGAACAAGAAGAATGAACTGTCACAGAAAAAACAGAAACTCCATTAAATTTTGAAGAATGGATCCTTTGGAAAATTAATTTCACATTTCTAATTTAGGGAAGCTGTTTGCTCACCTGTGCTGCTGTCGATTGTCTTCTATAACTTGTCTTTTCCTAGAAGAAACAACCGGAAAAAATCTCCCAGCTTACAAAAAATATTACCAAGAAAATGGAGCCATCTTCTAGCCTGATCAATAGTAGAGCATTGAATATAACATCCTAGATCATTAGAAAGATTGTAGATGGAACATCACACTTAGAGTGAGGTGGTTCTGGGTTCAATTCCCATTTCTGACAATTGCCAGCTCTTTGACCATGAATAAGTCATTTAACTTTCCTAAGACTCAATTTTCTTATCTGCAAAATGGGTATAATGACATTTGTAATAACTAATTCAGAGATTGCATTTAGACTTAAATGGGATAATATGTATATAGCATTGGAAAACTTAAAACACTGCAAACATATCAGCTATTATAATATGAATTTTTTATCCAGTTGGCTTTTACTGTGTGGATTGCCAGGCCATGAACCTTACTGAGAAGCCTCTTTAGCATTTTAGGACTTAATTCAATTCTTTATTATTGGGATAAGAGAAAAGGAAGATTTAGACCTATGATTTCATCAGCGAAGAGAAATTCTGATCAAAAAGCCTCCTCGAGCAAATCAGTTCTGTAAAATCATCTGTAACTTCTAGTTTTAGACAGTTACCTTGGGCACCAAACTTTAAGTCACTTGTCCATAATCTCTCACCAGTTTGTATGAACCCAGGTCTTCCTGTTTCCAAGGTTGCCTTTCTCTCTGCTTTGCCATGCCACCTCTGTAAACAACCAAAAAAGCTCTATGAGGATTGGCCAAAAGAATAAGGCATTTTTATCCTGGAGAAAACATTTTTTTAAAGGAAGAACATAGTTCTCTCCAAGCATGTGAAGTATTGCTGGATGGAAAAGGGATTATTCTTTTTGGTTCAAAAGGACAAAACTCAGAACAATGTGGGCAAGTTTAAGGAAAAAATTCTTTCCCATTAAAGGTGGGTTCCTTATCACTGGTAGTTTTCATCACTGGATGATCATTTGATGGCTATGTTGTAGACGGAATCTCTTTCCAAGTCTGAGTTGGCTTTATCTGACACTCCTTCCGACACTAAAATTCTGAGATTCTGTAATCTAGCTATCTAGGCCCTCAGATTAATTTCCAGAGTCATATGAGAACTAGAAATGTGGTTCTGTGCCCCATGTGACTTACATTTGAAAATTATAAAGTGATCATAGGAAATGTTCTGGCTCAGAAAAGCTATGCTTTTAGAAATATAGTCAAGCTATGTTCTCTCCTCTCACACAGAAGATATTGGAACAACCATGCCAACTATGTCCTTTCAAGGCTAAGACTCAAATTCTAAATTTGGAACAGCGAATAGCAATTATCTCAAAATTCTTCTCCTAATCATCCTAGCATCGGTGACCTTTCCCAAAGAGTCTCTATAACATGGTAGTTTTCCTTCACACCAAATGCCACAGTCTTTACTTTTCTAACATCTTGTTCCCAAGGCAGATGAAACTATCTGAAAAATCCCCAGAGCATATAAAATGGAAATAAACTGTATGGAAATAAGACTGTCTAAAACATTATTGGGTTTCCTAAGTAATCCTTTCCATGAAGAAGCAACCCTAGGCAACATTGTATTGCAAGCCCAATTGCAGGCTCTTTTTTACAATCTTTCTCTTCTTCCAGGATACTTTCTCTCTGAATCAAAGACTGTCGTTAGGAATGGTGAGGAAATAAGGTATGAAGGTGAGCTTGGCCTGAGAACATTTCTCCACTGGGTCAATCAGCTATATATCCATCCATCAAGCCAGGGATTGAGCCCAGTAGCCTGATCCCAACAAACTGTAGTTTTCTTTCCAATATGTCACACTACTGTTAAATTTCTCTTGTAGGATGAGACTCAGTTCAAATGTCTACCCCTACACAAGAACTTTCCTGTTCACCCCCAGTTATTAGCATTCTTCTTTAACTCATGCTAAACATGATTTTGTATTTAATTTGAACATATTCTCTATCCATATGTCTGAATATTTACTGTTTTCCCCAGTAGAATGTTAAGTGATTTTGAGATCAGGGACAGTTTGTTTTTGCTGCTTTTTAATTCCCAACACCTGGCATTTGTAGGTCTTAGTAAATGGATATTGAAACTTAGCCCCAAAAAAGAAATGAGAAAATATACCTCCCTCCCTGCTTGGCAGGGGTGATGTACTAGTTATGGAATAGTGTATTACTATCAGGCTAACCTATTATGCTAGTGGGCTTTGTTGAATTGCTCTTTTTTCCCCTCTGTCTTTTTTTTTTTTAAATCTTTCAATAGTGATGGTTTTTATGGGTAGGAGGGAGGGAAGGATACATTCAGAAATGAAAATAATTTAAAGTAAGATATATCCATAATTATTTTAAAATAAGTGTTTCTTGAATTGTTGAATTGTAATTCTGTGAACTCGACAAATTTTTGATAAAAATGCCTGAGAACATTTATTCAGTTCTCTCAAATATCCCGTAGATTACATCTGGGACCCAAAAATCAAACATAAAACAAATGCTTATTTGTTGAACTGAAAATTTGTTGAACTGAAAAAAATCTTCCCAGTTCTCTCCTATTTATCCTAAAAGTAACATTAATAATTGAAGTTTACTTTTTAGCCTAAAGTTTTAGATTAGCTTAATGAACTATGAGGGAAATTTTTAAATTTAAAGACAAAAATCATTTCAATAAAGACTTTGGGGAAAAAGAATTATTTTGTCCTTCTTTGGCAAATTATTTCAAATGTTTCTCTCTTTTCTCTGGCTTTAATACTTCTTTGTCCTCTGTTCAAATTTTTATGAAAAAAAGTTATTCAAAGACATAGTTCTACTGCTATGAGTCCCATCATTTCCCTGGAATGAATTATGACCACTGTAAGATGCTGACAGAAAGTTCTAAGCTGACTGCTTATGCTGGGGGTGGGAATGGAACTATGGTAGAGGGAGAACTGTAACTTTCACTGGTGCCAGTTTGACTACCAGTGGAAATCCCTGGAGACCTATAAGCTGTGTCATTATGGCCACATGGACTTGAATTCTCTGCTGACTAAAGTCAAGTGCTATATTAAGGTATGAGTTACAAAACCTTCTAACGTGTATAATACTCAGTTGTGACAGATGCCGTGCTGAGAGAAATCATGAGCTATTCAGGACATGCCAGCACTGACTTCTAGCATCCTTACATGGTCCTTGTTAGTGTTACCAGTGGTTGACTCCAAAGGAAAGACTAACAGTTCAATGTGGATCAAACTTGAAATTGCCCAGTAGACCAGGCAGTTAATCAGCCTATTCTAAACAATTTAATGGTTTCATTCCAAATCCAAGTGTATACTTGACTTAATTGACACTCTCAGTATAAATCTTGCCAAGATTGGAAACCATATGTGTGCTGATTTATTCAACAGTAATGCTCCTTTGATTCAGATATAACATTTCATTTGTATATCCTGCTTTTGCATTTTCATTTTTTGATCGATAGAGCTTTTATGACTGAGGTCATTCTCTGCCTCATTTCTTACCTAGCCTTAATCACTGAGTGGGAATTGCTCCAGTCATACTGAGACCTAGTAAAGACCTTAGCTTAAAAATGCCAAAGTCCCCCATTGAATACTGGGTCATCTCCAGTCATCCTGATCTATATCTTGCCACTGGACCCAGATGGCTTCAGAGGATAAAGTGAAGCTGGTGTCTTTGCACGGCCTTCCCTCACTTAAATCCAATTCACTTACAAGTCATGGCATCACTTTCCTGATGTTATGATCATTTTCCAGAATGAAAGACAAACAATAAACAACAACAAATACTAAGGAATAGGTTTAACCCTAATTAGTCTAAACAAAACTTAACAGCATTGCTTTTGAGGGAAACCTCTTCCAGATAATCTAATAATTATTATAAATATTGGGGGGACAACGCTGAGGACCAAGAAAGCATCCCCCAGAGGACGGTGCATGAATACACAATATGCTAACATCACCGTGCTAATATTCAAATGAGGATACTCTAAGAGTTAGGAAATTTAAAATGTAGTACAGCAGAAGCATAGGAGAGGGGGCAAGCAGGATGAAGAGTCTGGCAATATGTGGACTTGGAACTGGGGGAGAGAAAGAGATGACCACATAGGAGTACTGCTCGTGGAGTCTGGAGTCCAGTTTCCCATCAGATTCATGAGGGCTTCTTATTGGCTAATTAATGGAAAGTTGTGATGAAGGCTATCACTCTTTCCTAAGCTTGCCTTCAAGGGGATCTAAGAAAAACTCCAAAAAACAGATAACACCACACTTTAAGCTTCTACCTCTTGGACAGTGAACTGAAAGGTGACTGTGCCTTCCTGGGACTAAAGCAGGAATTCTTAACCATTTTTGAAGCATAGATCCCTTTGGCAGATTGGTGAAAAATCATGGACCCCTTTTCAGAGCAATGTTATTAAATTAATAAAATAAAATATGTAGGACTATGAAGAAAATTTATTTAATTGGAATACAGTTATCATTTTTAAAAATAAGTTCATAGATGCCAAGTTAAAAATCTTTGGTATAGAATGGTTAAAAGATGCTAAATTTCACTTCCCTAGATTGATGGTTGATTTATGTCCCTGTACATAATGGGACATAAGGGTAGAGAGAAATTATTTGATTCCCTCCCTCCTTATTTGCTTTGTTTCATGTTTTAATCAAAAGGACACTGGGGTAAATTGCAGCCCTGACCTTTACTATCTGTATGACCCTGAGCAAGCCACTTAGCCTCAGTTTCCTCATCTGTAAAATGGGAGTGATAATAGTCCATACCTCAGAGAGCTGTTATTAGGGTCAAATGAGACAATGTATGAAAAACGCACAAGAAAACTCAATAAAAAGAAGGATTTTAAAAGTGTATTGTTATTACTATTATAAAATGCCTTTGAGAGCCTTGGCAGAGTAGATAATAAGGTGGTCTCCTGGTTGAATCTGGGTCATGCCCTTGGTACATCCTGGGACAATGGGCAATTTTTCAGGATCTTGAGCATTCTCTAAGAATCTATGTTCAAGAGCAGATATTGGATTTGCAATGGTAAAAGGAGAGTTCCTTCATGGAATTTCCCTGTTCAGATAAATTCATAAAACCAGAACAAAAAGAAATGATTCCATTTCATCTCTAAAACCCTAAGATATCTTTCTCCAAGTTTGCTAATTTTAAGGAAAATCTGTTTATGATGTAGTTATTAATACTAAAATCAGTTTTCAAATATTTTTACTATAAATCCATGGATTTTATTTTAAATAACTGGAAAGATAGATAGGATTTTCTCAAGAACTCCCCTCATTTACCTTCCAAAAAAGCTTCACTATTTTCTTAGTAGGTCAGTTTTGATGTTGCAAATCTTTTCAGCTCCATGACATTTTCATTTTGTGCCTTAGTTAACAGTCATTGTGGATTGTTTGGGGGGATGGGGTTTAGACAAAGCTATGTTTTCTTCATGTGAAAGGAACAGAAAAAATGAATGTTCTATTTATTTTTTAAAAATGTGTTAGGGAACAACTTTCAAAAAGACAACAGCATTCTCCGTGAATCCCCAGAATGACTGCATTCCTTTTATTCCCAACTTATTTCCAAAGCTGGAGTATTTTCTCTAGTTTAATGTTGTATAGCATGATTGATGAGACTGACTTCTATCTATTATTAGTGGGTAAGAAAGAGGTAGCTTGTGAATAGGACATTTATAAGGGAGTACTAAAGCAACTTTGTCTGCAAGTGTGTTCTAAAGATACCCAGAAGAAGAAAGAAAGAAAAGTCTTCTAGTATTAGAACTGACATTGTCATGGTTGAAACTAGGCAAGATCACAATGGATGTTAGTTATAGTATTTTATCTCAAAATATTTCTGAATTGATCTCCCAGCTCCCAATTTTCTCCCTTCCCAATCCACCCTCCATCAAGAAGCCAAAATGAAGCTTACCTCATCTTTTCTATTGTACGTGTTAGGGAAATGCTTACTTTATTCCATACACTAAAAATAAAATGTTAAAAAAAGAAACTTCAGGGGTTCCCTATTCCCTCCCAGGGAAAACAAACAAACTCCTCTCTTTGGCATTTAAGACAAATCCAGTCTAGCACCAGGTTATCTTTTCAGACAGTACACAATTATTGCCTCCTAGGTCATACATTTTAGAACTGGAAGAGACCTTGGGAACTTTGCATACAAACCTTTTATTTTACAGATGAAGAAACTGAAGACCTGTGATATCAAGGTTTAAGTTACTTAACCAAGGTCCCATAGCTAGTTAACTTCTGAGGTAGGAACTCATTGTAGGTTTTTCTAACTCTGAATCCAATGTTTATGCCGTGCTTTATGTTTATTGTTGTGCTGATATCCCCATTCCTGGTACATGTTATCTCCCGGTTCCTCAACTTTGCACAGGCTGAGACCATGCCTGGGGTGGGTACCTTTCCCCCTTTTGCCTCTCAGGATCCTTGGCTTTCTTGTAATATCACTTCAAGTGTCACCTTCCTATGGGAAGGATTTCCTGAGCTCCCTACATCTTCACACTATCCCATTAGTCAAATTATCAGGTTGTTAGTATACATTGTTGTATATTCCCAGTAGACTATAAACTCCTTTAGGTCAGGGGTTCTTTTTGTTTCATCTTTGTTTCCACAAGACTTAGCACAGTGGCTTGTGCATAATTGGAACCTAATGGAATGAATTAAAGGATAGCTTTTACCAAAATGTGATTTTAAAAAGATTTTTTTTAATTTAAATTAAATTAAGCTTAAATTTAATTTAAATTTAAAAAAAGAGGAGTGTTCATGACTAATTGACTAAGCATAGGATCATGTCACAGGGAGACCTCATAATAACTGACATTTATGAGGAGCCTTAAGGTTGATAAAGTACTTTATAACATGGTCTCCTCTAAGCCCACCTGTAAAACAGGTTCTACATGTGTTATTATCTGCATCTTGTGGATGAGGAGGGACCTAAAGAGGTTCATTTACTTGCTCATGGTCACCAGTCTACTAAGCAACAGTTCTGTACAGTGGAAAGAAGACCTGAGTTGAAACCTTGCCTCCTGCTTATTACCTGAATAATCTGGTGCATATCACTTAATCTCCCTCAGGTTTCGCTTCATAATTTGTAAAATGAGGGGGCTGAACTAGGTTCCCTTCCAGCACTAAATCCATTGTCCCATAGTAACCAAGATCCTACAGGAGAGCAGAGAGAGGACTTTAACAAGTCTTGCAGATTCAAATTTCAGCACCTTAGCTTATTTTGGTCACACTGCCTCTCATGTCCCTTTGGGTAAAGGGTCCTCTCCCTTTGGGCTATTGTTAGCTCTCACAACATTACTTTGCTATTAAAGATAATTGCACACTTGAGCAAGAACTCTGCAATCCCTCACTCTTAAGGCCTTTGAGGGGCAAGAAGTCATTTTTAGTACCTAAATGAAGAGAAAATCATTCTTCCAGTAATATAGCCTAGTGAATCCTCAGCGAAATATATCAGTTCTCAACATAATGCAAAATTATTTAGGGTTTACCTTCTTTCTCTACTTCTAGGGAAGGCCAAATGAAGGAGTAGATTGATCCCTGGCTCTAGGAACATAATACCTAGATTTAATTCCTGTTCTTCGCTTCTATGATCTGTCAGAGTTACTCAACTTTCCTAAGCTTCAGTTTCCATGTTTACAAGAAGAAAGAGATGTATTAGATAGCCTCTGAAATTCTTTCAGGCTTTGGATCTATGAGACTGTGCCTCTCAATCTCCCACAGAACCAACTTCCCATTTTCTTTGTCCTTTCAAAGGCAACAAAAATTCCAAGTCTTAACAGGAAACTTGTGCTAGGGACTCCCTGGTGATATCCCCAAATCCTATGGTAGTGGCAGGATAATAAATAAAATGTGGCAGGAATGTCACAGCCCAGCCTTGGACCATATCAAGGGTTTGTAGGGTCACTCCAGAAGGGTGTAGAAGGCCAAAACACATCAACACATCAGCTCAATATGAAAGCACATACTGTTTTCTCAAGTTTTAGGACTCACACCAGCATAAGAATTCAAGTTCTGGAATTGATAGTGACTATGTGATCCATTTAAAAATAAATATTGATCACTCTAATCTTATTTAAGAAGTTTTTTAAACTAGGCACCTACATGGTATAGATAATGGTAGTACATGATGAAGAAGATAAGAAGCTTGATCACTGGTCTCAAGGAGACTATAATATCTTAATGAGTTAAGACACTAAGAAACATAACTATAATACACACTAGTATATGATAAAGACATTACATAATAGAAATGCAAAATGGTCATATAAAATCTAAGAGGATCATGATTTCCAACCAGTCAGAAAAGAAAGACTCTGGGAAAGGGCAGCATTGGCATGGATTTGGGACTTCCTCAAGAGGAAAGAGCAAAGGAAAGGAACATGAACAAAAGTATGGAGGTAGGAGAGCTCAGAGCCTGTTAACATGGGAAATGGGTATACTAAGATCAGGACTCAGAATCTCTCATTGCTGTTCCTTCAAAAGCTTCTAGCACTAGGGCAATTCTCATTGGCTTCAGTATCAGTGAAACCCAGATTGATTGATCAAGATTAAAGTGTCCAAGGAAAGAGAGAAGACAGAGAAAGGAAGAGAAAATGAAGTAAAAGTTTGAAAGGGGAAATGATGACAAGGAACCCCCATCCCTCACCTCATATGTGATATTCTGTTTCATATGCTGCAGAGAAAACATGACATTGCATATGGAATGTAAGATAATAGATCTTCATCATAGATAAAGAACTGGAAGGACCATCAGAAGCCAGCTAGTTAAATCTTTTTATCGTGGAAATAAGGAAACTGAAACCTCTATCCCCAAAAAAGTAAAGTGACTTTCCCAGCATCATACAGTTAGCATCAGAGGTGAGATATGAACCATGTCCTGACTCCACGGCTAATGTCCTTTCCATGACACCACATTTATGAGTAAGCCAATAGTGTCAAATTTTGTTGCATATTCACTATAGCTTTTTATTTGATATACACTGCTTCTGCATGTTCATCTACTTGCTACATGCACATCTAATATGGATGGCACATGCTTTCTACTTGTATTTACATGTGCATAGTACTATTAGTTAGATTGATTGCCTGTGTGTAGGTTACATGCTAATTTCTGTATACCTATAGTGTCTGGTTATAGATTTCATGTACCACATAGAATTTGCACAGGGATGGAGGACAAGATGTAGCCTATATATTCTTTGAAACATGTCCCTGTAATTTCAGACTCTTGGAGACTAATGGAACAAGGTCATTTCTGGTTGACTTCAGTGTCAGAACAGCCTAGATTGATTGACTGAAGTAGATGTGACAGGAGAAACAAATAGTAAAACCACGAGAGTACAGAAAACACCAAAAACAGGGGTGGGGAAGACAGGTATGGGAAAAGATGTGGAGAATTATTGAGAATCACTCTCCATTTTGAGTCTACAGTAATAGACCGGGGACCCCCAGATTTTCCTAACCTGCAATGGTACAGATATAAGCCAGGCCTCTGGGGAAGGGCAGTGTGGGGAAAGATAAGTGGGGGAATAGATGACCAGAACATAATCCTGAAGTGTGAGCCTGGCAGAGGACAAAGTTTGATGGCTTGGTGCCCACTCCCCTATCTCACAAGAAGGACAAAGGGATTTCCAGAGACAGCAAGTGTTAGTGGATTTGCTGTGGTGAGCGATCAAGATATCACCCTCTCATATGGAAGGCAAAAATTCTTGCCTGTTTTCCTTCAGTCCCATGAAGTGGAACTCAGTTCCAGTTGTCTAAGAAGGATCAAATGGGATAAAGAAATGGGAATGTTATGGTTCGATATATTTGATATTAAATTATTATTTTGACATACTGATATAAACCTGTTCTCTGGAACCTAATATTTGATACTGTCATCCTTTTTGCTAGCAAACCTGTTTTCCTTTCACTATCCTAAAAGGTCTGGGCAACTTTTTAAGCAATGGCTGATTTCAAAAAAGTTTAAAAAGTTGACAGTGGCTAGGGTTAAAAGTGAATCAAGGGCTAATTTGCTTGAGCCATCCCTGCTAGGTGTCCTCTCATGCTGTAGCTCATGCTGTATCTCTCTTTGCTTTAATGGCTAAATTCCTTGAACAAGACACGTACAATCAGGGCCTCTCCTTCCTTTTCTCTCATTCTCTACTATTAGGTTTCTGACATCATCATTCCACTGAAACTACTCTCTCTAAAGTAACCACTGATAGCTTAGTTTCCTAAACTAATGGTCAATCATTCTTCCGGACCTCTAGTGTTGGGCCTAGAGTCAGACTATCCAGCTATGCTACCCTGGACATGTCACCTAACCTTTATCTGCCTCAATTTCCTCAACTGTAAACTGGAGCTAATAGCACCTACCTCCTAGGATTGTTATAGCAATCATGTGAGATAATTCTGGGAGGTTTGGGTTTTTTAATATTTTATTTTCCCCAATTACATGTAAAAACAATTTTAACATGTGTTGTTTAGAGTTCCAAATTCGATTGCTCCCTTCCTTTCTTCCCCCTCTCCTTGAGAGAGTAAGCAATCTGATATAGGTTATACATGTGTAATTACGTAGAACATTTTCATATTAGCCCTTTTGTAGAAAAAAAAACAAGAGAAAAGGAAAGAAGAGAAGAAAGTGAGTAATAGTATGTTTCAATTTGCATTGAGATAGTATCAGTTCTTTCTCTGGATGTAGACAGTATTTTTCATCACAAGTCCTTCAGAGTTGTCTTGGATCACTGTACTGCTGAGAATACCTGTCATTCACAGTTATTCATCTTACAATTTTCTGTTACTGTGTACAATGTTCTTCTGGTTTCAGTCCATCCTCCACTTAGCTATCAGAGATCTTTATAAAGAGCAGGTCTGACCATATCACTGCTGTTCCCCCACTACCCCCATTCAGTAAAATCCAGTGGTTCCCTATTACCTCCAGATTCAAATATAAAATCCCATTTGGCTTTTAAGTCATTTATAATCTGGTTTCCTCCTACCTTTGCAAACTTCATATGGCATATTTCCCTCACTCATGTATTCTGTGATCTGTGACACTGGTCTCCTTGCTACTCCTCAGTCACAACACTCCAATCTCCCAGCTCTGTGCCTTTTCCCTGGTAGTCCCCAATGCCTGGAACTCTCTTCTTGGTCTTCTCTACCTCCTGAATTCCTTAAAGTATCAGCTAAAGTCCCACCTTTCTACAGGAAGCCTTTCTCAGTCCTCCTGAACTTTAGTTCCCTCCCTCCAAGATGACCCCCAATATATCTAGCACATATACCTTGTTTCTACAAAGTTCATGTTCCATTAGACGGTGAGCTCCTTGAAGGCAGGAGCTGATTTTGTTTTGTTTTTTGCCTTTCTTTGCATCTCCAGTGCTTGGCACAGAGCCTGACATGATTAATAAATGCTAATTGACTAACTGAATTATTTTACTCAGTCCTTACAACAGCCCTGGGAAGTGGGCCTCATTTATTATCATCTCCTTCACCCTTTTACATATGAGAAATCTTAGTCAGAGAGAGGTTAAGACACTTTTCCAGGATCATACGGCTAATGGAAACAATAGTGATAAAGATTCAAACTCAAGTCTTAGCTGTGTCTGTCACTCTACCACCAACCTTCTTCTAGAAGAATGTAAGATGACTCCAAGCTTTAGAACCTGAGTAACTAGAAAGAGGGAGATATCCTTCATAAAAAATAATGAAATTAGAAAGTAGAGTAGATTTTGAGCAAAAGGTAGTGGATTCTGTTTTGGACAAGATGAATTTTAGGTAACTATCGAACATCTCGTTGTAGATGTCCAAAAGGCAATTGAAAGTACCAGATAGAAGTTCAAAAACAAATGAGGGAGAGATGTGGATTTTAGTGTTAGTTGCATAGAGATTTTAATTCAGCTTAAACTCATGACAGGTAATGAGATCTACTACAAGGGAAAGTATAAAGAGAGAAGAGAAGAGTAGCTAGAACTAAAGACTAAACTCTAGGGCACACTCATACACAACAGGATATCATGTAGATGATGATATAGCAAAGGAAACTGAGAAAAAAGCGATCAGACTAGAAGGAGGAAAAATTGAAGAAAGAAGTGCCATGACAACCCTCAGAGAAAAAGAGTATCCAGGAGGGAATATAGAATGCAACAGCAAAGTCCAAAAGGATGAGATCTGAGAAAAGGTTTGGATTTAGCAAGAGATCATTTGTAAATTTTGTGAGAGCAGTTTCAGTGTACAATCAGGAACCACACCAGTGCAATGAGTATTTAGAGAGGTCATACTATGTGCAAGGTATCCTGCTAAGTGCTGGGGATACAAATTTAAAAAAATGAAATTAGCCCATGCCCTCAAAGAGCCTATATTGTAAGAGCAGGGGTGGGGGAGGAATACAGCAGATAGACATAACTATGTACATTATTATTTCAGGGACAAAGAGAAACTACTAACAATTAAAGTTTTCCAGAGGAACTCCCTCTTAAGCGGAACCTTGAAGGAAGCTAGATATTCTGAGAAAGAAAAGCGTCTCAGGCATGGGAGAGAGACTGCAAAGACACAGAGAAGGGGTATGGGCTACGTCTGGTTAGCTTGGGAGGAAAATAAAATTCATGAAGGGGAATCATGATATAAGCCTGGAAAGGCAGACTGAAGCTAAACTGTGAAGGAGTTAAAGAGCAAACTTAGGAATGTGTATTTTATTCTAGAAGTAACTGGGAGTCACTGATACTTCTTGAGGAGGGTGGTGGCAGTTAAATAACACCATCTACAGAAATACTGAAGACTTAGTAAATAGGGCTACATTTACCAGACAGAAAGAGTGAAGTCAAAAGGGCATAGTAGGCCTCAGGTGTCAGCAGAATAGACATGGGAGGCAAGGGGGATAGGGGTGGGGGATGTCCTGAAGACAATTAGAGATGATGTGAAAGAAAATCAAAGTAGAAATCTGGATTGAAGAGGAAAGATTTGAAAGTTATTTACATCAAGGTAGTCATTGAAGTTCAGATTCAAGGAAGGAAGAGAGGAAGGAAGGGAGAAAAGGACAGGATGGAGAAGAGTTCTTATTCAGAGCATTAAACTTATTTTGAGAAAAAAAAAATCATATCCTTTAACATGAAATAGTAAACTGCTCCGATCTGATTTATGTGTGTTCAGAATTTGTATTATCAAGATAACTAGGTCATCCTAAACTATAGCCATCCAAAAGGATGGCTATAAACAAAGGGCTGAGCTGAATAGTTAATCAGAATTGCACTTGGGCAAGCTGAAAAGCATCCAGGTATAGGTAAAGGCAGATGGCCTCAGCACGCTTTCATGCTTGGTCAAGTGTTATTAATCTATGACCAAAGGAGCAGGTGGCTGACAATTACACTATTTCCTTCAAAAGTCACCCAAGCTGTAACAAAAAGTAATTCAATAAATTAATGTCTTTTTAATTAAAAAACCATTTTAAAAATCATAAATTCTCATCTATGACACTTTTCTTTTTTAATTACCCCTTTCAAGTAAACTAAAGTTAAGACTGGTAATTTTCTTATATTTCACTATTTTTCCATGCAAATGAATTCTTGTCTAGTCATAGAGACATTTACAGAAATTAAATACCTCAAAAAATAGGTGGTTTTATTAAACTAAGTCTCAGAGGTTTTTAACCTAGGATCTGTGAACTTTTATAAAAAAATATATTTTCATAACCATATCTCACTATGATTGGTTTCCTTGCAATCCTATTTTTACATTTTTATGCATCTAAAATCATTCTTCTCAGAAAGGGTCTATTGGTCTTCATCCAAAAGGATCTAGGATATTCAAAAGATTAATCACACCTAGTCTAGACCAAAAACAGGATTCATTTTAGTACCCAAACTATAGTCTAGATACTTCCCTTTCCATTATAGCCCATATTCCCATTCCATTTTAGTAGATTATTTTATGAGTTGATGTTACAAAAAAAAATGAGCCTCTGTTTTGATGGTGAGTTTACTGTGTTGAACTGAACTTGGCTTTGAACAATAGTCTATCACCAAGCCCATACTAGGAACTTTTCCAACTGAAGTGATGCTTACTACTAACAAAAACAATCATAATAATTTGACATTTACGCAATTCTTTGTGTAAATTTCTCTGTGCGTCCCCTGACCTAGCCCATAAGAACCATGAGTTACTGCCATACCACAATAAAGCACCAAAATAAGTAAATGAACTAATTTTAGATTAGAGACCAGAGCAGTCATTAAGTTCAAGTCACAACTGAAAAAGAAATTTGCCGCTACAATATAACCAACAAGTGCTCATCTAGATGTCCCTCAAAAATAGGTTTTAGAGGGGGCGGAGTCAAGATGGCAGAGTAGAAAGACTCACATATGCTAGCTCTGAACCCACAGCCCATGGATTTCCTCTAAAAAGAACTCCCAACAAATTCTGGAATAGTGGAAGCCATGCAGCAACACAGTGAAGGAGATTTCCATTCCAGAGAGTCCTGAAAAACCAATCCCAAAGGTCCATCGCACACTGGACGGGAGCAGACCCTAGCCCTGCGCTGGCTGCGTGGCACTGAGAGGAGCGAGCAGAATCGAGCAGGCTTCAGGGACCGAATCTTCAGCAGTCGCTAAGGTCCCTCCACCCACAACTGAACAGGTCAGTGAAAGAGACGTCTGGACTGGCTGAGAAGGGAGCGGGGTGTCTCCATGACTCGGGCCCCCTTGGAAGGCAGCAGCAGGGGCAGCAGGCAGCCAGAGGCTCCCCAGAGCAGGCAGAAGTTCTGCAGCAGCTCCATTACAGAAGGTCTCTGCATAAACCCCCTGAGGGAACTGAGCCTGGGAGGTGGCCCTGCCCTCACCTGAGAACCTGATTTAATCTTACCCTGAATAGCAGTCAGGGCTGCCGCTGAAAGCCCTGAGGCTGGGGAGCAGCATTTGAATCTCAGACCCCAAGCACTAGCTGGGTGGACCTAGGCCAGGAGTGGAGAGGACTCTCAGAAGTCAAGTAACTGGCTGGGAAAATGCCCAGAAAAGGGGAAAAAAAATAAGACCATAGAAGGTTACTTTCTTGGTGACTAAATGATTCCAACCTTCCCCTCTGATGAGGAAGAAAACTGCTTACCACCAGGTAAAAACATAAGAGTCAAGGCCTCTGTATCGCAAACATGTGAAATAGATATCCAATAGGCTCAGGCCATGGAAGAGCTCAAAAAGGATTTTGAAAATCAAGTTAGAGAGGTGGAGAAAAACCTGGATGAGAGAGATACAAGAAAAAAATGAAAAGCAGGTCAACACCTTGCTAAAGGAGACCCAAAAAAATGCTGAAGAAAATAACACCTTGAAAAATAGGCTAACTCAATTGGCAAAAGAGGCTCAAAAAGCCAATGAGAAGAAGAATGCTTTCAAAAGCAGAATTAGCCAAGTGGAAAAAGAGGTGCAAAAGCTCATTGAAGAAAATAGTTCTCTCAAAATTAGAATGGAACAGATGGAGGCTAATGACTTTCTGAGAAACCAAGAAATCACAAAATAAAACCAAAAGAATGAGAAAATGGAAGAGAATATGAAATATCTCATTGGAAAAACAACTGACCTGGAAAATAGATCCAGGAGAGACAATTTAAAAATTATGGGACTTCCTGAAAGCCATGGTCAAAAAAAGAGCCTATACATCATCCTTCATGAAATTATCAAGGAAAACTGCCCTGATATTCTAGAAGCAGAGGGCAAAATAAGTATTCAAGGAATCCACCAATCACCGCCTGAAAGAGATCCAAAAAGAGAAAC
>CM053771.1:505683507-505707048 GCA_028658325.1 Potorous gilbertii | reverse complement strand
CAAATGGGGAGAAAATTTGGAACCCAAAATCTTGTGAAAATGAATGTAAAAAGTTAAGTAAATAAATTTATTATTTAAAAAATAGGCTTTAGAAGGAGATCCTTCTACCTCCAAAATGGCCCATTCCACTTTTTATAACGGCTAGCAAGTTTTTTCCTTATATTACTTTTAAATTTGCCTTTTTACAATTTCTATCCATTGCCCATATATCTGCTCCATGGAGCACAGATGAAACAAATCTAATCTGTCATTAATATTAAATCTTTAGTGGAGAAATACCTAAAATATGGCAGCAATTGCACTTCCAGTAGAGAATCAGCCCAGTCTTATAATATACCACTATGGCAAAAGAAGTGCTGGAAACTCAGGGGACAGTTAATAGTAAGCAAATAGTAGAACAATATAAATGTGATGGAATACTATTGTGCTGTAAGAAGTAAGGAAATAATTGATTTCAAATGAAATGGGAAGAGTTTTATGAATTAATTTGAAGAGAAGTAAACAGAATAGAAAGAACAATGTATAGTATAAGATCAATATTATAAAAACAAAGACTAATAAATTGATGGAGAATAAAATGAGCAGGACCAGGAGAACAATTTACACAATACCACCAACCATGGAGAAGAAACAACTTTGAGAGCTGTGAGAACTCTCCTTGATGCAATGACCATCCATGATTCCAGAGCACTACATCTGCCACCTGAGAGAAAAGTGATGGACTCAGGATGCAAAAGGAAACTTCGATATTTTTGGACATGGCCAAGGGGGAGTTTTGTTTTACTCAGCTTTGCGTATCTGTTATAAGAAATTTGCTTTTATTTTTTTCCAAAAAATAAAGAATTTGTTTTCTTTTTTTTTTTTTTACAATGACACATAGAGTGAAAGGGAAAAAATAGATGTCAGTTAATTTTTTAAAAATAGAATTTAATTTTAAAGATAAAAATGTACTACCACAATAACCTTCTCCGTGGCCCAGGGAATTAGTCAGCCCTCCACATTTCATAGTTTTTGTGACTTAGTAATGTCCAAATCTTTGTGATCCCATTTGGAGTTTTCTTAGCAGACACACTGGAATGGTTTACCATTTCCTTCTCCAGTTCCTTCTACAGATGAGACAGCTGAGACATACAGGCTTAAGTGACTTATCCAGTGTCATACAGTCACTTTCTGAGGCCAGATTTGAACTAAGGAAGATGATTCTTCCTGATTGTGGACCCAGTACTCTATCCACTGCTCCACCTAGCTGCCCTGCGTTTACAGTGAGTTATCACAATTTTGAATGATTGACAGATGAAGCTACAGTAAGAATGCATATTACTTAAAGTCAAAGACCATCGTTTCCTAATTTTGATGGGTAGGGGTTGGGGATATCTTCGATAAATACTCTTCTAAGCTTTCCAGCCAGACATGCCATGGAAATGAGTACTATTCATCTGGTTCGAAACCTACTTGAAAAGTAATTAAAATGCAAACATCACAATGTTGACAGTATAAATATATTACCCACAGTTATTACAGGACCATGTATTTTAATGCACAGTGGAGATTCTGCATAATTTCCAAATAGCCTTCAGGATCATAGCATTGTTAATATTTGCAAAAGAACATTTAAAACATAAAAATCCCATTATCATTTATCTCCATGGTTAAATTGGTGCCCTCACCCCATTTTTGTTTAAACCTAATCCCTTTACAAATAAAAATTGGCTTCTTGTGTTCTGAATTCACCTAAACTTATTTAGTCTGAATTGTTCACACAGTGGAAAAGAAAGCAGTGTTTAGGAGGAAGAAAGCTCATCCCCAGGGCTCCAGGGTAATAGGTTTATCTTACTTATGCATCTGGTGCCCTAATTCATGATGCTTTAAAACTCTGAAGTTACAGCTCATAGCTCACTGCCATCACTGGGCACCTTTTATGCAATAAATTCGACAGAGGCAAAGCAATAAGATAATAAGCTAGACTCACTGGAGCTTAACAAGATAAATACAAAGTGACCGCCGAAGTCTAGGAAATTATTCTTTAAGAATTAAGAAGGAGTGACTGTTGGGTAGCAGTGTGGGTCTGTGAGAAAGAACATCGACTCTGGGGTCAAAAGACCTAAGCTAAAACCCCCACTTTGAGACTCACTGCCTAACAAAGCTTCAACCTCTGGGCCTCGGTTCCCTTCTCCATAATATAAGGAGGTTAGAACAGATGTCTCAGAGGTCTTGTTTCACCCAAGAGTTATGATCCAATGGCAGAAAAGGAACTGACTCAAGGGAGAGTTGAGAGGGAAGGGAGTTAAAGAAAAGAATACCTTGGCTTCCCCTAGCTTGCTTGGACAGAACCTTCTCTTGCAGAGCCAGCTAGATTGTATGATGGGAAAAACGCTGGACCTGGAGTCAAGAAGACCCAAGTTCAAATCCAGTCTCAGATACTAAAATAGTTATGTGAGCCTGAATAAATCATATAACCTCTGTCTGCCTTAGTTTCCTCATCTGTGAAATGGAAGTAATACTAGCACATATCTCCTAGGGATTGCTGAAAGGATAAAGCATGATCATATTCATAAATATGATCCTAAAAATTTAAACCAAAAAGCATTATATCAATGTCAGCTATTTTTATTAATATTCCAAACCCCACATCCTTGACATGAAAATTCAAGGTATGTATTTGCCTTTCTAAAATATTATTCACTTCCATGTATTTACATCTTTGATACTCACCAAGAGGCAGTGTGGGCAAAGTGGTTAGAGGGCCCTGGCTGGCTGACAGGAGTTGTGTTTATCCCCTGCTTCTGACATACATGAGTTTCTGGAGACCCCAGGTAAGTCACCTAATCTCTCAGGGTCCCAGATAACTCTTGAAGAGTACAAATTGTCATTAAGCTGGAGTTCCCTTACCAAGAGTTTTTCCTAACTGGATGAAATCACAGGTCTAAAGAATGTTTTGATCACAGATTTAAAAAAAAAAATTAGAGGCCAAAAAAAGAGACAACTCGGGTCATTCTGAGAAATTTCATTCATATGTTCAAGAAAATTATTGAGATTTTTCAATATAATTGATCTGCTTTGAAGCCTTTTTTTCTCTGTTCCTAAAGCAGGTATTTTGGAATGGGAACAGAGAGCACACACAACATAGCTGCCTGGAGACTTACCTCTGGATCTTCTCTCACCTCCAAGTAACCTAGCATTTTATTGGGGATTCTGAAAGCCAGATGGACTATGTAGAAATAATCAAAATATCATTGCATGTCTCTGGGAGAGCTCTTAAGTCAAGAAACTCAAATGGTGTATATTCTACCTAAGCTGACCCAATACATGACATTCTATCTCCCTCCCCTTCACCTGCAAAATTCTCCCTTCTGGAAGGCTCTGTCTTCTTACCTCTACTTCTTGGAATCCCTGGGTGAATTCAAGATTAGGTCATGTGTCACCTTCACCACCACTACAATTACCCCCAAAAAGGTTCGTATTTATCTTGTCTAAATTTTGTACGTATGCATATAGATGTCCCTTTTGTAGAATATAACCTCCTTGAGGACAAGCTGTTTTTGTCATTTTGTCTTTGATCCTCTAGTTTTTAGCACAATGCCTCACGTGTAGTAGGTACTTAATAAATGTTAATCAAGTTTGCTTTCTACTTTGAACTCAGCTAAGATGACATCTGATTAGAAAAGCCCATGATTGCTGTAGGACATATGGGGCATAGGTGGCTACTGAAGGATAAGATCAAAATGTATTTTCTAATATTTCTTAGCTGAAGGAAGATAACCTCATGTCACAGCTATTTTTTTCTTTTCAATGACCAGACCTAGTATTTTAGAGCCAGTCATAATTTGTTTAGGTTATCTAAACAAAGTCATTCCTTCTAGTCTATTCCTCCTGCTCTTGTGAAACTTCAATCAAAATAAAGTGGTGTGACAGGCTCATTTTTAAGAGTGCTGGTAAGCTACACTCTTAGCAGCAATTACAGAATTACTTAAAATAATTTACAGAGCCCCATGAAAAGGTAGCATGAAGGTGAGTGGTATGAATGCTTCAGCCATACTGTCAGCAAGATAAACAATTTATCATTGTTGCTGATTAATTTAACAAGCCACTGAACATTAAACTTGCACCCAAGCAGCCTGGTTACTAAATAAGGAGGTTCTGAGGTTTTCAATAAATACAGTCTTGGAGGTCTTTTTCTAACTAATAGTGATGAGGTAATAGCCACTGACTTCTTGGGAAACTGTTACTATTTGGGTCAGATTTATCTAAATCCACTCTGCATAAATAACCAAATCATACTCCATGATATCCTCAAAGGTGGGGGCTGGGATGTAGGGAGAGGGAATAGCCCTTTAGTTGGCAGGCAGAATGGGAATATGGCCCCAAATCATTCATAACAGCATTTCTTTGTGACAGCAAAGAACTGAAAATAAAATGAGTGTTCATTGGTTTGGAATGACTGGATAAAAGTGGCATATGAATGTAATATAATACCATTCTATATGACAAATCTGAAAATCCTATGATTCTGCATGGCTGATTAATTTTGTCCTAGCCTTCCCTACTCCCTTTCATTTATATGGGAGACCCAAGAATCTTGGGTGGGTACAGAAAAAAAAGAAAAAAATTAGGCCTAAGACCCAGACTGCCCTTGGTGCTTTGTTGAAAAAGTAGACCCTAAAAATTACATTAGAGGGATATAGATTAGCAATTAGGAATTTATAGAACTTTCAGACCAACCCTGTTGGCTTCAGTTTCCTCATCTGTAAAATGAGCTGAAGAAAGAAATGGCAAACCACTCTATTATCTTTGCCAAGAAAACCCCAAATGGGGTCATGAAGAGTTAGACAATTAAAAACAACTAAACAACAAAAGAGAACTTGCAAGAGGATTTTCTAATCCTGAGTTAGATAGGAACTTGTAATATAGATATTGGTGATGGTAAACAAAAGGAAATAATATACAAAGTATGAAATAACCATGAACTCTACTTAGCTTGTGATCATTCTAGGTACAGAAAGTATTTATCCTTTGGAGGTCAAACTTTTTATGAGAGGGAGTATATATTCATTCATTCAACAAGGGGTTGGAGGAAGTAATATGAGTTCCTTCTGGAAAGATAGGTTAGAGTCAAACATGAAAGGTTTGGAATGCCAAATCGAGGGATTTACATTTTATTTTAGAAGCAACAAGAAACCATTGAAGGCTCTTCAGCATGGTAATGACAAGGTCAGATGTGCGCTTTAGTAGAATCCATTAGGCAGCAGTGTGGGGTCCATCCTAGAGAGGAAAGAGACCAGAAATAGAAATATTGATAGGAAGGGTTCATGAAAATCATATGTATTCCTTATGTGTGTGCCCTTTCATCTGTGTGCCCTGTATACCTCTACATGTATGTGTTTTCATGTGTGTTCCCTAGGCATGTTTACCCTTTCCACCAATAGTAAGTAGGTTTGAAGGAGAGTGTGAGTGAAGTTTATGAGGAAAGTGTTGTATTGCTATTTTATTACCACATTATTCCATCAAATGCTTTTACTTTGATCTAATTGTGTCCTCTAGGCATCTGAAACTAAACTTATCTAAAACAGAATTCATTATCTTTCTCCCTACTACCCTCCCCTCTTCCTGACTTTTCTATTTCTATCCAGGGCATAACCATCCTTTCAGGCCTACAGACTCACAACCCCCATTCCACCCTTGACTCTTTGTTCTCACTCACCCCACATATCCAATATATGTTCCTTCTACCCGTTACATATGCATGCCCTTCTCTCCACTACCCTAGGTCTGGCCCTCATCACACTTGTCTAGATCAATGCAATAGCCTCCTCATTGATCCTCCAGCTTCAAGCCTCTCTCCACTTCCATCCACTATTGTGATTTGTCCTTTGTTCTCGAAGAGGACCATGGAAGCAGGAAGATTATGCCATGACTTGCAATTGAATTGAATTTGAGCAAAGGAGCGCTGTGCAATGTCACCAGCCTCACTTTCTCCTCCACAACCATCTAGGTCCAATAACCAGATAGAGATCAGGACAACTAGAGATGACTCAGGATACTGTGGGAGACCTTGGTCTTTTTAAGTTAAAGTCTTTCTGAGTTCTCATTTTGAGGAAATTCCATTCAATTGTTAGGGCTGTTTAAGAATTGCATCGTGGTGGGGGGGGGGAGGCAGAGTCAAGATGGTGGAGTAGAAGGACAGACCTATAGAAGCTCTCCCCAATAGCCCATAAAATACCTTTAAAAATTGACTCTAAACAAATTCTAGAGCAGCAGAAGCCACAAAATGACAGAGTGAAAGAGATTTCCAGCCCAAGACAGCATGGAAGACTGAAAAGAAAGGTCTAATGCATAGGACTCAGAGTGAAACACAGCTCAGCCTTGGCCATGCAACACACAGGGACAGGACTGGAGCAGGTCTTGGGGGTAGAATTCCACGCAGTAGCTGTGGTTCCCAGCTTCCTTAACCTACATAATGCCAAAGACAGCTTCAAAGGTTAGGGAGAAAGTTCTTCCACCTAGGTGAGAAAGGAACAAGGTCTGGCCCCATATCTTATACTACAGGAAAGTAGGGGAGAAGGCATAGGTGGGTTAGGGGATGATAGAAGGGAGTCCAAATGGGAGGAGGGAACAATTAGAAATAAACACTTTTGGGGAGTAACAAGATCAAAAGAGAGAATATAATAAATGGGGGGACAGGATAGGATGGAGGGAAATACAGTTAGTCTTATACAACATGACTTTCATGGAAGTCTTTTGCAAAACTACACATATATAGACTATATTGAATTGCTTGCCTTCTTAATGGGGATGGGTGGGGAGGGAGGAAGGGAGAGAAGTTGGAGCTCAAAGTTTTAGGAACAAATGCTGGGAATTGTTTTTCATGCCACTGGGAAATAAGAAATACAGGTAATGGGGTACAGAAATCTGTCTTCCTCTACAAAAAAAGAGAGAATATGGGGATAAGGGAAGGGAGAGGTGTGAGAGAAGGGAGGGCAGATTGGGGAAAGGGGTAATCAGAATGCACAGTGTTTTGGCATGGGAGAGGGGAGAGATGGGAAGAAAATTTGGAACTCAAAATATTGTGGAAATGAACGTCGAAAACTAAAAATAAATACATAAACATAAAAAAAGAATTGCACCAAGGGATGGCCCCTTTAATAAAAAAAAGACAATCAAACTGGGAGGGAAAGACCCTCAGGGTGACTGACCCGCAGAGAAACAGTTATATTTACATTCACTCTGAGTTAACAATCCATTAAATTCAGCTGTCAAAAATGTAGGTCAGACCATGTTATCCCCACCTTACTTTAAAAAAAAATTCCATTGACTCCCTAATAAATCCAGGTTTAAATATAAAGTCTTCTGCTTGGCATTTAACACTCTTCACAACCTTGCATCCTACTACCTTCCCAGTCTTCTTTTTCTGGAATCCCCTCCAAATACTCTAAGATCTTCTGGCTGTTCCTTCAACCTCCCATCTTAGTCTCTTTGAGCATATGGGCTGTCCCCCATAGAAGAGCAATAGAGTCGTCTTCACCTCAGCCTCTTCTTATCCCAGGCTTTCTTCAAAGATGACCTAAAAGGACCTTATGCAAGAAGCTTGTCTGAGCCCCTCCAGCTGCTAATGTCATCCCTCTGAGATCACCTTTCAGTTATTCTGTGTAGATCTAAGTACCTATTTACTTAACTTATCCAATGTGTCCTTCACTAGAATGTGAGCACCTTTGTCCCTCCTTGTATCCCCTGATTAACACAAAACCTAGAACATAGTAAGTACTCAACAAATGTTCACTGATCGATTAGTAACACACATAGAAAAAGAAGGGGGTGACTCAGTTGCTATATTACAACAGGAAATTCCCCAATCACATTAACAGAAGACTTTAGCAACATGATGATGGGGCTTGGCTTTTTTAACAATAACAGTTAGCATTAAAACAATGGATGAAGAAATTTGTTTTGACCATGACTATTTGTTAGGAGAATCTTTTTTTAATGATGGGGATGGGAAAGAAAAGTGATTTTTGTTAATTAAAAATAAATTTTAATTTGAAGAGACAATGTTATTGTGAGGAAAAAATTAGTTGGGGATAATACCTCCAGATAGACAAGGTAAAATATGTGACTAGAGGAAGATCAAGCTAATTAGCTTCATACCTGGAGGTGTGAGATCCAGTCCCTTCTTAGTTGCTCAGTGTTTTGCATTGTTTCAGTTAACACAGTTTCGAGGCTTTAAGTGTGAGCACAAGACCAGGTTCTGTGCAAAGATGTACTGCAAGAAGAAAGTTCAATCCTAGCAAAGAACTGTCTGGTCTCTTGTCTGTTATTACTACTGGAACCTGCTCAGTTCAGCAAACATTTACACATAGTAACAACTCAAACTACTTACTTTTCATAAGCATGGTCACAAACAATATCAAATGATTAGTATGACTCCCCTTCATTTGAGACACTGCATAAGCAGAAAGACAGTAACCAAGGAAAGATCTGCCATCTGCTCTCACTGAGACTGTATCCTAAGAGAGACATGTTTACATAGGCACAGTGCAGCTGAACACCAAGAAAGAACAACTGAATTCCAATGCTCTAAACTTTTCAAAATGATGTATGTGACATATATGTATGTGTGTATCTGCATATATAAATATGTAAATCTATCTAAAATAGATGTGAACCTCACCACAGCCCTGTGAAGTAGCTAGTATGAGTTTTATTAGCCCCATTTTTCAGATGAGGAAACAGAGGCTATGAGAGATGAAGTGAATTGCCTGTCACACAGGCAGTAAATATTAGAGAGTAGGTTTTAACCTGGCTCTTCCTGACTCTATAGCTACATTTTCTCCTCTCTATCATGTTGCCTCTTTAAGAAAATGAATGTTGTAATCGCCAAGGAGGTATTTTAAAGACAAAATATGAATGGAAGTCTCCATTTTTCTTTGACATAGTATTTCATATTTTATTCTCTTCATGTTAAAATATACTAATGTTTGAGTGAAACTAAAGGAAATCCTAACAACTTAGGTGATGTCAACTGTGACACAACGGAGTTATTCACAGCCATGGAACCAACTGAAACTTACTAGCTTAGGGTGGGGTTTGAGATGGGAGAGGAGGGATCTCTTTCATCAATTCCCTCCAACCCCTCTACAGACTTTTAGATTACTGTGGCTATATGAGGAAGTCCTTGGGTGAAATAAAGGGCTCCCTCCTGCTCACAGCTACTCTGAAGATTTCCTGCCAGGCTTTCAACTCTTTCAAAGGTTCTAAAGATCATAGGCACATTGACCTAGTATGGAAGGGAGTTCAAAGACTACTTCAACTTTTTATTTCATAGATGAGGAGCTGAGGCTAGGTGGTTATGGGACTTACCTGAGATTGTACAGGTAAATAGAAGACCCAGAATTTTAACCCATTTTTTTCTGATTCCAGAATCAGGGTTCTAGATAATCATAATGAAGGATTTGTACACCAAGAAAATTCTGATCCTCTCTAAAGAGGTTCAGAACAATCCACATCTAGTTGCAATTTTGCCCTAAGTGGATTAGAATCCTTAGAAAGTACTTAGAGCCCCATCCAAAAGATCCACTGGGAGGCAACAGGATTGTAACAGAATCTCCAGGGACCTCAAATGGTCTGTGATAATCTCAGAAGGTTCAAAGCTATTCTGATTTCCTAAATATTAGTCAAGGGAGTCCCCCTAGCCTGGCACCACCAACTGGCCTTCATGGAAAACCAAAGAAGGTGCCAACTCACCACTCCCTGTTTAATTAAAAAAAATTTAGATTAATTTGAGGTCCTGATACTTCAAGGTTATAGTGTTTGAGCTAACACTCTCCCTTTGGATGCTGTTTGTCTAGTACCTTAATTCCTGAGCCAAAGCACTAGAGTCAAAATGGATGATAATATGATGGAACCATAATAATCGTCTGCTTTGGCCAAAGAATTCAGCTCCAGGTGGGCAACGTGCTGGCAATGAATCTGTCTACACTTAGTGAGGCTGGTCATCAGAAACCAGCCTCATCCAGCTGCCTTTCTAACATGATTCAGTCTGCCAGGATTTGTGCTCCACTGGCAGAGCTTTGAAAGCTCTGGCATGGACACAGGTCTTAAGATTCACAAGGTCCTTTGCAATCTTCATCCCATTTGAAACTACCAAACCCACTAGGAGGCCAAACGAAAGTTCTAAGATTTCTAATATAGAAGAACAGTCCGTCATGGCTTCCTCATTCTTCCCCACCACCCCACGAGGAACGTGGTTACAGTGGGGCCTGATATTCAATCCAAAGATGGCTAGCATGACTGCAGAGCAAGTATCTTGGTTTGAGAGGGACTCATCCCTGATGTTAACTTTCAATTACACTGAGGACCATGGGCAATGAGAAGAGGCACCCCTCCAGGATTGTTGCTGAGGGAAATCCTAAAGGAACCAAAATTACAAAAAGTTGTGCCTCATTCAATCTTGAAGCAAATGGAACAGGTGTTGGCAGAGATGTAGCCAGGACCCATGTTTCCCATGGAAAATGACAGAATGGCCTCCCAGTCCTGTTATAGCTCATAAGCAAAAGAAGTCCTACCCCGTATAATACTTCAAGCAGAGGGGAGTTGAGGCTGTACTCAGAGGCCAGATGGGGAAGGACAGAAAGGAAGACCAATAACTGGGTTTGTGAGTTGGCAGGAGCAGAAGGCAGAAGGTAACCATATTGAAGAGATTTCCTAAAATGAACCTTCAAGACCCCAGAATTCAGTGTTTGTTAGAGGGAAAGGTTAAAGACCTTTGTAGTCAGAATAAAGCCTTGAGTCCAGGTAAATATATACTCAAGTCTCTCCATGACAACAGGCAGTGGGATGGGTTTGTCAAAAAGCCACAGCAAACAGGAAGGAAATGAAATAGCATACTTTCTACAGAAGCAGCCTGGGACTCAGGACTATTTACCAAGACATTCAAACCATAAATATCAGTGTCTAGCATGTGTGATCAAAGGTTTTTTTTTTTATTTTTTAAGTGATGCCAACCATTATAAGCTTAAGGGGGAAAAAGTCTACCCAGTGAAAAAAAATATTGTCTTGGGCCTCCATGGTTTGGGCTACACCTGTCTGATATGCAATCAATAACACCAACATGTAACAGAACAACATGGAGCAAAGCACGAGGCCTTGAGGTAAGAGGGGTCAGTCTTGTGGGCCTCCCTGAATGAGAATCTAAGTAAAGAGCAGAATCACATAAACCCAGGGTCTCTTAGGCCCAAACCTACTCAAATCAATACAAGAAATGCCTATTGATATCCATAGTTTAGCATCCTAAGAAATATCATTTCTGGGCTGGTGGTTTAAGTTGTCAGATAGTTCTACTGTCTGTTCCACTTCCAGGCAGGATGCAATCAAACAGACCCTTCTTTATGCCAAAGGCTATTTCCGTGTGCATCCATGTAACATGATAAAAAAGAAAATCGAGCCCAGTGTCAGAAAGAAAACCTTAGTGCCACTAATTACATTGACTGCCTGTGTCTGCAAGGTCCTTCATTAACAGCAGTTTTAAGAAAGGGCTTGGTGTATGTGTGTGTGTGTGTGTGTGTGTGTGTGTGTGTGTGTGTGTGAGAGAGAGAGAGAGAGAGAGAGAGAGAGAGAGAGAGAGAAAGAGAGAGAGAGAGAGAAAGAGAGAGAATGCTTAATGAAAATGTGTTAGAAGTCTAATTGCTTCCACAGAAACAACCTATCTTCTACTAATCCAGTAGTTGTTTCATTAGAGGAAAATTAATCCCAAATTGTGAAAGACATTGTAATTCCATTCACAATAATAATGTTTGTCCCAAAAAGTATAGGGCTAAAAAAAATGACTATAAAAGTTCAGAATTTGGAGAGTCTAAGTCACAGAACAGTACAATTCAAGAGGTGGAAGAGACCTTGGAGATCATCATCTGGTTCACTTGCCTCATTTTAAAGATGAAGAAACTGAGACCCAGAAAAGGAAAATGACTTGCTGAAGCCTACACCCATAGTTAAGTTAATGACTAGTGTCCGCGTGACTGTAACTTTTCTAATAAATGAATGACAATTAGCCAATAAATGGAGGAACTTCCACTAGATGAGCTGTACTTTATCCAGAAACACTCTCTGACTTGATTATATTTTATTATTTATATCATATTGTTTACCTATTTGTATTTATATTTTATTTACTTACCCAACTCCTTTCACTGTACTCTCTGGAATGCCTTCTCCTTTTCTTAATTCCTCCATTTTTTTAGAATCACTAAGAGCTGGTTCCCTCCTGATCAAATGTCTCTATTAGACTGAACCGTTTGAGAGTGGGGATTGTCATTTACCTTTCTTTTACCCCCAAAGTTTAGTATAAAGCTATTAAAAAATGTTTATTGACTGACTAATGACAACCTCCTTGGGTACTTTTTTCTAACAATGGCTATGCTTTCACTCATTTCCCCTAGCTCATTAGTTGAGGTGGGGGAGTTGGAATACTCTTTATTTCCCATTGCCACTTCAAGGCTGTCCCTCTACCAATATCCATCAGTAACCTCTCTTCCTTTGAAGTTCATGCAATCTATACCACCCAATAGAGATTCTGGTAACTGTTGAACCCAGACTTGCAAGTCTTTCCTTTTCTTTTCTTCCTCAGTGAGTTCAGTGCCTGATTCATTTTTCTCCTCTGCAACTCCCGATCTCATAGTAGAGTATTCCAACATACACATTGTTTGTTTTGCATTCATCCTTCACTGCCGAAGAAGATCATGCCATCAGAAAAACGATGACATGACTTGTACTTGACTTTGTTTTGAGTGAGGGAGTCTGTGCAAGGTCATCAGCCTCACTTCTTCTCCAGAAGCATTTTCATCCAGTGACCAGATACATACTGATACCCCCTAGGATAAGTTGAACTCCTAATTGCTCAACTTAGGTATTTCACATGACCTACTCCACTCCATCACAGGCACAAACAGAAATGGTCAAATTCTTGATTTCTATCATTCATAAATGCATCCCTTCCATGTTTATGAAATCTGAAATTGTTTTATCTGTTTATGATCGAATGTCATTCTGTCTTTCCCTCTCTGCCTTGCAGCCCCCAAACTCTATTCTCACCATGAAAAGTTCTTTCCCAGATCATTACCTCCACACTTACTACACTCTCTTTCCTTCCCCATATTTATATCAGTTCAGCTCTACACTTCTTTACTCTTCTCTTAAGTCCCTTGCCTTTTTTTCCTATTGTCAACTGGACCGAACCAGCCTCTAACCTCCCTGAATGGTCAGAGTGGAACAGAGAAGGCTAGAGATGAAAGGGTCAGGAATCAAACAGCAGTTTAATTTCAAAATGAGGGAAAATGGTTTACAAGCAAGGACACATGTGCCAGGGAGTGGGGGAACCCAAGGCAATGGGGCTGAAACTTACATACTCATGACTAGACAAAGAGTCAAACAGTGTAGTGTAGCAACAGTAATGAGATATAACAACAACAGTGAGGCAAGGTTGTCTGGTGACAAAAAGTCCATCCATAGCAGGGCTTCATGTCTGGGCCTATTGGTATTTGCCCAAGCTCAGAGACCATCAGTTCCAGAAGGTAAGCACAAAAGATTACTGTTATGTCAAGCTCAGGGCACAGCTTTCTTGCTGTGCCTCAGCCCTGGAAAACAGGGTATCTCCTAATAATAACTTGACATTATAAATGACCTTACCCTGCCAAACTCCAAGTTTGTATTACTCTCACCATTCATTTTCTTCATTCCTCCTTATGTACTTCTGAGAGAAGCTGACGAAATTCTCAAAACCATGCTGACTAGGTCTACGACAAGTTTATGTTACATAATCTCAACTGGGTCCTCACTGCAGTAAGGTATTTTTTAATGCTTCCCTAATTGATTCACTATCCCTGATCAGTATATATGTATACTATTCAGAAACCACAGCAGCTTTTCCAAAACTTTTCATCCCTCCTTAAATCTCTCACAACTACCTCTCCCCCATTCTCTCAGCTAAGAACCTTCATATTTCACTGGGGGAAAAAGTGAAGCCATTTCCTGAGAGCTCCTTCTTCTCCCTGGCTCTTCATCTCACACACCTCCAATGCCCTCTGCCACTCCCTCCTTCACTCCTGTTTCACTTGAAGGGATGGTACTTCTTCTTGCCAAGGCCAAGCCCTCTACATGCACAAGTGATCTCATTCCATACCAGCTTCTCCAACATATTGCCCCCTCTGTTACCTCTACTCTTTCACTAGTCATCAATTGCTCTCTGTCACTGGTTGCTTCCCTATTAATTAGAAGTATGTCTTTATCTCCCCCATCATCCAAAAATCCTCACTTGACCCATCTGTCCTTACTAGCTATTATCCTATATCTCTCCTCCATTTTGTTGATAAATAACTTGAGAAGATTCTCTACAAGTGGTTCCAATTTTTTTCCTCTCACTCTCTTTGTAATTCTTTGCAGTCTGACCGCCAATCTCATCATTCATCTGAAACTGCTCTCTCCAAATTTGCCAGTGATCTCTGAGTTGCCCATTCTAAGGGCCTTTCCTCAACCCTCACCCCTCTTGACCTCTGCTGACCTTGACATTGTTAATTACTCACTGTTGTCTAGGTTTCCATGATATTGTTGTTCTCTCACTCTCTTCTCATCCATCTTATGGTTCCTTCTCTTCTTCCTTGACTAGATCTTCCTCCATATTACACACAATAACCATGGAAGTCTATGAAGGACCCGGGCTTGAGTCATTTTTCTTTTCCCTCTATACTATTTCTCATGGTGGTCTCATGGGAGACCCAGGTTTCACTTATCTTGTCTATGTAGAAAACTCTCAGATCAGCTTCTCATTCCTAACCTTCCTGACATCCAGTCTTATATCTCCAACTTCTGCTAGACATCTCAAACCAGTTGTCTCTAAACATCTTGAATTCAACATGACTAAAACTGGATCTTTCCACAAAACCCATCCCTTCTTCTGGCTTCTTTAACTGTACCTGTTACAGTAACCTTGGGGTTACCCTCAGCTCCTCACTCTCTCTTGCTCTCCATATCTGATCAGTTACCAAGTCTAATTACTTCTATCTCAGATGTTATTAAAGTTTCCTTCTCTCCTCTCTCCTGTGACTACCCTAGTACAGCCTTTCTATTCACCTAAAATGTCCCCTTAAGATTTGGTGCCTTTCCGTATACTTGAATTCTCTTAAATGTGAGCTCATTGAAAATCAGCGCTGTCGTTTTTTCCCCTTTTGTATCTCTAGCATTTAGTACAAGACTTGGCACATGCAAATGCTTAATAAAGGCTTTTTCACTCACCTAATCCTTCATTCTCTAGAGTCAAACTTAGCTATTACCATCAGTCCGAGTTTGACTGTCTTTTAACTAAGAAACTTTCATGGGACAACAATTCTGAGTTTCAAAAAACCAACTAATAAATGAACTCTTGAACAAATCGCTTGTAAGATTAGAACTGTCTTCATGTTATTTAAAAACCAATAAAAAAACAACCAGTATTCAAATGCCTAATGAGATAATATATGCAAATTAATTTATGATCATAAAATGCTATGGAAATGTGATCGTTATTAGAGAAGCAACCTGCTATAACAGAGAAGTCTGTGTGAACCTCCGGCAAATCATTTACTCACTGAGCGTTCATTCTTCAGGCAATTCACTGCCTCTAATTACAGAAAGTTGGTGACCGGCCTTAGTTAAGGAAGTTTCTTCACTAGGTGCTCACTAGGTAAATGAAATTATGCCAAACCATCATATATGATCTATATAACATAGCATATGAATGCACACATATGTGTGTAAATATATTAGCTTCTATCATATTCATATATAGATACAAAATGGGTTTGTGTCTGTATATGAGTATAAAATGGGCTTATTATATATGCACACACATGCACACGCACACACACACACACACATATACACACACGTTCATATAAATATATGGCAGCCAAGTCATGCAGTAGAGTACTAGATGTGGAGTCAAGAAATTGGGAGATTCAAATCTTCTCTCAGACACTAACCAGCTGTGTGATCCTGGGCAATTCATTTAACCTCTTCTCTCAGCCTCACTTTCCTCCTCTGCAAATGCGGGGAGGGGGCTTAATAACACCTACCTCCCCAAGTTGTTGTGAGGATCAGATGAGATCCTAGATGGAAAATGCTCTGCAAACCTTAAACACAATATTACTGTGATCTAGCATTATGCATTTATGATGCCTCTGGCTCAAATCTTAGTTTAGTAACTAGTTTTGATCTTTGGAATCATCAAATAATGAGACTTTTTGTTATAGTTTTTTTCAAAAAATGCAGAAATTGACCCAAATCAAGGTTTTCTCAGCAAATATTAAATATATTCTAAAGCTTATTATTTCTTTAAGCAATAGAGAATTGTTTAGTTTCCATCATTTTAGCAGGATCATTGGTTTAAATGCCTTTAGCACTTGATTAATTAGTTATCAGGACAGAATCAGATAACACTCTCTACTTCTTGGTAATTATCATTCCCAACACAGAGTTAAACTCTGGGTAGGCTGCAAACATACCACTTTATCCCATTTGCTCACTCTGAACCATAATCCAGGTTTATTTTAAGGATTGCAATGGAGAGAGGTAGATACATCCCTCTGGGAAATTTGATCAATGACAGTCATATGAGTAGTGGTAGAGGTCCTTCCTGAGTCATTTTGTTTTGTTCTTGTCACTGGCTTCCTCCAAGGGTGAAGCGGTTGCTCAAGAAAAGCGCTTGTCATATGCCAGCCCCTGTGTCCCCTAGAGATAATATTAAATATTTAAAAATAAGTCAGTCAAGCTACTTGATTGAAGAAAAAGGGAATTATTGAGAAACTATTCTTCTGTAAGAGCTAGCACCCAAATCCTGAATGCTGAGTTTATAAGAAACGACCTATGCTTTTACTTGTGAATCTTCCACCTGCAGCTTATCTATGGGCACCAGATTACCCCTAGATAGAGTTTTTAACATAGTGTTAATTATGGATATGGTTGGAAAAACTCAAGCCCAATTAGTTACCTGGTGCTCATATCTAAAGGACATATAGGTGCCTAGCATCCATTTGCCAACTGCCAGCATCCTTCTTCATAAGGTCAAGGTTATCATATCTCACAGATGATTCCTTTTGAATCCCTATCTGATAGTACAGCTACAGCAGACACCATCAGAAAGATGCTGATAAAGCCAGTCTGTGGGGAGAAGAATTTATATTATTGTTTCCTTGGCCTATGGAGAACTTCCAAAGGGAAGGAGAACTACAATCACCTACCCAGCTCTCTAATTGTGTCAGTTTCCCTTCTAAATTGAATTATTGGGATTAGTGGGGTAGGAGAGGAAGCAATCCTACAAGATGTTTTGAAAAAAAAGGTAAATAAAAATCATGCATAGGCCCCTCTGCTAAAGAAAGGAACATTGTCTGGGTTAGAAATCACAGTCCTAGAGAGGGTCCATTTTCCTGATTTTGATGAGACAGTTACTTCCAAGGGGAAAAGGAAGGGGGCTGCATTGACTGAGTGACTTGGATGAGTGGACTATGTCTAACAGATATGAAGGCAATCTTTCAAAATGGTGTCACAGGAGAGTAAACGTTATCATGAAAGCTAGCCAACAGAAACTCCCATTTGCTAGAGGCACTGATACTACAATATGTCTTTATGAGAGAAGGGGAATTGAAAGAAATAAGAGTAGGAGAGTAGGGCTAGGACCAAAGAGGGGGGAACTGACTGCACACCCTTTAGGCCACCTCCAATTGTCCTGATCTATAATTGTCCACTAGACCCAGTTGGCTCCAGAGGAGAAAATGGTGACTTTGCCCAGCCCTCCCTTAAAATCAATTCACTTGCAAGTCATTTTATCACCTTCCTGATGTCATGGCCCTCTTCAAGAACAAAGAGCTAACCACATGACTTCATGCTCTTAGAAGAACATCTGTGAGTGCTATAAAGATTGTGAAGGGATGAGTATTCTCATAGAATTCTAGCACATCAAAATGTAATGTAAGTGGAAGCGTCACAATCAGTGGAACAGGAAAAATTGGCATGTTAAGACATCACTGTGCTCTTGGTTGGAAAAATTCACTTGTTTTATCTGACCAACTATGAATTATAAAAATCCTAAAAGTCAAGAGATGAACAATGTCAAATAAGAATTGGCCCCATGTGACTTATTTTCAGGAGAGGAACTTCACTGTGGCCTAAGTTAAAGAAGTGGAAGTGGGGGGTGGGGGGAGAAGAGCCTAAGATTTAGAGCGAGACAACATGGTAGAGAAGCTGGAGCTGGTCTGGAAGCCCCGCATTCAAGTCCTACTTCTCATAAGTAGTGACCCAATGTCCCTGGGCAAGTCCTTTAATCCCTCAGTACTCTAGGAAACTCTCTAAGACTACAAGTTACAGAAAAGATGCTAACCTGCATTGATGGCAAGTTTTCTCACCTGGAGTTCCCTATGCCAGTGAAACAACAGATCAAGTCCCCATCCCTGTTTATGTGCATCCAGGTAACAAAACCAAGAAAGAGAATTCCTTAACATTTGCTACAATCCTTGAGAAAGACTTCCAACCAACTGGAGGAAAATAATCATGGAGATACATATCCTTACCTTTGACATGCATTAAGATATTTCTCTTTAAAAGAGGCATGATAATAGTTAACATGTATCACTTTACATATATTATCTCATTGAACCACCATGAGAGAAGTATGTGACTTTACTCCAATACTACTCTCATTTTCCCCTAGTGATTTCCTAATCTCATACATTCTTACAGGATAGAGAGGATCTATTTTAATTATCCCCATGATATGACTATTTTTGAAATATACATACATATATATACACATACATAATACATACACATATACCCATATATAAACACACATATATACATAATACACACACATATACCCATATATATATATACCCCACATATATATAAATATATACATACATACATACATACATCTATAGACACACACATGCTTAAATATATGCTTCCATCTTGTAAATCTTTGATGCAAATCTTTTACTCTAAACCAACTTGCTTCTCTAAAGGTATGGAAGAAAAACACATTTTAAAAAATAAAATTACAAAGTAATATATACTTGAGTTCTTTCTTTGCTGTTAGCTAAAGTACCTTGGATCCAGAAAGGAGGTAAAGAGTTGTAGTTTTAAGGGTAACTATCTTTAGAATCATAAGATTGCCTCTAGGAGAAGGCATTGAAGGCCCTCCTCAATCTCACTTTAACCTACAAGGGTATTTTGGGAACAGAAGACACTAACACCTGGCAAGAAAAGGCTGAACCAGAAAAGGCTTCAAATCAGAAGGCATTTGAGCTGATTCTCAAGAAAACTAAGGAGAGGAAAGGTTATATTCAAGATATAGAGTCAGTCACAGGCGAAGACAGATAAAGAGCCATTGCAAACTTAACATGTCCTAAACAGACCTCATTATCCCCTACAGCTCTGCAAGCCGCCTCTTCTAAACTTTTATTTCTGTTAAACATAATAGCGTTTTTCCAGTCTTTGATTATCCTCACTCTGCCTCACCCCATGTACCCAATCTATTGCCAGATCTTGTTATCTTTATTTCCACCTCTCTTGCATGCCAAGTTTTCTCTACTCAGGTAGAGAAAACCTACCTTGGTTTGGATCAGCATTACCCCTTGCCTAAACCATTGCAGTAACTTTTCAATTTGTCTTCCTACCTCCTTCCCCCTCTGCAATCTATCCTCCACACAGCTGCAAAAAATATCTTCCTCAAGAACAGATTTGACCATTTTATTCCCCTACTTAACAAATTCCATTAGCTCTTTAATGCCTTTAGAATCAAATATAAACTCCTCTATTTTTTTAAAGCCCTTCACAATTTGGCTCCCAAACCACTTAGAGTAGGCTAGAATTCTAAAAGGCAGGTAGAGCATGCCTGGTTATTAGGGAGTGAGGTCAGGGCATAGTTCTATATATTTATTCTATATATGATTACATATGTATTTGCGGTCTCCCCAGATAGAGTATACAGTTGGTGGCACAGTAGATAGCATGCTGGGCCTGGAATCTGTAAGCCTAAGTTCAAATCCACTCCAATCAGACCCTTATTAGCTGTAGAAGTCTGGGTAAGTCACTTTAACTTCTATTTGCCTCAGTTTCCTCAACTGGAAAATGTGTATATTAATAGCTCCTACCTCACAGGGTTGTTCTAAGGATTAAATTATTTATGAAAAGCGCTTAGCACATGCTTGACACATACTGTGCCCTATATAAATGTCTATTCCCTTTCCCTTCTCCCCTTTCTCTAAAACCTAGCACAGTGCCTGACATAGAAGAGGTACCCCATAAATGTTTGTGTGTTGATTGTTGGTGGTCAAGGTCTATTTCAGCCCTGAACTTTTGTGATTCTGTGTTTTGAGGGCACTCAGACAGAGAAGTGGTAACCACTAAACGTCAGCATGGCTTCATCAAGAACATGTCATGCCCACTTAAACACATTTCCTTTGTTGGTAGAGTAAATATGCTGGTAAAGCAAGGTGATGGAGTATACATAGTATGCTTATATTTCAGTAAAACATTTGACAAAAGTCCCTCAAAACATGTCTGTGTATAATATGGAGAGGGATGGGGCTAAATGATCATGGGGTGATTTAGAATTTAGTGAATCTATATGATAACAATAAAAAAATAATAGCAGCATTTATCTACTTTAAGATTTGCACAGTGCTTTTATACATATATTCTTTTATCCTCACAACAATCCGGCAAGATAGGTGCTGTAATTGTCCCATTCTACACATGAGAAAATTGAGAGAAACAGAGGTTAAAAGACTTGCCCAACGTCACATGGCTCTTAAGTATCGGAAGTGGGATTTTAACTCGGGTCTTTCTGACTCCAGGTCTACCTTTCTACACACTGAGCCACCTAGCCACCTCTACAAAGAGACCTCTAACAGAGTGCTCTAGAGATCTCTCTCAGGTCTCGTGTGCCTCAATACTTTTATCAGACTTAAAGACATCGAGACTGTGCTATAATAATTCCCAGATAATACAAAGCAAACATCAGCTATGTAGATAGTAAAATTATCTAAGGTAATCTCTAAAGGCTCTTACAAAGGGCTACATCTTATAAGTGAAAGTATTTATAAAATGTAACATTTTACACTTGAGTTCAAATAATCAAGTTAAGTAAATAAGGAAATAAGTTAAAGATGGAAGAGGCATAGATTAACAACCATTTCTGTGGAAATGGCCTAGAGAATACATGCTGCATCATAATCCAGGCATATTCATGTACCTCCTTCCCCAATAGATGTGAAAAGTAAAGATCTTTGAAGTATTTGAAAGAAAAAAATACAAGAAAAAGATGTAGGGCTTTTAATGAAAAAGACCAAGGATAAATCAATGATATAATAATCATAAGAAGTCAATGGTACTAGCCAAAAAGGTGAATACTACCCTAGGAATAACTAAGAGAAGTATAGTGTGCAGAATTAAGAAAATATTCATTCCACTTTGCCTTATACTGGTTAATATACACCTGGAATACTATATTCACTTATAGGTACCCTGTCAAGAGAAATAGCTAGTCAAATCAGAATGTGTCCAGAAAAGATTGACTAGGATGGTGAAAAGACTGAATACACCTTTTATAAGAATAGGATGAATAAGCTTGAGGTATTTACCCTGGATAAGCAAAGACTCAGGGAATATATAATGAATGTCTTCAAGTAATTAAAGGCTTTCATGTAGAAAAAAGGCATAAAAAATCGGCTCCAATATGTGTTTGATAGTTTTCTTTGATGTCATTTGTATGTTTTAAGTTTCAATTAAGTTTTCAATTTTTCCATGGATGATTTCCATCCTTACACTTGGTTCTCTCCTACCTTTCTAGTCCTCTAAGCTCTCACTTTCTTCCACATTCTCTATGGTCCAGTGACACTGACCTCCTTCCTCATTACACAAGATACTACGTCTTTGGAATCTGGGTATTTTCACTGTCTGACTACAATTGGAATATCCTCCCTCCTCATCTGTATCTCCTGGTTTACCTGACTTTCTTCACATTTCAGGTAAAATTCTATTTTCTGTCAGAAGCCTTTCCTGATCTCCCTTAATCCTAAAGTCTTCCCTCTCCAGTTTATCCTGTATGTATCCTTTCTGTACATAACTTTTTACATATTGTCTCCCCCATTAGATGTAAACTTCTTGAGATCAGGGACCATTTTTACTTTTCTTTGCATCCCTGGGGCTTAAAAATGTGTTTGGCATATAGTAGGTATTAGAATTTGGGGGATGGAGCCAAGATGGCAGAGTGAGAGCAACGACTCACCTAAGCTCTCGGACAAACTCCTTCAGGTACTTCTGAAAGGAGAATCTGACCAAATTTTGGAGGTGTGGAGTCCAGCGGGAGACAGACAGTGATGGAACCAGAGCTCAGGTTGGACTGGAAGGTCCACGGGAAGGATTTGTTCCACAGGGGTGAGCCCACAGCACACAGCGCAGCGTGGCCAGCACAGCAGAGAAGAAGGAACCCGGAAACCTGAGAGTGGTGAGCAGAACTGGCAGAGAAGCACCGAGCGTGGGAGACCAGCCAGGCCAAGTCAGTGAGAGCCGCCAAGTGCCAGATATCAGCGTAGCAGCTCCTGAGACCTTCAGCCCGAAGACCAAACTTCAGTAAGTCACCTACTTGAACTTCCGGAAGCCAGGATGGCGGAGTGATCAGTAAATGCTCTCTCCTCCTCCCTTGATAACCGTGAAAGAACCATAAAGTATTTCCCCAGAAAAATCCCAGATCAGCAAAAACAGCAGAAGGAGGCCAATAGTCTCATAACACCTGAGATGAGGAAAATAGCTAAGGGGGATTCCTCCTGTGGTGACAGAGAAAACTGGAAGGACAGAGGACCCAGGGCAGAGAAAACTTGTACTAGGACCCAGGCAAGCCTCAGCACCAGGAGAGGAGCCCCAGGAGGGGTGGGAACATGCATTAGCATTTAGGCGTGCCTCAGCTGTCCAGGGGAATCAGAAAGACAATAGGACAACTGGCATTACCAGCCCCTGAGCTTGCCTTTACCTCAGTTCAGTTGAGGAGATCTCCTGTGACCAGACCACTCCTCCCCCACACTTAACAAGCTAAACCCAGGGATGATCAGGGAAACACCAAACAAAAACCTGCTTTTAGCTTTTTCACACATCAGCTCAGCAAAAAGTTCTCTAGCTTTGGACTGAAAGAACCAGAAGCCACAACACTTAATCAACATCATGAACAAGAAAAAGCAGAGGACCAAAAGAACCATAGAATCTTTCTATGGGGATAAGGACCAAAACACAAACACCAAAGAGGTCAGAGCTGAGACTGTACTTCCATCTGAAACTTCAGAAGGGACTATGAACTGCTCGCAAGTACAAGCAGCTCTCATGGAACAGCTGAAGAAAGAAATAGAAGATAAACTGGCCAATGATCTTAAAATTATTAAGAAAGAATTCACTGATGAGAACATCTCTTTGAAAAGGAAAATTGAACAAATGGAAAAGGAAGTTCAAAAATTAACTGGAGAAAATAACTTCCTA
>CM053771.1:505654710-505683007 GCA_028658325.1 Potorous gilbertii | reverse complement strand
AACTTTATGCCCACAAATTCGATAATCTAAATGAGATGGATGAATATTTTAAAAAATACAAATTGCCCAGATTAACAGAAGAGGAAGTTGAATACTTAAACAACCCCATCTCAGAAAAAGAAATTGAACAAGCCATCAATGAAATCCCTAGGAAAAAAATATCCAGGACCAGATGGATTCACAAGTGAATTCTATCAAATCTTTAAAGAACAGTTAATTCCAATACTATACAGACTATTTTTGAAAATTGGGGAAGAAGGAATCCTCCTAAATTCTTTCTATGATACAAATATGGTTTTAATACCCAAACAGGAAGAGACAAAACAGAGAAAGAAAATTATAGACCAATTTCTCTAATGAATATAGATGCAAAAATTTTAAACAAGATTTTAGCAAAACGAATACAGCATCTTATCAAGAGAATAATACATTATGATCAGGTAGATTTCATACCAGGAATTCAGGGCTGGTTCAATATTAGGAAAACTTCGCATTATTGATCATATCAACAACAAAACTAACATATAGTAGGTATTAAGAAATGCTTGTTGACTTGACTGGATTTGGCTTAACAGGGCAATTTATCTTATTGAAAATCTGCTGTGGCAAACTTATGAGAAGGCATGGAGGGGAGTCACCATGGATTTTAGGGGCAATTGGGTTGCAATTTGCATTGTTGAGATACTTACACTGAAGAGATCATAGCTCCATTGGTATATTAGAGTAGATCACAAGTGTTGCTACAACTATAGAAACTGGATTAATTTTATTTTTGAAATAGACTTAAATGCCTAATATGAGATGCTACATCAAAATCTATTTCACCCCTTCATAAGTAGTAGATAAAGACTGACAAACAAAATCTGATGGGAACTTGGGTATAAATCTCATGAGTACAAGGTCCTTTTACTTCCTTAGATATACTCTGTCTGTAGCATTGTTATTTGCCCTTTGTTCTGCAAGAAGACCATGACATCAGGAAGATGATGTCATGACTTGCAACTGAATTTGATTTAAGTGAAGGAGGGCTGGGCAAGGGCACCAGTCTCACTTTCTTCTCTGGAGATATCTGGTTCCAGTGCCAAGATATAGATCAGGACAACTGGAGATGGCCCCATGGCATTAGCATTACCAACTAATAGAAAGAGTGACAATGGACAGTCAAAACATCTGTCTTCACTCACAATTCATTTGTACTCTGTGCCTAAAGTTTTCTTTTGTTAAGCAGACATAACCTTTATGCCCTGGTCTATATCACAAAGATTTGATAATAAATATATGAGAAAAATCATGAATTAGGAAGTAGATTCTTAGGAATTAGATAGCTGATAAATACAAAACCTCCAGATGTTAATTTTCCTAGGATGGCAGGAAATGAAGAATTATTAGGTAGTCAGCAAGTCTTTAAAATGAGCATATCTCTAAGTTCCATATTACATAATACATATGAGACAAGGACTATCAGTATTGGGAGGAACCCACTAGTCACCATTGAGTCTGTGCAAATTAGAGTTTAAAATATACAATCTTGAAAACAACCCATCCTATATATTCTAAAGATTTGCTGACTTCTGAATTTATGGTAACATTTTTTAACAAGACTGAAAAAAAATCCAAATTCATCTCTCAATGTTGAATACTATTTAACCAGGAAGTATTTATTTTCTCCCCTATGCAGAGCCTCTGTACATAGAGTACTGTTATGGATACCCTGTACTTTACTAGGTACTATATCAAACTGAAAGTTTAAATCTTCTAAATGAAAAGTCAGAATTTATTCTTGTAAGCTAAAATGCAAAGAGTACATTTAAAAAAAATTTGGAAACATAATTTTGGGTCACTTAACCCCAATTTCCTTGCTTTTCCCCCTCCAAAAGTGATGGAGGATAGAGAGAGGGGAAGAAAGAGGAGAGAGAGAGGGAAAGAGAAAGAGAGAGAGAGAGAGAGAGAGAGAGAGAGAATATGAATGAATGAATGTTCCTGAATGGTTTAAGAGAGAAAAAAGAATCATCACATCAGAATTTAAAGCCTATACAAGAGAAGTCTTGAACCAAATGGAAAGAAAAAAAAAACCTGAATACACAGTGACAAGTCCCTCTAAAGAAGGGAGAAAAATTCTTGGGACTGGGAACACAAGTACACTAAAATAAAAAAAAAAGTTTGGAAAAATGTAAGTAAAACATTTTAATGTCAAAGAAAATATGATCTCTATACAAGTAAAGGCAGGTTAGGTTGTGCAGTGAATAGAGTGCGAGACCTGGCATTGGAAAGACTCATCTTCCTGAGTTGAAATCCAACCTCAGACACTTACTAACTGTGTGAGCCTGGGCAAGTCACTTAACCCCTATTACCTATTTCATCTTCTATAAAAGAAGTTGGAGAAGGAATTCACAAAAATCCCAAATGGGGTCATGAAGAGCTGGACACAACTGAAATAACAGAATAACAACAATGAATAAGTAAAACATGATCTGTAGAGATAACTTAAGGATAATGGGCCTCCAGGACAACATAACTAATCAAAAATTCTGAATGTCGTAATGTAAGAAAGAATACAGAAAACTTCCCAGAAATTCTGAATACGGAATTCACAGATTGTCTCCAGAAAGGGAAAACAAAACTCTATGCTTCAAATTTCAGGACACAGAGTGCTCAAATTTAACAACTAAAATGATAAACAAGAAATTCTGCAAGAGACTGAGAGAAAGACTTTCAAATATAAAGGAAGGGAAATCTGAATGACACAAGACTATGGTACACCCACTATAAACTGCAGAAGAGGATGGAATAATGCAGCCAAAATAGCAAAGGAACTCAAGATGCAACCCAAAGTGAAATTCCCTACTAACCCAAGCTTAATAATCAATGTAAATACGGTCATTAAACAAAAAAAGGCATTTGAAGTATTAGTATAAAAAAAGAGGATGTGAGGAGATTTTTGCTTTATAAAAACCTCTGTTTTTTTAAACCTCTTCCTTATACTTTCTGGTCTTTTTACACTTTCTTACACTTTACTTTCTCCCATATAATCCAACTACATTGATCTATTTGCTATTTCTACTACAGGATACTCATTCCTTTTCATTGGCTATTCCTTATTCCAGGAATGTTCTCCCTCCTTAATACTTCTGGTTTCCTTTCATTTCTTTCAAGATTCAGCTCAAAGGAGGTCTTTGTATGATCTTCCCATAAAGGAAGATCCTTGTCCTTTTCCTTGTCCTGTTCCCTCCATTCCTCCCAATAGTGCTTTCTTTCTGAGCTTACAATTTGCAATATATATCTTTTATATACATATAGTTATTTGCATATCAACTTCCCCATTAGAATGTAACTTTCTTTCTTTTTAATGTTCTTTGTATCTCTAGCACATATCACACTGCCTAAATATAGCCATATGAATAAATTTTTGTTATCCTGTTGGTTGTGTTTCTGGTAAGGAGGAAAAAGGGTAGCCCATATGCCAAACCAATTCACATCTATTAAACCAAATGTGATCTAAAGTCAAACAACAGATATTTCTGGCCCTGTAATTAGTAATTAAAATCTCAGGGAGCTTTTTGTTTTCTTTTTAACCTTAAACTTTTCAGCTTCTAAGCATTCTTCTGTTAAATGTGCTGCTGTAGAGTTATGTCATTTATTGTGGAACAACCTAGTAATTATTGTGTGAAATGTGCTTTTTTATTGTATGTCTAGTTTATATTATATTTTTAGTGGCAAATTACTCTTTAAAATAAGATTACAGCCTAATTTGCTCTGCTCAGTCATCTGAAAAGTCACAGGATGAAAAGTGGGTTTCACCATGTAGGAATTACTAAATCTACTTGGAACTGAAAATATAAGTTTTAATTAATACTGACATTTCTGAGCTATTTAAGAAATAAGGATTCAAATGTGAGAAACTGAAAGCAGATTTATTATTTCAATAGTGGGTTAACACCAAAGAAGTATCATTATGTGAGCTCTAAATACCAACAGATATGTATGTGTTATATACAAACACGTACATGCATATACGCGCATATATATATATGCAGGTCTAGGATAAAATATTTGATTATTAAATTTTAATAAAATGGTACATATGCACACTTGACTACTGTTTTGAACTTTCTCAATAAGAATATACTTCTGTTATAACCAGGTGGATTTTTTTTGTTATATAGTGAAAAACTGAGGGAACTACAGATCATCTAGTGACCCAACCAGAGATGGAGCAATTCCAGACTCCATATTTAGGAGGATATATGTCCATTCTTATAGTATTTTGTTAAATAGATCTGAACTGAATGGCAAATAAATGTTTTACACAAACACACACATAGAAATATTCTCCCCAACATTTTCCCACTTCAATATTTTAAGCTTTTTGTTTGCTTCTGTTCATTAGTTTTTTACCTTAATGGTCAGAACAGATTGATGACAGCTATATAAAGAGGAAAAATGTACAATTTCTCATTTCTGGCAATTCAAGTAAGCTATCTACTTCCTTTTAGAAGTACTATAGTAAGACATTGAGTTTTCAGATATCACATAGTTTATCCATGATAGGCTGGATGATCTCCAATTTCTTTCTGAGTTTTAAAATTCTGCTGGCCATAGAAGCTGTTTGAGAAAGGACTAGAAGAAAGAAGATGATAAGAACATGAACACAACAAGTTCAAACTCATGACACCATAGGAATGTAGCAATACTCCAGGAAAAATAGCATGGGCAGAAAATATTGGGTAAATGAGTTTAGTAATAAAGAAGGAAATCTTCTTTAGGAAAATGCTCTATTTGCACCAGTTTAATGGTTCTAAGGGGATCACCAATATAGTGACAGCCTCCATCAGTCCAAATGTAAGCCATCTAGAAGTCCTCACAAGGTATACATCTTCTCACCCTCCTGTAAATCCCTCTCACTGAGAGTCCTTCTAGAATTCTGGGAATTTTCCTTTAGATCACTGGACATTATTTGTTTCCTATAAAGTACCCAAGCTTATCCTTTACGCTTGCTAATTGGTCAACTTGCTTCCTTGTCCTGGTACATATCTATTTGAGAATATATTTTTATCACTTTGTTGAATTATTCAGCATTCCTTAATTTGTTACCTCCTATTCACATCCTCCCCATATATATCCACTGTCCACTGAGTAACATATGAGTTTGATTCTTCAGAGATTTTGGTATTCTATAGGTAACAACTATATAACATCACTTGAAGAATATTGGTGTTGAAGAATTATGGTGCTGAAGTGCTGAATCTTTGATTTAGGGAGAAGCTTGGAGTCATTAAAATACCCCTCAGCTTCCTAGACCCAACCTCAGCTACTGTCTTCATCTCATGCTTTTCTGATCTAAGTTCCTTGTCCATATAGTCTGTCTAATAAAAATGTGCTGATAGACTATCCATTCAATGTCTATATCATTTCCTGCACAACAGACATTTTTATCTACTTTAATTTTCCTATATGGATAGTTAGATCCATCAAGCAATATGTTTTTATTAAGGACTTACACAAATAATCAAAACATTCTTTGCCCTCATAAAGCTTACTTTCTGGTGAGAGAAACAGCATATTCCTAAATCATTACATTAAAGGTAAAATACGTATTAAGCAAAAGGTAGTCTTAGAACTCTTCTGAGTAATTATAGATTTCAGTTAGGAAGTTCTTCAACATTTGGAGAGTTGATGAAATCACCACATCATCCAAAAATGGAAGCACTTGAAAGACCTCACTCTGAAAACAGAATCCTTTTTTTTTTCTGGACCCTACATTGGACATCCACTATGATGATGAAAATGCCTTACCAAGGTCTATTCTTTGACTCACTTGAGTCTTTTTGGTTGCAACTGTTAGCTCATACTGAAATCAGACTAAAAGATCCTTGATCACAGAGACCGTTTTTTGTTTGTTTTAATGCTTGTATTTATCACAAGCACTTCACATGGTATCTGGCAGATAGAAGTGTTTAATGAAAATCTATTGAATTGAATTGTTATCTCTTGGGGAAAGGTGGTCTTTCATTGGTTTAATATGATTTGTTTCTTAGGAGAATGAATGGGAAAATTATTATTTTTTAAGTCTATGAAAGTTTTCCAAAACTTATTCTTTCTTGTTTAAGGGAAATATGTACTTATAATCTATTTTAAAATAAGATGTGGGGTTAGCCAGATGGATCAACATGAGCTAGAGTCACAAAATAGGTGATGAAGTTTGAAGCAGCCTTTGAAAGCCTATTCTAACATTTTCCCACAGATATTTGGTCAGGGGCACATTCTTGCACATGAGATAAGCAAGAAGTTAATGCTGTATAAACATCACAATGTGGTTCATAGAGGGTGGTAAGCGTACAATCCTTCAGACTCTCTGGGAAAAGTTATCTCCAAGGAAACTCCTTGTTTACCCTTCATTGGCAGAATTGTGTGAATGGAGGCCTTCCATCCTGTCCAGACATGACTCTCGCCTGGACATGACTCACGCCTAATAACAGATGCTGTGCTCTCCCAGGTGCAACAAAGACAAAACTTGGTCAATAAGCAAACATCCCCAGCAGCTCAACACAAAGCCTCTAGGCAAACAGTATTTTATTGGTTTTCAACAGGAACTGGATGTCCATGGAATTCACCCCCAAAGTCCAATGCTATCCTAAGAAAATCTTTCAAGATTCAAATCTTTCAAAGTGCAGGCATTTGGAGTCAATGCCTGTGAGGGAGAATAGTTAATGAGGGTGATGAGTGAGTGGTTGGGAAGCAGGGTGGAAAAGAAAGACAAGGAAAGAGTTTTTCCCCAGAAAAGAAAACAAATCTGGGAATCCTCTGTGTTTTATGAAATTTGGATTATTTATAAACTGTTCTCCCCCTCCCTATCACCTACTGATCTTTTCTGACAAGCAGAATTTTAAAACTGTGCCAGAAAGGAAGATTTTTGTCCCATACAAATGCACTCCAATAGTTATATGAATCCATACTCTCACCAGTGTTGGTCCTGTAATCCATCCATCATGTGGCTCACAAATTAACCCCACTTTCCCATCCTGTTCAACTCTTGTCTACATCTTCCTATACATCTTCCATAAAAGTTCTATGAGACAAAAAAAAACTGATGAGAAAAAGGAATATCAAGAAAGTAAATGGAAAAAAGAACATGCTAAAGAGAAAAGATCACTGCCTCTGGAGTTAGAGGAACAACATTAAAATCCTGCCTCCAAGTTTTCCTATCTGTATAATCTGGCGAAAGTCATTGAACTTCAGTTTTGTAGTATCATAGATTTCTTCACCTGTAAAACAAGAGGGTTGGGACAGATGGCCTCCAAGTTCCTTCTATATGATCCTATGGTCTGATGAACTATCAAAGGTCAATAAGTGGCAAAGCACTGGGAGGTGGGGAGGGAGCACAATAGGATTCAGGGCAGTTTGATTCACTAAACATTTAATTGTTTCCTCTGTTCAAGTAATGTTTATATAGTACTTTCAGATTTACAAAGCACTTTGTGCTTATTAGCTTTTCTGATACAACTCTGTGAGATAGGGTCTATTATAATTTCAATTTTACAGATGAGGAAATAAAGACTGTGAGGGGTTAAGTGGCTTGATAGACACAGCTAGTTAAGGCAGACTTCAAACTCAAGTCTCACAGATTCCAGATCCAACTCTCTATCTACTATGTTTCCTAACTGTGAAGCACTGAGTTGGGCACTGAGGATGCAGAGATATAAATGAAACCATGCCTATCCTAAAGTTGCATTCTATCGAGCAGACTCAACATGAATTCAAATAAAGTATAATACAGAGTAAATTGAAGGAAGAGTGAGCAGTAATCATGAATAGGAATCAAAAAGGGTTTGAAGGAGAAGTGGTATCTACATTGAGCTTGGATTGAAGACATACAAGGCTTTCTCAAATGGAAATAACCAAGAAATACTAAGCAAGAACCTCCTTTTGTACTTAGTACAAAATTTGAAACATTTCTCACAATTTTTGTGTCATAAAATTGCTTTCACACATAATCAGAACCTGAGAAAATGTCTTTCCAGGTAGGAAGAGAATTCCAGGTATGAGTAATTTTGTTAAAGGAATACTTCTAAGATCACTATGCTCAACTATGTAAGAAATTTCACCTTTTTTCATTTGTAAAATATAGCTTAGAATTTGTTTCCAAATTAATGTTGGAATAATAGGTTCATGTTAATAGAGCTCAACACAAGTAGTGAAAGTAAGGACAATCTAAAATGTTATATAATCCAGAAATTAGTTACCTCCAACTTTAGAAGACATTTTATTTATAGATATGCATAGATATTCAAGAATCCATTTCAGATAAACAAATTAGCCACACCATGAAGACTTCTGTGGTGGAATCTAGCATTTATCCAAAACATATTCTACTCTCAGAATAGAACCTACTTTCTCAAACTAAGGTAACATTTGTTCCCTCTCAAACCTTTTCAAGGAAGACAGTTAAAATGCTGAGGTTTCAAATGTCTACTCTTGCAAAATAAGTAGAGAATACAGACATCAACAAAGCTGTCATAACTTGGATTAACTGTTGACTATCGACTATCAAGTTCTTCATAACAGCTTTAGGTGTCCCACCAATACCTCAAACTCCGTTTATGCCCAAAATTGAATCAATGGCCGTCCAACCTCTAAACCTGCTCCTCCTCTCAATTCCTCTTTTCCTGGTGAAAATATCATCATTCACTCTTGAAACCTCTGACCTTCTTTGACTCATCCATCTCCTGCATCAACTACATCCCATCAATTTCTAACTCCTGTCCATTTCACCTCCATGTAGTTTTCATATCCATCCCTTTCTTTCCACTTATGTGGCTACCATTTTAATTCAACATAAACACTATAGTGGCTTCCTGATTAGTTACCATACCTCCAATCTCTCCCCTGTGTAATACATTTTTCTCTCAGCTGCCAAAATTATCTGGTTCAATGATGTTCAGGTCATTTCTCTACTCAAATACCTTTAGGGGCTTCCTTTTGCTCATAGGATAAAAAAATAAACAACCCTGGCATTTAGTACTCTCTACAGTCAGGCTCTAACTTATCTCTCCATTTTGTCTAACATTACTCCCTCCTTTCCTACATTAGCTTTTACCATCTTCCACCTTCATGGAGTCCTAAAAGCCGTTCCACAAACCTGGAAAACACTCTTTCCTCATCTCCACTTGCTCAACTACTTTTCTTTTGAGATTTAGTTCAAGTGCTCCCACCTCCATGAAGTCTTCATTGTTTCTCACAGCTGAAAATTATTTTCCTCCCCTCTAAAATTTTCTGGAGCATTTTGAATGCCCTCTCTCCTCTGATTTCATTCTATCTCATGTGCCTATTGTGTTCTCTAGTAGAAAGTGAGATCATTAGGGACAAAAGACTATTGTTTTTCAGTTGCACCTAGTGTACCTTCTTGAACGTATAAAAATTCATATTGAATTGAATTGAACTGAATTTCATTGAAATGAATTGAATCTCAAAAGAAGCAGATGACCTTATAGAACATCATGTGGCCTACTGGGAAAAATGGTGAACTTAGGAGGACAACTGGGTTTTCAATCATTCCTCAGATAATTACTAGTCCAGTGATCATGAGAAAGTCACTTTACTCAATCTTCTTCAGGATCCTGAATTCAAGAGCCTTGGGTGTAGCCATGCTTCCAGCCTAATGCCATCACCTATATAGCAACCCCTGTGGAGAAGAAACTCAACAACTGTCCCTGACACTGAAGACCTAGACAACAAAGTTCTTGCCACCAAAGTTTTTAGCATTGTAAAATGGTTCAACATCATAAAATTATATGATTATATCAGTGACATAAAAGGAGAGTCATTATCACCTGCATATGAGGAAATTGAGGTTCAGAGATGTTGGGTGAATTAACCAGGGTCATACAGCTAGCCGATGTTACACTTAGGTCCCCTTACAATAACTCTTAAGACTTTTTTCCTCTGAACCATAACCAGTACACTATGGTAGGAACACAAATGCTTCCAAGCTCCTAACCAAGGACAATTCATGAAAACACCATGTGAATCCTTGCCTGGCCAGTGTAGAATGATGGATAACTTCATGGTACGAAGCCCCTTATGAACCAAACCTAAGTGTTCTGAGAAAGTTGAACTATTTGTCTATTCCAGTCTTGTGATAAGCATCAATGGAAATTGATTGAATTTATAACCAAAGAAAATAGGAGTTTGGGGATGTTTAAACTGTCCAATTATCCCAGGGAATCTATATATTGATCTACTGATCAATAGATCAATAGATATATCAACATCAATATGTTGAAAGAGAGAGAGAGAGAGAGAGAGAGAGAGAGAGAGAGAGAGAGAGAGAGAGTAAATAATCAGCCTCTGGAATATACTGGAAAGGAAGACCCATTAATAGTAAATGACTCCAAGTAATGTCTTCTTTGACATATTGAGATTTACAGGAGGTCTGCTATCATTGATGAAGTCTTCTTTGGACATGTATTTATTATTCATATATGGGATGAAGGACTTAACAAGTATCAATGTGTTTTTTCTCAGGTAATTTTTTTCACCATTGGATAAATATCAAATTAAGCTTTCATGGGTGGCTTTTTAGATTTTTGGCTGACATAAACTTGTAGGAAGAGATGATTTAAAGCTGGAAGGAACTTTAGAGACCAGGGCCACACCAGGCTATAGCAGAGCTGTATGAACCCATTTCTTCTGATCCCAAGTGCAATTCACTTTTCAAAGCAATGTACAACTTCTACATTTAAGTCATAAAGCATGGCAGAGGTAGAAGTAAAAACACAATCCAAAGAAAATACAATTTTCTATCAAACTCAAGTTGTATCACCTATTGGCTATATGATTTTGGATATGTCACTTAATCTAACTCTCATCCTGTTTCCTTCTGCACAAACTAAAAATATGCCTGTCCCACCTACCACATGTGACATCTCAATGAGGAATTCCCCCTATCAAATCCTATTGTTGATGCTATGGTTCCATCATTTTTTCAGTTGTGTCATGACTCATTTAAGATTCTCTTGGTGAAGATATTTGAGTGGATTGCCATTCCCTTCTCTCCCTCATTTTACAGATTAGGAAACTGAGGCAAACAGGGTTAAGTGACTTGCCCAGGATCACACAGTTATTAAGTGTCTGAGGTCAGATTTGAATTCAGGAAGACTCATCTTCCTGACTCCAGGACTAGCACTCTATCCACTACACCACTTAGCTCTCCTTGAGTGATTGTTATGGTCTATATCTTACAGTCTCAGAGATCTGTCTAAAGCACTGAGGAGTAAAGTGACTTGTGTCAGAGGCAGAAAATTAATCCAAATCTTCCTTATCCCAAGGTTAATTCGCTATCTACTATGTCACAAAGCCTCTTGAGATTATGATGTGTATTAAATGAAAATTGATATGAAGAGTTTATCAATCATAAATTGCTACATAAATGTGCATTTGTTACTATTGCTAATGATAACGGCAATAAATGTACCAATAAAGAATGACCATTTTCCACATTCTAATCCACAGAGGGCCTTTTTTAATATTATGAGAGTTCATTGATCTCACTGTCATTGCAGGCTATAATAATGCCACATTCCCCCTCCCTCTTTTGTGATGTCAATTTGTTTGGTTTGACTCATTTTCCAGCGTGTTTCACATTATGCGTGCTATCAATGAGGAAATAATTTTGTTAATATCACATGTATTTTGATTCTCCCCAATCATAAAATCAAAGATGACTTAAATGAGAAATTGATCATGAATAAGAATGCTGAGAATACAAATGCTTGTCACTTTATGAAAACAAGAATGCTTACAATATAGAGGAAGAAATGGAGAAATTCATGGGGCTTGATATGAATAGATGAGCCACTATGGACTAGAAGAACATATGGGTAGCAGCTATTATAACCTCAGATCTGTGGTAGGTCAGGGCAAGAGGGATGCCATAAGGGAAACAAAGTCAACCTTATATGATCTCTATAGTATCGCTTCAGTGACCTTCCCTACTGTGCATCTGTAATACCCACAAGAACATCTAATCATTTAAGAGACAGGATCAGCCACCTCCCAAACAGCCTGGAAGCCAATGATGAAGAGGACAGAGTTTTGTAGCTTTGGTAAAGAACTAGTTGTAAGTGAGTCTGTTACAGGTGATTCAGGGTTCAATAAAGAAAATGACATGGAGCTCTGATACTTGAGGCAAAAACAATGAATTTGCAGCCCTACAAGGAAGGCAGTGAGGCTGAGGATGAAATTTGGATAGTTCAGGAAAGTTTTATCCCCAGCATTCAAACCATGACATTTTCAGGAAGAAGAAATCATCTTCTACCTAAATAGAGAAGTAATGAAACTTTCAGTACAAGGTCTGATTGTTTCTAACCATACAGTGAGAAATAAGTAGCCAAGTCACTGCATAAAGCAGACAAAACAACAATAGGAGTTACAGACACATTTTCCTCAGTATGAAAAAGAGCTTTCTAACATATCATTAGAGTGTAGGCAAGCTTGAACTATCTGTTTGCATCCCCAACATAATGCCATGCACACAGTGCCTAGTAATAAATGCTTATTAGGTTGAACTCTAGATCTAGCCAACAAACTGTCTCAGAAGGACTGAGAGTCTTTTAGAAGAGGCTAGATGACTATTTGTCAGGTAGGAACATTTGTAAAAAGAATTCCTATTTAAGTAAAGATTTAAACTAGATGGCTTCTAAGAGCGTTCATGCCCCAAGATTCAGGGATTCAAAGAGTATCCATTAAAAAAAAAAATCACTAGTAAGCATGTAGCCCATTTTATCTTATCCTGAGATATGTGGCAGAAAGGTTAGAATTGAGTATTTAGATTTAACTTATTTTAATAGAATTAAATGTAGATCTAAAGAATGTGCATGTGCACGAGCGCGTGCACGCGCACACACACACACACACACACACTCCACTCAGATTTGGAACTCCTGCCCTAGAGCTAAGCTTGGTGAATGAGTAGATGGATGCACATTCACCTAGCCTACTACAGGAAGCCAGCCCCAGGCCAAGGCTTCATATTCCACCCAATTTCTAGCAGTCCACCTGGACCCTTTGACCGTACATCCTGCCCATTTGTTTACAAACTCTCCCCTCACTTTCCACTTCTTGACTTGGGAAAAATAATCAGATCAACACTGCTCAAGCTTCTCAAAAGGTTTTATCAACTGAGTGCTCTGTGAATCAACTGACTGATTACTCTAAGGAACAGCTGACCATCATTGTGATTCCTCATACCAAAAGAGAAGTAGCAGGACAAAGGACTGGCAATTCACAAGAGACAATATGAAAAAAAGGAGCCAGCTATAAACATCCATATCTCCAAATATCTATACATACATGCACAAAAAATGGGTGATAAAGAAAAAGACAAATAACTGAGGATAACTACGAAAGTCCTTTAAGAAAAAAGTCAGAAAAAGTAAGCCAAGAATTAACTGAAAGTGACAGTGAATACTCTCAACACAAAGGGTTGTTGCTGTGTTTTGGTGTGTTTTTACCTACTTTGGAGGCCAGAGGAGAATGAAAGAAGAGACTGGAGCAATGCATTCGTAACTCTGCCTCCCTTAAATTTAGTTTGCTTGCGAGTCAAGACATCACCCGCCTGATGACACTGGTCCTCTTCAAGAGCAAAAGATGAACAAAACCAAGAAATATGATAATGACAGATAAGGAGGGAAGGATGAGCTGATCAGCTCTTAATCTGATCCTTATTTCATCTTACCAGGAGAAAAATCTCTGAACTATCAAAGAGACAAACAATGTTGAATACGTGGTTGAAAACCTTGACATACAAGGAAATGATAAGATCTAGCTATCATCAATGATTTCAAGTTGCCATAACCTAGTGAACTCCAAAATAACCACCTGCATCTATGTTGCATTCTAAGTTTGCAAAGTATTATCTCATTTCATTCTCACTACAATCCTGGGAGGTGGTTGCTTTTCTAATATCCACTGTACAGATGAGAAAACTGAGTCAGGCAAAGGTTGAGTAACTTGCCCAGTGTCACACAGCTATTGAGTGTCTGAGGCTAGATTTGAACTAGAGTATTCCTGATTCCAGGTGCAGAGCTCTATTTATGGGACCACCTAGCTGCCTACATCAGATGGTAAAGGAGAGAATTGAAAGTTATGATTTCTGAATTACTGTCAGTATGAAAGCTCTTAGAGAACAGAAAAGAACAGAAAAAGGGTAAATGTCTATATTCTTCAAAAAGGAAAGAAGGTCAAACTTTAGACGAAAATTTGTCTTCAACATTTCTAGAACATGTTATTAAAAGGAAAATTTATAATCATTCAATAAAAGGAAACAGTGTAATGATGATCAGCTGTGAAAGACAAAGCTACCTTATCAATGTAACGATAAAGACAAATTTCTACATCCAGAGAGAGAAAACTGATGAACTCTGAGAACCGATCGAAGAATATTGTTTTTCACTTTATTTTTCTTGCTTTTTTTTTGCAACATGGCTAATGTAGAAATATGTTTTGTATGATTTCACATGGATAATGGGTTTCATATTATTTCTCTTTTCAATGTGTAAAGGAACAGCTGGAGGGAAGAAGAAATTTGGAACTCAATTTTTTTTCAAATGTGAAAAAATAATTTTAAAAATATAAACTTAAAAAGTAAACAAAAAGGGAAGCAGTGATTACTAACAGTGAACCTGGCTTTATAAAGAATGAGCTATGCCAGACTACTCTCATATCCTTTTCTGAACAGGTAACTGGTATGACAGGTCAAGGGAATTCTATGGACGCAGTTTATTTAGATTTTAACAACAGACTTGACAAGGTTCCTCTTTCTGTTCTTGGGGACAAGATGGAGAAATGAGGATCAGCTAAAAGTAGAGTTAGATTCAGAACTGATTGAATGCCTGTTCATAAAAGACTGAATGTTAATGGACTTTTGGTCAAGTTGTGAGGTTTAATACTCAAGGAATCTTTATTGACCTTGTACTGTCCAATGTTCTTCAGTAGTCTGGATAAAACCATAGATATGCATCCTGTATGCTGACCATGAAAGCTAACAACAACAATACCCAAACCAACTGCAATGCTTCCAAAGTGGATTACATATGCCGTCTCATTTGATTTTCAGAGTAGCCCTATGAGACAGATGCTGTTATTAGTCCCTTTTCATATATAGGGAAATGGAGATTGAGAGAGGCTAAAAGACACATCACCAAGCTAGTTAGTATCTGAGGCAGGATTTGAACTTAGATCTTTCTGACTCCAAGTCTAATGCTCTATACATTGTACCACCTGCCTGCCTAATGAGTTGAAATGAAAAATAGTTAGCATTTCAATGACTTAGGATTCAAAAAGCCCTCTAAAGGCTAGAAATTGAGCAGAACTGAATATGATGAGATTTAATAGGGATAAACATAGAACTTAGACTTTAAAAATCAATTTTATGAATAAAGCAATGGGTGGAAGTGAAGAAAAGATTTAGGCCAAGTATAAGGACCTACTTAATAAGATTTAGAGATGTCAAAAGTTGGAATGGTCTAAGCTAGGAGGTAGGACATTATCCTCCATAGAGGTCCTCAAAGAGAGATCAGTAATGCTATAAAGAGAATTCTTTGTCAGGTGTAAGTTGGAATACAGGGCCTTTAAGGGTTATTGCACATGTCAAAACCTGTAATTCTATAATCCTGGCTGACTGGTAGGGAAGTGGTGGTGGATGATATTGGCCCTATGTAAAAAATACAGGTCTCTGAATGGAACTAACAAGATTATTAAGGCAAAACAAGGGTAGGCCTGAAATCAGAAGCCCTTAATTTAATTATCAGACTTACCACTTGGCAAGTGGCATCTCCTCTATAGACTTTTTGATCACACTATCTATGTTGTAGGAATATGTTTTGTTCCATAGAAATGTCAACTATTACCATTGTAAGTATCACAGCACATGACCATTATATCATAAATTTTATTTTAAATTTTTTTTATTTTATTTATTTTATTTTTTTACTTATTTTATTTAAGATTCACATCCAAAGATAAATTACTAAAACTCAGCCAAAGTCTACAGTCTTCACTTCCTAAGATGGTCTTTCTACCCTTCATATAACTTATTAGTTCTCATGTCTGAGTTCAGAGTGCGGAGTTCTTTCATTCCACACTGTGTAGAATAACTTCTCTTTTCTGCCAAATTCAACAAACTCACTTTTTTATTCATTATTCAAGAAATTGTTTAAATTCAGTTTTTCCTGTTAAAATTTTCATACCCACTGGAAGGTATTACTATTCCCTAATCCCTACCCCATCCCAGCTGATACATTTTACTCTTACTGATACCCAGAAAGACTTACCTGAATAAGTATGAATAGTGTTCATAGTCTATGGTGTTGTCCAATCAATTTGTATTTGGAACCATGACAGTGACTGATTTACTTAGATGATTGATTCACAATTATGAGCTGCAAAAGATCAATCCTCTACAGACCAGTTAGCTCCTTCTATATTGTGGCCATTTCCCAGCTGTTCTCTTCAGCCCAAAGGAGACAGAGAGACAAAAGCAAGACTAAAGCAACAAATCTATCCCTATTGGTCAAAACACAAATTGAACTGTATTTTTGCAAATAAAATCTGGAGAATGTATAGCCTTAGTTCGAATTTCAGATAAAACATTCATCATAGATCCAAAAACATAGCCAGACTTTATTAACAAAAAAAGTTCCATTAAATATGACAATTGTTAAATGTTAAAGTAGAAAATTCCTATAGAACAAGTCTTCTAAAGAAATACCTAAATATAACTTGGTACCTATCTACCTAGTTTTAATTTTATTCATAGATATTAACTAGGATGTTTCTTTCTAACTCTGTCAGGATCCCAGGTGTCATCCAGAATTTCCTTATGGCTTGTCATCAGTTTTCAAGTTCTAAGCATCAAATTACCTTTATGCTGCTCTGCGCCAGCTTTCTAGTCTCTTCTCCCCATCACTGGCACTGGTCTAGATTCATTTTGCTTATACTCATTATTGGAGCTGATCAAAAGAATGTACTTTGCCTTTTTAATAGTCCATTTCATACAGTAGGTTTGTACCATTTTTCCAGATCATGTACTTTCTCATCCATGTAGAAATAAGGAAAGAAGGAAGGGAGGGAGGGAGGAAGAATGGAAGGAAGGAAGAAAGAAAGAAAGAAAGAAAGAAAGAAAGAAAGAAAGAAAGAAAGAAAGAAAGAAAGGAAGGAAGAAAGAAAGAAAATAAAACCACAACCTTCCCGGACAAGAAAGTGTTTGCTTAAGCAGAAAATCTTGTTCTTCGAGCGAATGCTGAATGTTTATGACTGCCTCTAAAGAACACATGGCAATGGGGTATGAAGGGATTCTTGAGCAAACATGATTCTGTTGAAAAGTCACTCCTTGTTTCCCTTTGTTGGTCAAATAACACATACAAGTGAATCAATATTCCGAGAGCACAAAGCTCTCCATGGCTAGCTTCTACGAGGAAATAGAACTAATTTTCTACTTTCCACTTAAATAAGTTTGAAAAATCTACATATTTTTCCTCCTTCCTTGTCTTGCTATCCCTATCTTCCATCTTCTATCAAGCTGAGAACTGCTAACTCTATACAATAAGAAATTCTGAAATTTACGTAAAGTAACACTCCTGATCAAATCCTGAGTAACTGGCAACCTTCATAAACTCTGATAAAAGAAGAAAACAATAGCAAAAAGACAGTTCTAAAAGGAAATCGATCCCTTACCTGGAATATAAATTTTGATCAGTATTTATATTTTTGAAGGAAAAATCTTAAACTTTAAATGATAGTCAAAGACAGATTTCCTTTAACATGTCCTCTACAGCACATAGCTTAGCAGCATACATATGTGGGTACTAATATACCACCAGTAATGGTATTAATTTTAAGCCATCAATATGGACACACAGATGTTAGAAATGTTATAACATCGATGTCTTAAGCACACAAGAGAAACTCACACTTTGCCTGCAATAAATTGAAGCTCACTCTTTTTGTTTTCAAAATTAATCTGTCTTGTTTTTACATTTATAACAACTTCAGTAATCAACATAGTTTTTATTGCCTGCCTGGTATTTTTTCAGTCCAGTTCCAGAATCAAGGGGCAGGAGGGATCAGCAATTTCACCTTATTTTCCACTCTCTACCTAATTAGTGTGGTTCTCCCTCCACTGGTTGCATGATTCTTGTCCATTTCTTCCCATAAATCCTCCAGCGAGGTTGGATCCAATGCCTTGGATATCTTCTAGCTCTTTGATTAACTATCAAAAGGACAGTCAAGGAATACTATTTGTGCTATAAGAAATAATGAAGAGGAAGACTTCGGAGAGACTGGAAAGACTCGTATGATCTGATGCTGAGTGAAACGAGCAGAACCGGGAGAACTTTGTACACAGCAACAACCACAGGGCGTGAGGAATTGTTCTGGTAGACTTAGTACTTCATTGTAATGCAAGGACTTAAAAAATTCCCAGTAGACTCTTGAGGCAAAACACCTTCCACATACAGAGAAAGAACTATGGAATTGAATCACAGAATGAAGCAGACCATTTTCTTTTGTATTATGTTTTGTTTTGTTTTATGCTTTCTCCCATTCATTTTAATTCTTCTATGCAACATGATTAGGTGAAAATGTATTTAATAGGAATGTATGTGTAGAACCTATATAAGATTGTATGCCATCTCAGGGAGGGAGTGGGGAGGGAGGGAGGGAGGAAGAAGTAGGAGGAAGAGAGGAAAGAGTAGGAGGGAAGGGGAAAAACTATAAGTGGTGATTGGAAGTGATTGTAGAACATTGAAAATAAATAAATAATTTAATAAAAAATATCAAAAAAAAAAGGACACAAGCTAGTTGTTACCTCTTACTCTTGATACATGGTCCACTTCCTTTTCCAGTCATATATGTTCTTAGTTTATTTTAGGCAACTTCTTGCACCTACGTCATCATTTCTACAGCCTATGGAAGCCCATCATATGTCTTTCTACTGGCTTTTAGATGACCAGTGTAGGTAAGTCTCCAATTTGGAAACACTGTCCATCCTGTCAGAATGATTTATGCTTGTCAAAGAATTAACACATGTCAGAGACTGTCCTTGAACCCAAATCTTCTTGACTCCAAGGCCAGGACTATATCCACCATACCACATCACATAATTTTTCTTTTATGCTTTTTTATTTTTATTTTTTAGACTAGACCTGTAATTTCATTAATATAAAGAATTCCCAATGAGAAGACTCCCTCTACCAACACAAAACAGTATCTCTTTTCTCTCTTACAGTCTTAGAGAGCATCCTGAGACACAGAGATTCAATGACTTACCAAGATCAAAGTGATAATAAGTATCAGGGGTAGGACTAGAACCCAGGTCTACCTGTTACTGGGAAGAGCCAGCTATCTACCAAATGACACAGGGTCCAAGCAACATTGTCCATTTGCTCCCATACATGGACTCCCTCTAAAACTGTACCTGCAATTTAGATTTCAAGAGCAACATTATAATTGAGCCATTGTACCTCCTGATATACTCTAGAAAATATTGTCACTAATACTAAAAAATCTCATTTGACAGGAGACGTGCTTACTTTTAAATAGTCAAATCATTTTGACTCAACTGCATAGAACTTTTTTTAAAAATTTTCCCCCTTCATCCCCACTCCTTTCCACCCCAAAGCTACAATTGAGCATGGATACGTTTATATATAGGTATTGATATATACATACAAGTGTGTATATATATACACACACACACATACATATATATATATATAAATATATACTATTCTTAAGAGAATTTACTCCTAATCTTGTTTTTATGTTTATGCATATCTATTTTTTCCTAACTCCTGTACTTGTACCTGCTACCTTGGTCTCTTTTTCACTTGACCTAGCCCACTCCAGCACTCCCTCCCTTATCCTCCAATTCCCTTAAATCTATACACCCTTTTATACGCTCATTTGGCCTATTCTATCCCCCCAAAGTTCCCTCCATTATCTTCCCATTCCCCTAAATCTAAAGACTCTTCTATATCCTTTAAAGATTTCTCCTTCACCCTCTCCCCACTCCTTATCCCCTTAAAGTTTTTCTTTCTAAATTTAGCCCTTTACATTTTTCTAGATGTATATGTATTTTCCCCTCTTAAACCCATTCCCCATGAAAGTAGGTTTCCAGAACAAATAGCCTCCCTCCTCCATTTAATTCCTCTTTATTGGTTCTTCCTCTTGCACCTCATTTTTATAAGATAATTTTTCTTTTAGCTGTTCTTGAATGGTTTTACTTTTTAAAGTCATATCATACCCTGGCCTATCCCAATCTTTCTTATAAGCTACCTAATTACTAGTAACTGTCAGCCATAGGTTCTACATTTTACATACACAAAAGGTAAACATTTTATCCTTATTTAGGCCCTTGCAATTGGTCACTATTATGTACCTTATATTTCTCTTGGCTCTTGTATGTCAAATATTCTATTGAGTTCAGGTATTTTTTTAAGAGTCCTGAAAGTCTGACAGTTGATCAAATGTCTTCTTTCTCCATTCAATATTGTGCTTAGCTTTGCTGGGTATAATATCTTTGGCCAGAGGCCCAGGTTTTTGTTCTTCAGCATATAGTGTTCCAAGATGTTCAATCTTTTGGTGTCACCAATGCTAGTTCTTGTGTGATTATAATTATAGTAAATTGTTTTTTTCTTATTGTTCATAATATTTTATCCTCTATGGGGTTTTGGAATTTTGCTATAACATTTCTATAAGTTTTCCTTGAAGGATCTCTTTCAGGTGGTAGTTGGTGGATTTTTTCTATTTCCACTTTCCCCTCTTGTTCTAATTCTTCAGGACAATTTTCTTTAATTATTTCATATATTACTGTATCAAGATTCCTTTTATAGAATTTTCAGGTCATCCAATTATTCTTCTCTTCTTCATCTGTTTGCTAGGTCCATGGTTTTTCTTATGAGATGTTTCTCATTCTCTTCTATTTTTTCATTCTATATTGTTGTTTTTTGTTTTTTTTATTTCTTCAGCTCTTATGATCTCCCTTGCTTCCCTTTACCCAACTCTGATTTTAAAGGAGTCATTTTCTTACTTGGGATTCTGGAACTCTTTTTCTAATTGATTGACTTTTTTATCATAATCTTGTTTTTCTTGTATTGTTCTTATTTTTCTTTTTAATTTTTCTTCAATCTCTCTCACTTGATTTTTAAAGTCTTTTTTTAAGTTCTTCAATGAATTCTTTTTGGGCAGGTGGACCATTTGACGTAGTAGAAGAGGGTTTCTTTGCTTCAATATCCTCCTCTGAAGATGAGCCCCAGTCTTCTCTATTTCCAAAGTAACTATGGTTGGATTCTTTCTCCTTTTCCTGTGCACTTTTTGGGGAATAATTTAGTTTCTATAATCACTTCTAGTCCTGGGGTATGGGGGATGGTGCCTCTAGTCTCTGACCCTCTTCAGTTCTTCCCTCTGACCTAGAACTCAAACCAAGACCTCCAGCCTCCTATAAGTGCCCACATCCAATGGTGTCCCCATCCCACTGTTTCTGCACTCACCTGGTATGTGCTGCTTCCTTCTCACCCCTGCTCCTCCCTACAGCACAGCTGGGTCTGGCATTCCTTGTCAGCAGAGGTTCCCTCAATCTTCCGCAGGTCAGACACCCAACTCCCCTTCCTGTCCCAGGGGTAAAAGTTCCTGAGGCTGGAGCCCAGGCAACCTCCCAAACTAGCTACCCCCAAGGCTTGCCACTTGTTAAAGTGGACCATAGCCTGGAGGTATTTACTCTTCACCAAGAGGAAATCTTGTCCCAGGGTTTTTCTTCAGATCTTCTCTGATTGTCCCCAAGAGGACTCCTGTTCTGTCTCTCCTCTTATTTGTTTCCATCACTCTGTGTTGGCCCAAAGGCTCTATTTTATCTCTTTTGTGGAGGAAAATCTTGAGACATTGAAATTTTCTGGTCTATTCTGCCATCTTCCCAGAATTCTCTCCCCACAGAACTTTTCAAGCCAATTAAAACCAATGATAAGCCAATATTACTTTAAAATATCCAGCACAGATGTAAAAAAAAAATTCTAAGTTAAGATAAACAAAATTATGGACCCATTTCACAGATTTATGTCAGAGAGATATATACAAGCCTTGAGATCTTTGCCTTGAAGAACTGGAAGGACAGAAAAGAAAAGGGAGCTACATTCTTCTAGGGCAGGATTTTGCCATTTATATCCTAATTGATTTCTTATACTTAGGGAGGTGTATGTGACCATTCACAAGCAAATGTAACCTCACTTTGTCAAGTTCCTAGTTGTGGTGATTAGTATACAGAGAACCAGTATTATGTAATATAAAAATTTCTAAATTTGGAGTCAGAAAGTGTAGGATTGAGTCTACACGGCCATTTACTAGCTATATAACCTTGGCCAGTTCACTTCCCTGACTTCATTCAGCTCCTCTATAGAACAGTCATGTTAATACCAACATTGCCTACTTCCTATGGATGTTTTGAAGATTCACTGAGATATAAAAAAGGGTTTATTGTAAATCACCATAGAAATATAAAATCTCATCATTATTTTTATGATCAGAGACTAAGAACTGGAAGGGAACTTGCAAGTCATGTGTTCCAACCTCCTCATTTTACAGATAAGGAAATTGAGGTCTGCAGAGGTTAAGTGACTTGCCTGAAGGTCACACAGGTAGTAAACAAGAGAGTTAGCAGTGGGAAAAGGTCCTCTGACTGTTGACCCAATCCTCTATATTAGAAATAATGGCATTAAAAAAAAAAAACAACAATCCTTTCAAGTTAAATACCTAATTATATTAGTACAGAAAACATTTATTTCCAAATTTGAGTACTGTTAATCATGTATCTTAAATCCAAACATGACCATAAGACAAAATACTCTTGAGAACTTATGTAGGATTAAGTCTTAAAAATTAAATCTCTGGTAGACTGTGATTTCACAATCATGGCCTTTGGGGTTTTGTTGCTAAGAGTTCTTTCCTCCTGATAGAGTCTCCTAGAATAAACAGTGAGGTTAGGAGTGAGAGTAAAAATGATTCCCTTTTTTAACTGGTGAAGCTTGCCGTGCCTAGTAACAACCAAAGATATGGTCAACTAGCCCAAAAATTTTTACCTGATAAAGGAGAGGTAAATCAGGCCAGTCAAGGAGGATGGTAGGAAATTTCATCTCTTTGAATATGATTTTCTGTTTTTGGCTGAGATTAATGCTTATGTGACCTTGGGTAAATCACTTAACTACCTTGTGTCTCAGTTTCCTCACCTGTAAAATTGAAGTACTGGAAGAGATGTTCTCTGAGGCCACTCCCAGGTCTAGAGCTATGAGCCTATAACCTGGAATTGGAAAGGAGGTCCCAGAAGAGTTCTCTTGCAGATATATTCAACAGCCAATATAGAAATTTCACTATCCCACCCTCCAACATAAAGGCGCCTTTGTTGGAATAACACAATTGTAAGAAAAAGATGGAATCTCTTTCTCATCCAGAAACTGACATGAAAATGGAAAGCTTACATGTCCTAGAGTCAGAATCACCGAACTATCTTTAAAAACTATGCTTCACATAGTTCTGAAACAGCATACCTGCACGCCTCAGTAAATGTACTTTCTAGCTGTGAATGTGACAAAGACTGAAATCATGATCTCTCTGCATTCCCCTCCAGCTATCAAGATTCCTTTCTTTTCCTTCTTCCTCTCTTCTTACCAGTGTTGATTTCTAAGTCATTAATTATCTTAACATTCATGGCAAACCCCATTCAAAGATGCCAAATGACACAGGAGGTGATAGAGTCCAATGAAAAAGCACTCTATTTATAATCAGAGGATGTGCGTTTGAATCTTCCTGCCTCCCATTTCCGTGGTCTTTGGCAAATCTCTGCATCTGTCAGAGCCTCTTCCATAAAATGAGAAATATTTTCTAAATTAGGAGTTTCTCTAACTTTTTGTGCACCATAGACCCCTTCATCAGTCTGGTAGGGCCAAATGGTTTAAAATTCATTAAATCAAAGCTCCCTGAGATCAGGAACTATTTTTTGCCTCTTTCTATTTGCTGAGTGCTTAACATAGTGTCTGGAATATAGAAAGTACTAAATAAATATTGATTGATTGATTGGTTGATTGGTTGATTGGATTACAAAGTAAGCCAAAGAATAGCTAATATTTATTTCCTATCTAAGTCATATTTGAGAAACCAGATATATTGCACACAGAGTTATGCAGAAAACACTTTTAGACTGCAATGTGTTCTCTAAATGTCAGCAGGCATTCAGAATTAAAATGAGGATGATACCTGCCCTATGACTTATTCCATGGAATTGCTATGAGGCTTAAATGAGATAATGTATATAAAGTGCCTTATATCCATAAAGAGCTACATGACTGTATTCTATTATTAAACTATGACAATACACACCACTTACAAAGCACACCTTTTAGAAAGTAGCATCATAAAAGCATCTAAGAAAATTACAAGGAGAGAAACATCTATTGTCGTCTTCTTCTACAGTAAATGGTTATTCATTTCATGTTCATGACCTCAGGGATGACAATGCAAAGAGCTCTGATGAAGCAAAAATGTCTACCACAAGAACAGAAACTGCCCACATATTCTTCAAAACCATGTACTGTAATAAATTCTCCTCAGATTACTTGAGCTTCATGAAGAAAGAAGTATCTCTAGTAAGTATGCTTTTCAAACTCTTCAAAATCCATACTGTTGATAGAAAAGTGGGGTGTTAAGAATCACATTTTCAGGACAGTTCAGAATTACAGTTTTATCAACCAGTCACTATCAAAAACGTGGACTCGCCTTCCTCTCTTGGCAGTTTAAACTAAAGTTGGAAGCCAATCTGGCATGGTTTGATTATTAAGGAATAAGTTACATTTAGTTTGTATATAAATTTACTTTCGCAGATAATAGGGTAGTTTATGGGAAAAGATATAGACTAGATTATATTTACTTAGAATTAGTAAGCATAGATTTGTATGCCTCCACTCCAGAGTTCTCCAAATCTTTGCTAGTAAACTACCAAATTGGGCAAGTCCCCCAAGATGAAAAAGTTTTAAGCATATACCAGAGACATATTGTGTATCTTTTGTCCCAGGATCAAACAAAGCCTGAGGAAGATTATCATCAGGTTGACTACTAGGCATTGACTTTTTTTATCTACAGCAGTCCTTAAAGACCATCTCCCAAGTTGCCTTGCCATCTACCTCAATGGAGGACATATTCAAAACAATGACATCATAGTGCTAATTGGTGACCTCCCATTTGTCAATGTCCTTCCTAAAATGTATCATCTAGAAACGAACATATTAGGATCCGGAAGTGATCCTATTGGGGCAGAGTTGATGGGGGCTCTCAGCTCCCTCTTTCGAGTTCAAAATCACATTAGCTTTTTTTGGCTGCCAAATTGTGCTGACTGATGTGAAGCTTGTAGTTCAAATCTTGTTTTTCGGGTGACCTGTTATAAAGGACTAACATTACCACCACCATGTTTCATACTTACAAGATTGTTTTCAACCCAAGTATAAGATTTTACATGCCACTTTATTAAATTTCATCACATTAGATTAAGAGAAGATAGCATCACATGTTGGATAAAGCATTGGCATGGCCAATAAGAAAGACCTGCATTCAAGTCCCATCTCTGACACATACTGACTGTGAAACTCTAAACAAATCATTTAGCCTCTCTATGCTCTAGTCAAATCTCAAAGAATTTAAGTTGCTACAAAGGTGCTGAAACACATTTGTGAAGAGAGCTTCCATACCTTGGAGTTCCCTATGCCAATGAAATTATGGGTCTAATCCCATATTAGACTTTATCCAACATTCTAATCTAGAGTTTCTTAAACTGAGTTCCACACATTTTTTAAGGGTCTAAGGATAGATTTCAAGGGGTATATCAAATTGACTAGGAAAATTATGTCATTATTTTCACTAACCTTTAATTGAAGTGTTTCCTTAAATTATGTCAAAAAGTTGATTCTGAGAAGGGGTCTATAGGTTTCATCAGACTTCCAAAGCAGTCCATGACACATACAAAAAAGGTTAAAAGTTTCTGTTCTAGACTGTCAAGAATTGGGGGGATCTTGTCTTATTTATCCATTCTGTTAGCTAGCTCTTCCAGTTTGATTTCATCTGTAAATTTTACAAACACCCCCTTACCATTGATGCCTTCATTTGAATCACTGATAAAAATAGCAAGCAAAGATCTCTAGCACATTGCACTCAAATACTGCCTCAAAAGTCGGTATTAACTTATTATAATGACTTATTAATGACTATGCTACCAATTACACATTCACCCAACTGTACTATTATCTAACCCATATATCCCTCCATCTTGTCCACAAGGACAAGGTGAGAGGTTTTCTTAGATGCCATACTGAAATCTAGGCATAATATAATCATGGCATTCCCCTCATCTGCTAGTTCAATAGAATTACCTCACTACAAAAAAGAAATTAGCCTGGCACAATTCTCTTTGTTTGCTTCTGTTTGTTTTGTTTGTTTGTTTTAAATCAAGTCATATTGGCTTTGAGTCATCCCTGATTCCTTTTCTTAGTGTTCTCACTTTCCCCTTCCCTGAACACTCTCTCTCCTTTAAGCTCCCTGGCTACTTTTAAATTCCAGCTAAAATCCTACCTTCAACAGGAAGCCTTCCCCAATCCCTCTTAAGTCCAATGCCTTCCTTCTGTCAATTATCTCCCATTTATCTTATATATTCCCATTTTTCCTTTTTGGCATATTGTCTCCAGTACTAGACTGTAGGTTTCTCAAGGGCAGAGACTGCATTTTGACTCTTTTTGTAGAGCTTAGCACAGTGCCTCAAACTTAATAAATGTTTAAAGATCGATGGATTCTCTTTCATGTCTGTCACTGTCTAGTTTTGTTACTTTGGGCAAATCAAACCTCTCTAACTCTCGGTTTCTCATCTACAAAATAAGAGAGTTGTACTAAATTCAAAATCAATACAAATTCTAGAAGTCTACACATTAGAATGAACATTCTCTTTCCATTTATTTTCATTAATTCATTCAATTAGTGTTCAGCGGGCATATTCAAAGCATTGTGAATACATAGAATAATTTCTTTTACTAGATCTCTGTTCATGTAGAATTTACAACCAAGGAAAGACATAAGGATGTGCTCAAATGATGTAATTTTCTAATTCAATCATCTGTTAGTGTTTTGGATTATGTATCTACTTGGTATTCATTTATCTGTATTCTTGCTCCCCTGCTTCAACAGGAAATTTGTAAGCACTTTCTTGCTGGAAGGCATTGTTTCATTCTCATCTTGATCCTCAGGATTTAGCATGATATTTGGCACCTAGAGCTTAATAAATAAATACATGCTGAATAGAATGGATTCAAAAAGAAAGAAAAGATGAAAAAAGGGACAGTGTGCTATCGTTACTACTAGGAAAGAAAAAGCACATCCAACTGGGAGACTGGAAAGTCTTCATGGAGTGGATGCCATTAGAGCTGAGTCTAAAAGGAGTGGTAATTCATCTTTTACATCTGTCCCCTTCTCTCCATGTACACCACAATCACCAGAATTCAATCCTTTATCCCCTCTAGACTGCCTTTTCATCTCAATATACCAATTCTTCTCTTTGCCTTCAACCTCAGTCCTCTTCAAATAACTGCCAATGGAATTCTCTTAAGTCACAGATCTGTTCACATTATCCCCCTGTTCAAAACCCTTCAGTAGCCACTGATTGCCTATGGGATACAAGATAAATACCTCAATTTATGATTTCAACCTTCCCCAATCTAGCTCTACTCTATCATTTCAACCTCATCACTCCCCATCACCAGCTAAACATTCTAGCCACTACAGACAACTATTTCTCAGACTCACCGTACCAGCCATATCTACAAAGACTATCCATAACATCTAGAATGCACCCTTTCTTGTCTCCATCTTTTCTCTGAAGTTTCCTTTCTTCCATAACCTACAGATATCCTTTTCTTCTTTCATATTTTCCTGAATTTTTCTGTTGTCATTATGCTTTATCTTATTTTCTATCTCCTCTATACATGGCATGAACCCAGCACATCTTCACTGACAATAAAAAAGTAAATTACTCAACAATGGGAGCTGTCATTTTAATATTTGTATCTTTACAGGGGGATAGGTGAAACAATGTATAGAGTGCCAGGTCTGGAATCAGGAAGAATGAGTTCAAATATGGCCTAACAGATACTTTTTTTTAAAATAAATTTATTTAACTTTTTACATTCATTTTCACAAGATTTTGGGTTCCAAAATTTTCTCCCCA
>CM053771.1:505535166-505644238 GCA_028658325.1 Potorous gilbertii | reverse complement strand
GGAACCACTCAGAATGATGTCAAGTTCATTATTTACATTCCTTGATTAAGGGCTAACAAACAATTTTCTATGCAGAAGATGTTATAAAGATCACAGTCTTGTGGGAAATTATAACAAGCAATGTTCTTCAACCTCTGCCTTTGAATTTCAATTTGAGATTAGACACTTGCCCTTTATCTATAGAATTAGATCTGCTATGTTTCTTTGAAATAGTTATTTGCAATTATTATCTGAAGCAGAAATATGTGACTAGCTATATGACCTCAAGTTCCATATAGCAAATCTATTAACTAATGTTAACTCTCTAATATTGGTAATTTTGGGAGACACAAAATCATGTGTCAAGGTACACTAAAACAAAATCAAAACAGTTTTTAAAATAGAAGAAAATGTGAAAATTCTCACTTGAAAAACACTTTACCTAGAAAACAGATCCAGGAGAGATCATACAAGAATTAGTGGAGTACCTGAAATCTATGATAAAAAAAAAACCCTGCACAACCTATTTCAAGAAATTATAAAAGGAAATCACCTGATATATTAGAACCAGAGGGCAAAAACTAAATTGAAAAAATCCACCAATGACCACCTGAAAGAGATTCCAAAATGAAAACTCCTGGGAACATCATAGCCAAAATCCAGAGTTCACAGATCAAGAAGAAGTTATTAAAAACAGTCAAAATATTCAAATATTGTGGAAGTACAGTCAGGATTACACAGGATTTGGCAATTTCTATGTTAAAGAATCTGAGGGCCTAATATATGGCATACCAGAAGACAAAGGAGTTAGGATTACAACCAAGAATCACCTTCCAGCAAATCTGAATATAATCTTTCCAGAGGTAAATGGACATTTAACAAAATAGGGGACTTTCAAGTATTTCTAATTAAAAGACCAGAGCAGAATAAAAAATTTTACCTCCAAATACAAAACTCAAGGGAAACATAAAAAGTTAAAAAAGAAACAAGAAGGAGACAACATAAGAAATTCAATAAGATAAAACTGTTTACATTTCTATATGGCAAGATAACATTTATAACTCTTAACAACTTTTTTACTGTAAGAGCAATTAGAAGAAATATATTGTAATGTCAATGGGATAACCACAGCAGCCACTTATGGATATACATGTGTATTTCCAGAGTAAATTTGCAAAGTATAAACTCTCTACCACAAAGATGAAACTAAAATATTTATTCAGATACCAGAAAGCCAATTCCATCATAGTAACAAAGAAATCTATACACGTTTTCAATGCAGGGATCACAGCTATCCCCAAGTTTTCATTCCCTCAAGTCTCCCCACAAACAAACTCCCTTTGGCAAAATCACTCCTCTCACTCACACTAACTGATCCGGTCTGCTCTGCTCTGCCTGCTCTCTCTCAGTTCTGCCTCACTCTCTCTATGCCCTTCCTTCTCTACCCATTCATTTCCATGTGACTCATTCTGTGGACTGGGCCAAAGCTCAAAGCAGATCACAAAAGATCTTTAAATTTCCTTACCATTACATATATGTAAACAAATGTTATGGATATAAGGTGAGTTTGATGGTATGATGCCTCCCAAAAAAATAAATAAAGGGATAAGAAAGAAAATTGCACTGGAAGAAGGGGTGGGGGGATTGAATGGGCTAAGTTATCCCATATAAAGGAGGAATGAAAGAGCTATTAAAATGGAAGGGAACATGTGGTAGGGTGATAGGCAAAGCTTAAATCTTATTCATCAAAATTGGCTCAAAGAGGGAATAACATATACGCTAAGTTGAATATTGAAATCTATCTTACCCTGTAGAGAAGTAACTGGGGATGGGGAAGATAAAAAGAGGTGGTACTGATGAAAAAGAGGGTATATTGGGGAAGGTGATGACCAGAAGTAAAACATTGGTGAGGAGGGAAAGGATGGGAAATGAGGGAGAGGGATAAACAAGTGAAAATAGCATGGTGGAAAACACTCAGTCATCATAACTATAAATGTGAATGGGATGAACTTATCTATAAAACAAAAGCAGAGAACAGAATGGATTAAAAAACAGAATCCTACAGTATGTTATTCACAAGAAACACATTTGAAACAGAGACTCACATAGAAGGTAAAAGTAAGGGACTGGAGTAGAATCTATTATACTTCAGCTGAAGCAAAGAAAAGAGGAGTAGCAGTCATGATTTCAGGCAAAGCAAAAGCCAAATAAATCTAATTAAAAGAGATAAAGAAGAAAACTATATCTTGCTGAAAAATATAGATAATGAAGTCATATCAATACTAAACAAATATGCTCCAAATGGCATAGCATCTAAGTTTTTGAAGGAGAAAGTGAATGAGTTATGAGAGGAAATAGATAAGATATAATACCATTATAATGGCAAACTTCAACTTTCCCCTCTCAGAACTAAATAAATCTAAGTAAAAAATAAACAAGAAAGAAGTTAAGGAGGTGAATAAAAGTCTGGAAAAGTTGGAATGAGAACAGGAACAGGAAGAAATATATCTTTTTTTCTCAGCAATATATGGCACTTACAAAAAAATGGACCATGTATTAGGGCATAATAACCTTACAACCAAATGCAGAAAAGCAGAAAGAGTAGGTATATGCTTTTCAGACCATAATGCAATAAAAATTCTATTCAATAATGTACAATGGAAAGAGAGATTAAAAATTAGTTGGAAATTAATATGTCTAAAAACAAGTAGGTCAAAGAACAAAGAACAAATCACAGAAACAATAATTTCATTAAAGAAAATTACAACAATGGGGCAAAACACCAACATTTAGGGAATGCAGCCAAAATGGTTCTTAGTGGAAAATTTGTAATTGCTTATATCAATAAAATAGAGAAAAAGCAGATCAATGAATTGGACATGCAACTAAAAAAACTAGAAAAGAAACAAATTAAAAATCCCCAGTTAAATATCAAATTGGAAATCTTGAAAATCAAAGGAAAGATTAATAAAACTGAAAGTAAGAAAACTCTTGAACTAATAAATAAACTGAAAGTGGGTTATATGAAAAAAACATAAATCATTGGTTAATTTGATTTTTTAAAAAAGGAAAGAAAACCAAATTGCTAGTATCAAAAATGAAAGGGGTGAATTCACCAACAATGAAGAAAGAATTAAAACAATTATTACCAATATTTTTGCCCAATTAAGTGCCAATAAATTTGACAATCTAAATGAAATGGGTGAATATCCACAAAAATATAAATTACCTAGTTTAACAGAAGAAATATAATACTTAAATAATCCAATCTTTGAAAAAGAAATTGAACAAACCATCAATGATCTTTCTAAGAAAAAATTCCCAAGACTAGATGGATTCATAAGCAAATTCTGCCGAAATATTATAAAACACTATTTGGAAAAAAAAGGGAAAGAAGGAGTCCTACCAAATTTATTTTGCAACATAAATATGATGCTGAAAAGCAAAGCAAAAAAAAGAGAAAGTTATAGACCAATTTCCCTAATTAATATTGATGCAAAAATTTAAATAAAATACTAACAAAGAGATTACAGCAATATATCATAAGAATCATACACTATGACCACATGAGATTTGTATCAGGAATGCAGATCTGGTTCAAAATTAGGAAAATTATCATCACAATTAACCATATCAGTAACAAAACCAACAAAATCATATGATTATCTCAATTGATGCAGAAAAAAACATTGGCAAAATACAGCACCCATTCCTATTAAAAACTCTAGAGAGCATAGGAACAAAGGGAGCTTACCTTAAAACAGTAAGTAAGATTTATCTAAAACCATGAACAAGTATTATTTGTAATGGGATAAGCTAGAAACCTTTCTAAAACAACCAGAGGTGAAGCAAGAATGCTCATTATCATCTCTATTATTTTACATTGTACTAGAAATGTTAGCTTTAGCAATAAGAGAAGAAAAATAAATTAAAGAAATTAGTACAGGCAATAAGGAAACAAAATTATCACTCTTTCCAGATGATGATATTATACTTAGAAAATCCTATAGAAACTACTTGAAATTATTAAGAACTTTAACAAAGTTGCTGGATACAAAAGAAAACCACGTTAATCTATAAACTACTAATAGCAATTAGAAGCCTATTAATTGCTCATGGATAGGCTTAGCCAATATAATTAAAATGACAATTCCACCTAAATTAATTTATTTATCCAGTGTCTTACCAAGCAAACTATTAAAAATGATTTTATAGAACTAGAAAAAAACAAAATTATAAAGAACAAAAGTTCAAGGATTTAAAGAGAATCAAAGAAAAAATATGAAAGAAGGTGGTCTAGTCATACCAGATCTCAAACTGTATTATAAAGTGGTAATAAAACAATCTGGTACAGACTAAGGAATAGAGAGGTGGATAATAGATTAGATAAAAATTACATTATAGTAAATGACCATAATAATCTAATATACAATAAACACAAATATCCACACTTTTGGAATAAAAACTCATTATGTGACAAAAATTGCTGGGAAAACTAGAAAATGGCATGGCAAAATCTAGGTGTAGATGAACATTTCACACCACGTACAAAGATAAGGTCAAAATGGGTACATGATTTAGACATAAAGTATGATACCATAAGCAAATGAAGAGAGCATGGAATAGTTTATCTGTCAGATTTATATATAAGGGAAGAATTTAGAAGCAAAGGAGACATCAGCTCAGGAATAGCTAAACAAGCTGTGGCCTATGATTGTAATGGAATATTGTTATGCTATAAGAAATGACAAGCAAGATCATTTCAGGAAAAACTTACATGAACTGATGCATAGTAAAAGTAAACAGAACCAGGAAAATGTAATATACAATAACAGCAATATTGTTCAGTGAAGAACGATGAATGACTTAGCTATTCTCAGCAATACAATCATCCAAGGTAACCCCAAAGGACTAATGATGAAGCATACTATCTGCCTCCAAAGAAAGAACTGATATTGATTGAATACAGCTTGAAGCATGCTATTTTTCACTTTCTTTCATTTTTTTTCTTTTATAGAAGTCTTCCTATTCAAAATGACGAATATGGAAATGTTTTGCATAAAAAATAAGCACTTATAAAGCACTTATTATAAACCAGGCATTGCTAAACACCAGGGATACACCCAAAAAAAAAAACCCAAGTAAATCTTGCTCTTATGGAGTTTGTATTCTAACAGAATGAACAAACCTCTATTCAAGGTGATAATGACATTAGGACGTGTGGATATTGTACATTTGGTGAAAACCCAGACCTTAGATGAAAGCTTTCCTCCATTGTCTGCCTAACCTTGTGGGCAAGTCATTTAACTGTTTTACTCTTCAGTTTCCTCCCCTGAAAAATAGGGACAATAACAGCACCTACCTCCCAGAGTTGTTACTAGGATTCAATAAAATAATACTTGTAACATCTCTAGCACTGTGTCTGGAACACGTGAGGCGCTTGATAAATATTTGTTTCCCTCCTTCACAAAACATGGTTTTTACCATGTTACTCAATTTTAGGTTTAAGAAGCTGAAATTCTTCAATATTAACTCAAGGAGGGTCAGGTCCAAATTGAATATGACAGCCTTATTCGTACAGTAATCCCCTCTTTTACTTCCCTATCCCCAAATCCAAACCCAGTATTTCGTTTTCTCATCTCCTTCATGAAGTCTTTCTAATTGTCCCTTTCTATGAAAACTTTTGTTGCTCAATGGATAAAGCACTAAGCCCAGAGTCAGAAAGAATGGAGCTCAGATCCAACCTCAGGTATTTACTAGCTGTGTGACCCCGGACAAATCGCTTAACCTTTCTCGGCCTCAATACCCTCATCTCCAAAATTAGAATAATCAAAATAACCTCTACTTCATAAATCTTTTGTAAGGACCAAATGAGGCAATACATGTAAAGTACATTGCAAACCTTCATGAAGTCTATAAATAGTAGCTGTCCTGTTGGTTGAGCTATAATCAACATTAGCCCAGCTAAGTGGGGCCAAATTGACACCTCCACCATCCAAGAAGGCAGGAGCATAGTCTCCTCTCCCTACAGCAAATTCCATGGTTTTTTATTAGCCTCATATGTGCAAAATTTCTTCATAAAACTGTTTCCAACCAACTTCAATCTGTGCTCTGAGTAAAAATTACAATCATTTTCCTTTATAATTAAAATTCAATGTTGCTTAATTTCATACTTTAATAATAAAAAAACACTGACACTACATTTCCTTAATTAACAATGTACTTTCAGAAACATCAAGAACCAGGAAAATGCAGTCAAGCAAATACACAAAAGCTTGTATTATAATAATACCTTTCTCATAAAAAGTCATAGTGTGTTCTTGTCCATTATCTCATTTGTTCTGACAACATCATTCTGTAAAAACTAATTACTACTTTGCCCTATTAGTCACAGTTCTCAAAGAATATTATTTCTATTCTATTGATTTAAAGAAGGTATAAAAAGAAGAAAAGATTGATTTCACAGTCTTAACTTAGGCCAAATCTTCTTTTGAATAAGGACCTATAGCAGCTCTATTAGGAGGAAGTGTTTTAAATAAAAATGGACTCTTACTCTCACTCTAACTCATTACTACAACCCAAGACCCTTTCTGGGTTGGGGCTTTGCCTCATGGCACTGAAATCACTTATGGTCTTTCTGCAACTAAGAAACGATAGAACTTAGTAGCTTTAATTTTACTTTTTTAGGCGTTTTTGTTGTGGGGGGTGGGGTGAGGGATGAGGAGTATTTCATTAATTTGTGGAATTTTCAGTAAGGAAACTCACTCTACCAATGCAGATCACCAAGTATTCTGTAGTCAGATCAGGGTTCTCACCATGTTTGTGTCAAACACTCCATTGGCAGTCTAGTGAAACCTACAGATCCCTTCTTCGAATATTGTTTTAAAGGCAGAAAATAAAATACGTCGGTTTGCAAAGGAAATCAGTTAGATTGAACTATATATAATTCATAATCTGTCTTAGAAAATTGATGGAGAATTGAGAGGTTAAGTATGTTTGGGGGTGAGAAGGAAATAGTAAGGGAATATACCTAATTTTCATCTTCCTGACTGAATCTAGCTTACTATTCACTATTCCATGTTGCTTGTCTATGACTCTACTTAGCAAGAAATGGTTGAAATAAGGAGCTGCTAGATGGCACACTGGGGTGAGCTTCCCCCCAACCTCCTGCCAATTCATCCCTGTCTGAGGGCAGCCCTTGTGGAACTTGTCTCAGATGTGAAAATTGCCAGTTGAGACTCTGTCCTAGACCTTTCTGTCAAGGGATAGTTCTCACCATTTTGTGCCATAGAAAGGAAATACCTGATCCTTTAAGCCCTAGTTAGTTCATTTCTTTCCCCATTTTCACTAAAAAAAAAAGTAAAGACATAGATTTTTGTTTCATGACCAAATGAATTTCTCCATCATTTTCACAGCAAATCATTTTTATTAGAAAAGCAATAGTCACAGTCATATGTCTTTACTTACTGATGGCTGGGGATTATGCAAGTCCAGACAAGATGAATTTGTATCATTTTCTCTGAAACTTCATAGGTTCTTAATTTCTCACAATTTTATTTTATCTAGTGAAAGAGGCAACACTTTAAAAAAATGAAGCACTATCCATACTTCTGAACATAACCAGAGCCAGTAATTACACTCTAGATTTGATTATGAAATCCATCTAAGGAGCTTTTACAAGCATTAATCCCTGATTTTGCATACCCCTGCCCAACTTAAATCTACATTTTCATTTCATTTAATAGGCATTCACTGTCAATAAGTGTGCAAATCTCCAAGGGGTTGGAGAGAAAAAGAACAGCTATCCTTCTAGAAATGAATCTCAGATCAGGATTTTGAGTCATTACCAAGTTAAAATAGCATTGAGAACCATCCCTTAATGCACAGCTGTGCTTTTCATTGAGGTGGGTCAGATTCTAACCCCATCCCCTGAAGTAGAAATCTTCATTATTCTTACCCAAATGTCTCATAACTTACTCTCAGCTGGAGCCTCCAAAGCCACATTAACCACCCATTTAAATGTTAACCATATGGATAAAAATATATTAATATCACCTCATTAACATGTAGAAGACCTGCAAAGGCATAAATTACCCATATTTGTACCACCTCATTCAAATGCTAATTGTCCATCTTATAGGGTGTATCTTCCTTACTACTACTGCCAAAAAGGTGTTCTAACTTTGCTTTGAAAGAAGTACATTTTTTTTAAAAAGTTCAAGCAGAGACCATTTGATTCCAACTATTGGCTACCATCATCACTCCCGACTAAAGAAGGATAGAGTTGAAAGTATCTTGATGACCCTGTTTAAGGCATATTCTTGACAAATACAAAGCCACTAAGCAGCATGGTTTCAATGAGTCACATGATTTTTTTCTACAGAAGTCAAGCTCATGAATCTGAGAGATTGCCATTATGACCAATAACTTTGTTGGCAATAAGAACCATCCTCTCTCTAGGACCCTTACACTTGAAACCACTTAACAGCTTTGAAAATCATCAAATTGTGGGAATATGAATGAATGTTTTATATAAAATCTATGGGTCCTGTTTGATGCAGTGAAATACTTCATCACCACCATCATTAACAACAATGCTCATTTATTAGGCTACTATTCTGTGCAAGATACTGAGCTTGTGAAGACATATAAATGTGATCATTGCCTTTTGGGAGTTTATAGTTCAGTTTGGTGAGAGGAAGAGAATAGAGGAAGGGAGAAAGGGAGGGACAAAGAGACAGAGGAAGGAAGGGAGGGAGGGAGAAAGGTAGGGAGGAAGGAAGGAAGGGAGGGAGAGAGGGAAGAAGGAAAAAGGAAGGATAAATAGGAACGCAGATTGGTACATTTTAAATATTTATGATAAGTTGTATGTGCAATCAATTAAATTTCCTATCTCCCTTGACTATATTTTCCAAGTCTATGCCTTCATAGTGAAACAAAATGCAATATTTTTGAACATCCACAACTACTACTGCCCTGAAACATATTGAAAGTATGGGCAGTAACCTAGCCTGCAAAGAATATTTATCTTTCCTGACAGTGTCACAATCTCTGTTTCAGTCTTGAGTACTGCCACATACTAAAAGAACCTAAATTTCTAGTTTACTACCTTGATAAAAGTTATAAAAGAAATGGCCCAATACCTGGTTAGACTTCAATAATTATGAAAAAAAAAACATGACAACTTCAATTCCCATGTGTCCAGTTTACTTTGATCTATTCCACAGTCACAACTAGCTGCCCCATGAATATGCTGCTTGTCATGAGGAAGGTCCAGTGAAAGAGTCTGGATGATTGGGTCATTCCCAGCTAGCAGTGAACCAATTTGAAATTCATTCTCTACTGAGGGAAGATAGGTTGGTACCTATATGAAGCACACAATTTTGTGTTATAGTATCATGATCATATTTTGATAACCTAAATTCAGAGCACATTGTATAACAAAATAAATCTATTCTCACATGTGAATGGGAGAAGATATTTGAAGTTAGGATTCTAAGGCAGAGCTTCTTAAAACATGGGTCATACCCCCAAAATTTGGCAATAGTGAAAGGTTTCTGAGCAAGCAATGACCAAAAATTAATTCAAAATTGAACATGTAATGAATCCAGGCTGTTTCTAGCAACAATGCCTTTATTTCATCATGCAATTTCACTGCAGCCTTGGTTCTGAAAACAAAGCATGGGCACTTTGCACTGTGCATGTCCTCCCTCCACACAATGCTAACTGTGCTGCCAAAATGCAAAAAGAGGTCATGAGAGGAAGAAGTTTAAGAAGCCCTGTCTAGGGAGATCCAGGTTATAATATGACCATATATATTCATAATAAATCAACCATAAATGTGATTCTACTGGTGTGTTATTGATCCTAGACCTCTGAAACTGGGTTTGTAACATTATGGTTGTAGTCAAATGCACTCTGAAGGCACACTAATACCTTAGTAAAACTTGTATTTATGAGATGGGCAAAGCTAACTGGAAGAAAAAATGATTTGATGGTATGGGAAGGAAATGTCAGTTCACTGAGTTGTTCAACTTTTCGGACATCTTGTTAAATGATTATAGTGGCAAGATTTTTCACAGAATGAAGAATCCTCCAATGATGATGAATCATAGGCAATTTATCTAGTCCATAAATTCAGAGTTTTGCATATTAGATATCATAGAGTGGGATGATCAGCTGTGTAGTCAAGTTCCTCTGCCAAATTCTGAAAATGAAAATTCAGACTATATATTTACATTCCTTTGGGTTTCATCAGGATAAGAATCTAGTCATCTGATTAAAACAGGCTAAAGATATATCCAAAAAGATTCTTGATGTGAAAAAAATTATTCTTAGTTTATTGTTTCTTTATAATGTTTTACTAAATATATTCTGTTAGAATATGATTGGTCAGGGCTTCTATAACTCTTATAGTCAGGGCTTCTATTTTCAGGGTTCCATTATTAATTTAATTTTGTTATTATTTTGCATTTATGTAGTATCCTTCCTCTTAGGAACAAAAGATACTTATAAGATTACTTTTGTCTATTTCATATATGCCTTATATGTATCTAAAGGGTTAGTGGTATAAGGGAGAACTAGCACCTCTGGTGTGAGGCATTGCCAAGTGCTTTTCAAGGCTGCTCATCTGCTTTTGGTGTCCATTTTTATCCCAGCTCTCACCTGTGACTCCAAGATGCTGTAGCATGTGCAGTGATCACACTCTTTGGCAGATGGGCTGAACCAGGTTGAGTGTAATCAATGGTAATCAACCCCATCATGTGTTAGAGGGATGTCTATGCCAAGCACATGAAGACTTCTCCTGGCAAAATGGACAGGCAAGAATAATTTGTCCCAATGGTCATAAAGGTGGCTGAACTTGGTTAGACACAGAAGACTCCATGGACATCCACTCTATCCCAGGTCATTGGCAGTCATGCTGATTTTAGTGTTGACAATGAACTTAGATAACTCTAGAAGAGAAAGTGAGGATGACAACTTTATGCAACTCTACCTCACTTAGATACAATTCATGTCCAAGTCAAGACACCATCCTATGATACCATTGGTCCTCTTCAAAATCAAAGAGAAAGTAAGCCCCTTGAAATCTGGGACTGCACTGCACTGCATATGTCTCTTTATCCCCAATACTTAGCATAATCTAGCCCATAGTAAATAATAAATGATGTTTGTTGATGATTGATTGAATGATACAAAATCTTCTCAAACTGATAACATCCAAATATTCTTCCCTTAGGGAAATAGAAAAGGTACAAAGATAGTTTTATTATTCCTTGTTGTTTAGTCATTTCAGCTGTGCCTGACTCTTCATGACACCCTTTTGTGTTGTTCTTGGCAAAGATACTGGAATAGTTTGCCATTTCCTTCTCCAGCTCATTTTACAGACAAGGACTGGAGCAAATAGGATGAAGTGACCTACCCAGGCTCACACACCCAATAAGTATCTGAGGCCAGACTTGAACTCAAGAATGTGAATCTTCCTGATCAGATCCAGCACTCTATCCACCAAGACACCTAGCTGCTATGAGAAGGTGGGATGAGTCGGCCTGGAGAGCTAGCGGGTTCTCCATTAATAGAGGTTTTTAAGTGAAGGATGGATTATGACTTGTCAGGTGTCCTAGGCAAACATTTTTTGGGGGTCAGATGGCTTTTGAGATATCTTCCAATTCAGGGATTTTGTGATACCTTGCATAAGATTCTTACTACAAGTCCTCACCCTACAAGTCCATTCCAATTCATAGGTGGCAGGGGCAGCCACCAGTATGCTATGAGGTAAGCCCTGAAATACTACCTCCCTCAGCTTGTGGAAGAATCTTTTAATTCCACTCTTAGAGAATTGTTATATTATAGCCTGCTCAAACAGAAACAACCCCAGAACAGCTGATATTGAGCTATTACCCATTATTAACACTTACATGTGACTTAGTTTATTAGGGTTTTTTGCAATAGGATTGTTTTTCAATGGATCACTTGTGAAAATATGTATATGACTAGTAAATTCTAATAATTGAAGAATGAATATATAAATCTAAATTCTCTACTACTGGCTATTTTCCAGCTGTCTACAAATTTGCTTATATTTCCTCCATCCTTAAAAAGAGAAAAAAAGAAAAAATTTGCTCCAACCATCCCCTCCAACTATCTCACCTTCCGTTCATGGCCCAAATCCTTAAGAAAGCAGTTTATGATAGGTATCTTTACTTTTAGTCCTCTCATCCTCTTCTAAATCTTCTGGTTTGGTTTCTGACCTTACCATTCAAGGAAAATTGTTTCCTCCAAAGTCATCAATAATTCAATTGCCAAATCTAATGTTTTTTTCTCTGTGACTCATACTTCTTGACCTCTCTTCAGCTTTGACAGTCAGTGGTCAGTGGTATCAAAGGCTGCATATTGACCTAGAAAACCACAAATTAACATTATCTGTATTGTATTATATTTTTTATTTATTTTGTTAAACATTTTCCCAATTACATTTTGTTCTGATTTGGATCACTCCTGAGTCATGACTTTGCAGTTTGACACCCATCTTCCTCCATCTTGCTCTGTCTTCTCTATGGTCTCATGGCATATCTCCCAGTTCTCCTCCTACCTGTCTTTTCGGTATCCTTTGCTGGATCTTCATCAGGTTAAGCTCAATACCCTTGGATATTGGCCAAGGCTCTTTCCTGTACTCTATTCTCTTTTTCCCTTTATATGATCTCACTTGATGGTCTCAACAGCTCCATGGATTCAATTATCATCTCTATGAAGATGATTCTTATTCCTTTCTATCCAGTCTTAAATGCTCTCCTGACTAATCTCCTAATACCAACTGGTTATTGAATAAACTAAATATCACATAGATAAGTCAAACTCAACATGTCCAGATAAAATTCATTATCTTTTCTCTCCCCACTCTTGCCCTTATTCCCATCTTTAGTATTTCCATGGAGGGCATCGATGTCTTCCAGGTATGCAGGGTCACAATCTAGGTATCAACCTCAACTCTTCAGTCTCTCTCACACATAGTCTGTTGCCAAGTCTCACCATTTCTATCTTCACATCTTTTGCATACAACCCCCATTCTCCACTCATTTGGCCAACAGCCCAGTGCAAGCCCTCATCACCTCATGCCTGTGCAATTGCTTTAGGCTTCTGGTCTGTATTTCTTTCTCAAGTCTTTCCTCATTTTACTGAAATAACTGTCAAAGTGATCTTCCTAAAGTGAAGGTCTGAACATGTCAGCCTCCTATTCAGAAAATCCCAGGGGCTTCTAGGATCTTATAGAAAGTCTTCTGTGGGACCTTGAAAGTCCTTCAGAATCTGGTCCCTTCTAACTTTTCAGTCTTCTCATACTTGAAGCCACTCCTCATGCTCCATAATCCACCAACAATGGCCTTTCTGCCAGACTTCACATGTGACAATATGTGGCCTTTCCACCGGCCATCCCCCATACCTGGAATGCTCTCTCTTCTGACCTCTACCCCCTGACTTCTTTCAAGTATCGACTCAAATCTCAGCTTTTGCAAGAGACCTTTCTCACTCACTCCTTCCTACTACTAATGCCTTCCCTATAAGACCCCCTCCAATCTACTGTATATATATAGGCAGGAGAATGCTGTTAAATGTTTACTAGCTGGCTCTCTGAGGGGAAAAGAAATGTAGATATGGCACACTTTCAGGTTTAGTCTGAAATATTCACATTTTCTCCATCATTTGCTTAAGTTTAGACAATTAACAAAACATTTAAAAACAAACCCTTGATTTATGTAGTCTTTGTTGATTTCTGAGATGCAAATGCTCACACCAGACAAGGTTAAAAATCAGCTTTCTCCAGCCAGTAAGAGCTTGCTCCGATATATTACTGTAGAGTGGTATGGACATGGTTGTTCACACATTGTCTCCCCAATCGGAATGTGAATTGTTTGAAGTCAGGGACCGATTTTTGTCCTTTTTTTCTGCCATTCCTACATATTTCCTCTCAGAAAGTCAGTTGTTAAACATAGATGGGAGGGAGTTTCATAGGGAAGGCACTAGCAATGGGAAGGAGTGAGAAAGGACTCTTGCAGAAGCTGGGATCTGAGTTGAGACTTGAAGGAAGTCAAGAGGTAAAAGTCAGAAGAGAGGGTATTCCAGGAATGGGATATGGCCAGTAAAAAGGCATAGCTAGTGTCACGTGTGAGGTCTAGTAAGACATACTTAGTACAGTGCCTGGCACTTAATAATTAAGTAAGCACTTAATAAGTGTTATTGAAGATGATGATGATGATGATAAGATATTACTTAAGGAGCATTCACCTGGGTGGTGTCACTAACTATCTGGGCAAGATACCACAAGCAAAGGAAATAGGAAATCACATACGTTAAAATTGACCTACTTAAGAATTTCATCTAGACAGCCCTACTAGTGGTTTCATGAATTTAATGCTGAGAGGGACCTTAGAGAGCAGCCCACTTTCTACAAACACACTGAATGGGGGCTTGTACAGAGGCTCAATCCTTACCTGGGCAACATAATTCTTCAGGGGCTCAGTTTTCTCATCCAATAAAGGAAAGGATAGGCCTATACGCATGACTTTTAATGTCTCTTTCAGCCCTAAATTCTGTGATCTAATTCAAGATCTTGTTTTTGCAGATAAGGAAATGAGAAGTTAAGTGTCTTGCACAAAGTCATACAGAGAGTGATTAGTAAAATCCAGAATTCCAACCTTAGGCATTCTGACTCTGATCCAACGCTCATTCTATTATATCCTATTTTGGGATGATTCAGCAGCAATGGACATGGAGGTCCTATTCATCCAATTCATATATAGTAATATTTAAATTCCTAAGTTCCATGAATAATCCTTTATAACTCACCATGAAACTTTCAACAAGCTTAAATATTAGAAATTATTTTGGAAAAAAAAACAAAGTAACCAAATTAGAAGGAAAGCAGAAAGCTGGAAAACAATTTTTACAGTCAGTGTTTCTGAGAAGGACTCATTTCTCAAATATATAGAGAACTGAGACAAATTTATAAGAACGTGAGTCATTCCCCAATTGATGAATGGTCAAAGGATACAAATAGGCTACCTTCAAATGAAGAAAATAAGCTATCTACAGTCATATGAAAAATGCTCTAAATCACTGTTGATTAGAGAAATACAAATTAAAACAGCTCTGGGGTACTGCCTCATACCTTTCAGATTAGCTAATATGAGAGAAAAAGAAAAATGATAAATGATGGGAAAAGTATGGGAAAATTGGGACGTTAATGCATTGTCAGTGGAATTGTTAACTAATCCAACCATTCTGGAGTGCAGTTTGGAACTATGCCCAAAGGGCAATTAAATTGTACATACCCTTTGATCCAGCAATTCCACTACTAGGTCTATAGTCCAATGAGATCATAAAAAGGAGAAAAGGACTTACATGTACAAAAATATTTATATCAGCTCTTTTTATGATGGCAAATAATTGAAAATTGAGGGAATACCCATCAATTGGGGAATGACTGAAGGAGTTGTGGCAAATGAATGCAATGTAATACTATTATGCTATAAGAAATAATGAGCAGGAGGGTTTCAGAAAAACCTGGAAAGATTTACATAAAATGATGCTGAGTGAAGTGAATACAGTAATAGCAACATTGTGAGATGATCAACTATGATAGACTTGGGTCTTCTCAGAATTACATGATCCAAGACAATTCCAAAAAAACTCATGATGGAATATGTTATCCACATTCAGATTGAAAGAACTGATGGAGTCTGAATATAGATTGAAGCATTCCATTTTTGATTTCTTTGTTTTGTTTTGTTTTGATGTGTGTGTGTATATGTTTTCCCTTTTGTTCTGTTTCTTCTTTCACAACATGTCTAATGTAGTAACTTGTTTAACACAATTGCACATGTATAACCTATATCAGATTGCTTGCTGTATTGGGGAGAGGGAGGGAGAATTCAAGATCATATAAAAATGAATGCTGAAAACTATCTTTACATGTAATTGGAAAAAATAAAATACTATTTACTTAAAAAGCTAGTTTGAACGAAGTTATCCTTTAGGATATATGTATCTTTTCTTACACACAAGGTCCTATGTGAGCTTTCATCAGAAAGTAAAATCATTTGTTAATTTAACTAAGACTATGTCATAATGAAAGCTGACCTTTCATGATGGCATGGAAACCAATCAGTGGGCATTTGTTCAGTGCCTATTGTGGGCTAGGCACTCTTTTGGGTGTTAAAATACAAGAAAAGAAGTGAGACCGTTCCTGGCCTTAGGGAGATTATAAATGATAAATTATTTAAGTACATGTGGCTTAACCCTGTGTGGGATCTTGATTCTCCTCATTGATTGAAGTGGAATTTATAGGAGGCAAATATGCATTAAAAAAGTTATGTACTGCTCTTGCACTGAGCTAGGAGCAGCAGCCCACTCAGTATAACCTAAAGGGGGATAATCTGTCTTGTAGAGTTCTCTCTTTCTTCTTGACTTGAGCATAAGGGAGAGATTACATACCTAGGTGAGCCTAAGTCCCATTTGGGGGCGGGGGGGGATGTGGTTCATGGAAGGGGCAATATCCTAACCCCTCACCGCATGCAAGTTAGGAAAGTTTGGTTTTTTTCCCTTAAAAGGTACTGAGGCATTCCTTAAGACTTGGTCGGCTCAGGGAACTAAAGGTTCAAACTGTTGATGCTACTTCCTCCTTATCTGAGTACAAAGGCAGCCATGAGGCATTAACAGTTAACAGTTGTTGAATGACCTAACATGGTCCTATTTTGTTCCAGTAGTAAACCTAAAATACCAGGCAACTGATCTGAGTCTGGAGCAGCCAAGAATAGGATGTGCCCTTCTTTCCTGAGTATAGATAATCAAGCAATGACCCTGACGTAGATATATCCAGGTTTTGAGGCAACTTTGGAAGTTCTGGAAGTTGAGAGCTCCTGGATCCTCAATTGGCACCCAGTGCACTTCAGGAAGTGCTCCCACAATTACTAGGGAATTTCTTGGAGAAGATGACCACCAAAGAAAAACAAAAAAGAGTGAGTTTGAGGCCGCAATCATAGCTTGGCATCACATGCCATAAGACACCACTACTTCAGGCATAAAAAAAAGTACAATGCCCATATATACTAAAAAGGAAATTATTTCAAATCTGACCTGATTTTTAAAAGAAAAGGTTAATAGGAGAAAATGCCTAAGGCTCTTTGACTATTAGGAACTGAGTAGTAGGGCCATTTTTGGCTTTTAGCCCTTTTCAGTCTTTATAGCACACACAAATCTTTGTACCCACCCCCAGGATGTGTCCCCCCTCCCCACACTATCCCACAATGCTTTTGCCCATGGCAAGTGTCCAATGAGAGGTTTTCATATCAGTTGAAATGGTTTGCTCAGAGCTAAAGGTTTCATAAAAACAAATACTTTGCTAAAAACATATTTGATGACCCTCACACAAAAACAAGCTACAAGAAGGGGAGGGCAGATGGGGAAGAGGCTTCTAAAACCAACTTGTTCAAACAATGAAGCAGTAGACCATTCCTCATATATTCCTTGCCAAAAAGTTCTAGATTTTTTCGGAATATGGCTAATACAAGAGTTTTGCATGTCCATACATATTTGTAATGGATTTTATTTTTCTTGACTTTTCAGGCAAGAGAGGCAGGGAGAGAATTTGGAAAAAAAAATCGAATTGAAAAAAACAAAAGAAAAGAAGGCCTAGAGCAAGTCTATATTGATGGGGAAGGGAATGGTTAACTCAGGTCTATTTGTGTTCTGGTCCACAATACCCAGACAGCCAGCTGTAGTACAAGCCTGTACCTAATGGATAAAAAGTGAAGGACACAGTGGCTTTATCCTTGGGAGATTTCATTTTGCTTGCTTCATTATGTCTGAAGCAAGCTAGTTCTTCATCATTTGTGCCATTTCATTTCTCAACCAGAAACTAGTCAGGAATAAAATATAAATGCTTTCTACCTCTCACCTCCGCCCCCAAAGAGCAGTACACCAAGAGAACTTTGCATTAGAAGATTCATAGGATATGAATCTTTTCCAGGAAATGTGGGGTAGGAAAAACAGGAAATGAAAACAAGTGAGACAGACAGACAACCAGACAGAGACAGAAACAGAGACAGAGAGAAATGTGGTTGGCAGGATGAACTCTCCTTTTCACTGTAAAACCTAAAGAGAAATGACAACTGTCCCCTCCTCAGGCAAAAAGGTAACCAGCTTGCAAAGTGGCTTTCTTTGCAAGTAGTAGATAAGAGAGAAATTAGCTATGTTTTGTAATGTGTCTGTGATACAGAAGCTCAGTCTAGCTCTGGGATTAAACAGGCTGTGTTCGGTTACAGAGGTTTTTCAGATTGTCTCCATCTCACTTTTTATTGACCCCTTTCTCTCCCCTACTGAGTTTCCTTGGAAAACCTCAGAATATACTGAACCTACATCTCTATTAATATTAGCAAAAGTGTCCCCAGTTCCTATGCAAGCATTCAAGGTGACTGCATAGTAAACCAAAGATAGCTAGTGTTTCATCCCAGAGAAATGAAAAATAGTATAAAGAATTTACAGTAACTCATGAATAATTCACATAATTCTTCTGCCTTTTCCAGTGAGTTCTACCCTTTTTCTAGTTACCTAGATGGGATTGGCCTTTTCAGTGCTTATACTTTACTCCCTTTCAGGTACTCTTTGATCCACCAACACGACTTGCCTCTTACTATTCCTAACACATGACACTCTATCTCCTGAAACCATCGGTTATCACTGGCTGTCCTCCATGCCTGAAAAGCTCTCATTCATCACCTTGACTTCCTGAGTTCCCTGATTCCCTTCAAGATTCAGCTCAAATCACTTCTGCCTAAGCCTTTCCTAATGCCTAAATTGTATATACCCTCTGACTCAATGAAAGCCCTATTAGACATATACCCCCAAGGATTTCAAAGACAGAAAGAAAGATCTCACATCAAAACATTTATATCAACACTTCTTTCGTAGCAAAAAAAAAGCTGGTATAAAAGTAGATAACTCTCAATTGGGAAGTAGATAAACAATTTATAGTACATGACAGTAGTGGAATTAATCACTGTTCTGTAAGAAACCATGAATATGATAACTATAGAGAAGTGTGAGAAGACATAAGAACCCCTGCAAAGCAAAGTAAGCAGAATCACGAAAGTTATATACACATGCAAGTGGAAAAAACAGATGACTGAAACTGAATGTTATTTAATTATAATGACCAAACTTGGCCCCAAAGAAAACATATGAAAAAATACCTCCCCCATTTCTTTGCAGAGATAAAGGATAAAGACAAAGTTGTAGAACACTAAAGAAGATATATGTTTTTGATGTGTTTGTTTTGCTACTTTTTTCTTCTTTATTTTTTGTTGTAGAGGATGGTTCTCTGGTAAGAAATGAGAGAAAGATATATAGGGAAATGTAGATGATATAAAAACAAAAGATGTCAATATTTAATTTTAAAAATAAATGTACACTCAAAAGAAGAGATATTATAAAAAATTTTCAACTTTAACTTTGTCTTTTTTTTGTCTTAAAAAATAATATTTTTGTAAAATAGCTTTCATATGTAAGAAAGAAGAGGAATATAGAGAGAAACTATGGTGATATGAAAAACAGTATGAGGAGAAAAAAGGAAAAGAGAAAGTTACATGATAACTTTATTATGTATTGAAAAGGAACAACAAGTTCTTCATAATAGATTTGCAATTTCATGTGAATTACATCTTTTCATTATCAGTGAAGTTTATTTTTTCTATTCTATTAGAAATGTGTATTTCTTAAGTTCAGAACAGAATAAATATTTTAATATCAATAGAAAAGTATTAAAATAAAATATTCATTATTTTTTTAATATTGAATTAAAATGAGTTGAAATGAGACTGAATATTTTTGGCTGAGTAGTTGGAACTCTACCTCTCCATGGTTGGAACCAGCAACCCAGCATGTAAGAACTTGGTGTGCAAATGTTTTTCAGGGACCACCTAGTTGAGATATAGTAACACTTTATCTTGCTTACACAATACCCCCTTGGTCTTGTAGTTCAGAGAACAGGGATATATAATGTGTCTCTGCCCCAAACCTGACATTAGAAGCTCCATGTTGGAAAAAAGTGGTGACTGTACAGACTTCTTCCTGCTTCTGTGCCCAGGCCTGCTTCTAAGTCTGCTTTTCTGTCCATATGAAAAAGAAAAAAGAAACGCCCCCCCCCAAAAAAACCAGCCTAAAAGAAAAAACCTCTTTTGTTGGATCTCTCTAATCCATCTTTAACAGATGTGTGGGCTCCCTCATAAAAGCTAAGCATGAGGGATTTGAGATATAATATCCAGAGTCAATCAAATAATCCCCAAATTACTTTGTTTTTATTTTTTATCAAGTATTATAGATATATATTATATATACATATATGTATACACACACACACACACATATATATATATATATATATATATATATATATATACACACACACACTTCAGGGTTGTGTTGGAGTCAGCTGGAGAGAGCTGATAGTTAAATTTTCAGTGTGAGCATTTACTCCTCAGAAATTGATAACTGTTACAAATCAGTGCTTGATTTATTGTTCTGATCATTGTATGGACTTAAGAAAGTGATGGAGGAACTGTGAACAATACACTTAAAAGTATGCCATACCTACGGAAGGAAGGGGGAGCTGATGGTTAAATACTTCCCAGAACATCGCTGGTCTAACCCATTAGAATGTGAGTTCTTCAAGGGCAAGGACTGTTTGAATTTCTCTTTATGTTCCCTGCACTTGGTACAGACTTGGGCATGTACTGGGCACTTGATAACTGATTGTCCATTAAATAATTGATCAAAAATGTGATACACTCTACTTGAAAGTATTCTCCCTTATCAGCCTTATTTCAAAAAATAAACTTCACTGATAATGAAAAGATGTAATTCACAGCTATAACTCCCACCTGTTCAGTTATTAGCATGAATAATGATGACCAAAGCTTTACATTAGTCAGAAAAATTGCTTTTATAGTGAGTCCATAAGAATATATTTAGACTTCATTAATGGAAAGTATATATTAACCCCTTCAACAGAGTAATTCAACTTTCGGACATGTAGCAGAGGTATCTCACTTTGTATTCCATTCCTGGACTGGAGAAAACTGTCATCCCTCAGTGCTATGTGTGACTTATTACCTTAATTCCTAAGCAAGATCTAGTCAATACCTTTCATTTTGTCAGATTTTAATTTTGCTAAATGTCACTCCTAAAGTTTAGCATCATGAAAGGCTAATATTTGTCTTTCATTAAGTTGGATTTTTGCGGAGGCTTTCTTTAGGTAATAGACTCAGAAACTTCTCTTATTGGTACATTTGGTTTCCAATAGCCCTCTTGCGGTTATGGTTTGTCCTTCATTCTCAAAGACAGGACATCGGGAAGATGATGACATGGCTTGCAACTGACTTTGATTTGAGTGAGGCACGGCTGTTCAAAGTCATCAGCCTCACTTTTCCCCCCAGGGCCATCTGGGTCCAGTGAAAAATAAACCACAGAATGCAGCATGATACTTTGCACAGACAGAATTGACTCTAGATTCCCACATGTATTTCAAAGACTTAAGCTAAAACAAAAATTTGTCTTTGGTGGATTACTCATACATAATTAAAAATTTAGTTAGGCATAAGGGTTGTGCACATTTTGTTCAAATGTCTTTCTTTTCCTTATAGATTTTCCTTCTTCTTTAAAATAGGAAAAAGTAGACAAAATAATAACAATAACTGATATGTACGTAACAGTGGAGTTTGAGATGTGCCCATCTCCCCCTCCCACCCCAGCCAGTTTCTTTGACTGAAATGTGTACCATTTAGCTCGAGGCAGTAAAGGTCGTTAAATAGAAAGACATTACTTGAGAGGGATAAAAATGTTCAACACTTCAGTAAAAATTAACTTACCAAATTAGCTACCAAAAAGCAAGGTGTCAAAAGAATAGAAAACAGGGCTAGCAAGTTTTGCTGGGGTTGGGGGGTTGGAGATGGAAGGAAGTATAGCCTATTGGTCACTCCCTAAAGGAACAAGTGAAAGACCACAGTGAATGGGGATCACAAGAGAGTACTGGGTACCAAAAAGCAAGAACATCAATAAACAGGAGGAAAAGGGGACACCAACATTAATTATGTTGACCTCACAGTTGTTCTAGAAGCTAACCCTCCTTTAATCTAATCATTTCTGTTTTACAATTGGGTGGAATAAACTCCAATTCAATTAACAAACTGATGCAGAAAAAAAAATCTTGCAAAATATGGAAATTTTCTTTTTTAATGCTCTTTGAAATGAAGCACTCTGCAGCTTTGGGTCACCACTAAGTAATCACAGAAATGACAGAACAAAGACTCCCAGAAAAGAATCACTTAATGCACATGTGGTGGCAACTGCAAGGCAACGTGTTTGCCACTGTTGAGTAACAACCACCAAAGATTTTGCTGCAATCATCAGAAGTGACTAAAGTAGAAACTGTATGTTACCAACCACACCAGCCCTCTGCCCCAGAGGCTGTGAAGTCTAAGTCTTTCTTCTAGGTCCAGGAGTTTTCATTTCTTGTTCATTAATTAGCTTTTTTTTCTATTTAAGAAATATGTTCTTCTCTTTATAGGAAAGTGCAATTATGGCATGATTTGAGGTAGCATTATCTAACAATAGCTGCTCTCTTGCTTCTAAAGCATTCCTTTGAAGTTACTTTCTCGTTCTTTCTTACCTTATCTCAAAGGATTACAGAATATCAGAAATGGAAGAGAGGTAAATGACCCTTGACTATTCCAACTCATATCCAAAAAAGACTCCCTTCTCCCAATTATGTTATCAGGGGAATCCCTTACCTCATTCTTTTTTGTTTGTTTGTTTTTTAATTTGGGGGCACAAAAGGAATCCAGATTTTATTGGCGTAGGGAACTTTCTGATGAGAAAACTTCCTTTATCAAAGCAGATTCTACATTGTTCCCTAATTTAATTATAAAGATATTTGGCTGAGACATTCAGAGTTTAAATAACTTGTCCAGTGTCTCACAAAGCCAGTATGTCAGAAGTGGGACCTGAGCTCAGATCTGCCTGACTCTGAGGCTGTCCTCTATGCTACACTAATTAAATTGGTCTAGCAATAAAGAGGCAGCTAGGGTGCACAATGAACAAAGCACTGGGCTTGGCAAGAAGGTTCATCTTTCTGAATTCAAATACAGTCTCAGATACTTCCTACCTATGTGACCCTGGACAAGTCACTTACACCTGTTTGCCTCAGTTTCCTCACTTGCAAAATGAGCAGCAGAAGAAAATGACAAACCATTCCAATATCCTTGCCAAGAAAAGCCTTAAGTGGGGTCATGAAGAGTCAGAACTGAAAAAATGACAGAACAAAGCATCAAAGCACGTATATTCAAATGTTGATTCATAACTTATTACCTCAGCTGGGGATCTTGGTCTAGTGACTTCATGGTTGCCTTATCTGTAAAATGAGGGGGTTGAACTGGATGACTTCTAAAGCTATCTTCTATAGCTAGATTCATATCTATATATCTACAACTTCTACCTAATTGTAGCCATTGGGGCCAAGCAGAAGACAGAGGTCATCATTTTTTCCTTAGAAAACTACCTGGGTGGTCAAGAATTGGAACTTTTGGGGATGCCCACAATTGGGGAATGGTTGAACAAGTTATGGTATATAATTGTGAGGGAATACTAATATGCTATAAGAAATGATGAGGGAAATGGTTTCCTAAAAACATAGAAAGATCTATATGAACTGATGCTAACGTAAGTAAGAAGAACCAGGAGATTATTGTGCATAGTAACTGCATTGTTGTAATGGTGATCAACTGTGAAAGACTTGGCTATTCTGATCAGTACAATAATGGAAGACAATTCCAAATGACTCATGATGAAAAAATACTATCCCCATTCAAAGGAAGAACCATGGAGTCTCAATGCAGATGGCAGCATACTATTTCACTTTTTTTACTGCTGTTATTTTTCTTTCTCATGTTTTTTTATCTGAGTCTTCTTTCACAACATAACTAATGTTGAAATATGTTTAACATGCTTGTACTTAGACAGCCTATATGAGTTTTTTTGCCATCTTGGGGAGGGGGAAGGGGAAAGAGGGAAGGAGTAAAAATTAGGAAGTCAAAATCTTATAAAAGTGAATGTTGAAAACTATCACTGCATGTAATTGGAAAAAATAAAATACTACTAAATGAGAGGAGGGGGAGGAAGCTATCTGGGAACTTCCAACCAACATGGCTGCCTGAACAGGAAAAAAATAATAAATTCCCATAGTCCAACTTCAACTAAACTCCAAAGTTATCACCAGACCAAATAATTATTAGGAAATCCAATGAAAAACTGTAGGACATGATTTTTTTTATGCCAGAATTTCATAGAATGACAGCCCAGAGGCTGTCCACAAAGTTAGCACCAGTACAGGAGTACCTCCCAGAACAACAAGAGACAGGTCACATGGCTGGCAAGACTGTGTCAAGAGGCAGCAAGAGAGGAACTTCCCAACTTCCAAAAGAAGAAAAAAGTCCCATGGCAGTAAGGATGCCCCAGGCTGGTAGGACAAGCCCCTGGGGTGGGGAAGGGGGCAATGGGATGAAAACCAACATGTTGCCTTACTGCTCAGATGAGTCCAGAGGCTCTGGGGTCCTTAAAGCTCTGTTCCAATACATCAGAGAGGTCCCTACAAATACAACATTCTGAATCTCAGTTGAGCCTTTACTGTACAAAGACAGTCCTTTTACGTCTCCCTGATTTACTGTCCCTCTTACCATAGCATTTTTCATCCCTTCTCAAACCTCTCATAGCTCCCACCTTCTCAGCTGAGAACTTTGCCATTCTTTAATAGCTCTCTCTTCCCCTCTCCTCATCTCACTTCACTTAAATGTCTTCCTTCAACCCTGCTTTATACGAAGAAGTGACCCTTCTCCTTTCCTAAGCATACTCTGAAATCTGGCTTTCAGCTGAAAGTTGCTTCTGATCTCTCTTATTTACCAAACCCAATGGCCTTTTCTCATTCCTTATCCTTCTTGACCTCTCTGCAGCCTTCAGTATTGTTAATCATCCTCTCCTCTTGGCTATTCTGTTCTAAGTTTTCATGACACTGTTCTCTCCTAGTACTTCTCCAACTCCTTGGATTTTTTGCTGGATCTTCATCCAAACCATACCCATGTGTTGCCTAAGACTCAGTCTTCAACCCATTTATTCCACCAAACTATTTTTCTTGGTGATCTCTTTAGCTCCTCCAGATGAATTTTATCTAGCCTTAACCTCTCTCGTGACCTCCAGATTCACAGCTTCAACTGCCTATTGGGCATCTTAAACTGGATGTGGTAAGCTCAAACTCAACATGTTCAAAACTTATTATCTTTCCTCCCCAAACCCTACCCTCTTTTAAACTCCCCTATTACTGAGAGCACTACCACCCTCTCAGTCATCTAGACTCTCAATCTACATGTCAACCTAAAAACTCACCACCTATACTCAATCAGTTGCCAAGTCCTGTCAATGCTACCCTCATAACATCTTGGATACACTCTCTTCTCTCCTCTAACTCTTGTACCACCCTTGTCATGTCATGCTTGTACTCTTGCAAAGCCTCCTAGGGTCCCTGCTTGAATTCTCTCCCCACTCCCATCTATCTTCCAGTCAGTTATCAGAGTGATCTTCTTAAAGCCAGGTCTGACCATGTCACTACCACGGCCCCATCCCATTCACTAAATTCCAATAGCTCCTTATTATTTCCAGGATTCAGTATAAAATCTTTTATTTGACTTTTAAAGTCAAACCTGTCTCCTTTTTGCCTTTCCAGTCTTCTTATACCTTACTCTTTTGATAATTACACTATGATGCAGTGACACTGACCTCATTTATTATTCTTTTCATGGCAAACTTTATCCCTCAACTGCATTTTCTTTGATTGGCCCCATGCCCAGAATTCTTTCTCCCTATCTCTGCCTCTGGGCTTCCCTGACTTCCTTCAGTGCTCAGTTCAATTCTTACCTACTGTGGAAAGCCTTTCCCAATCGTCCTTTAGTGGTGCTGACTTCCCTCCATGATTATCTCCAGGTTGTCCTGTATATGTCCTGTTCATATGTAACTATTTACATGTTGTCTCCCCTATTAAACACTGAAGTCTGGGCTTTGTTTTTCTGTTTTGATTTTTTTTTGAGAGTTTTGTTTTTGCCTTTCTTTGTATCCCCACTTAGCACAGTGCCTGGCCCATAACAGGTGCTTAATAATACTCATTAACTTGTCCAAAGATACAGGGGACCTAATGCTAGAAGTCAGAGTAGTAACATAAGAGACCATAAACAAGACTAAGGAAGAACAACCACTCCATCCAAAAGCCTGTCCTGGGCACAAAGTCAACTATAAAGTGCTCTGCTTGTCACATAAAGTCTTTCACCAATTGGGCTCATCTTATCTTTGCAGTTCTCTCACACATTAGACCCCTCCATGCAATCTATGGTACAGAAATACTGGCACACACACACACACACACACACACACACACCATTTCATATCACATCTCCACACCTTTGCATCAGCTATCCTCCGTAACTGAAAATACTGCCCCTTCTCATTTTTCTCTCTTAGAATATCTTATTTCCTTCAAGACTTAACTCAAACTCCACCTTTTAAAAGAATCCTTTCCTCATCATCCCAACTGACAGTAAGTAGCCTCCTTCCCAAGTCCGCTTATTTTAGTTGTGCATATATTCGGCATATGCTTTTGTATATATACACATTTGTGTATATCTGCACATATAATGTACATGTATGTGTGTATAAACAGTCTATAACCTTAACAAGCTTATATTGTGATGAGGCAGATCAGAAAGATAGATAGATAGATAGATAGTCTATCCCAATATAAGGTCCACAGTTCAGGGCTTGGCACATGGAAGGTGCTTGATTAATGACTGCTAGTTAAGTGAGCAATTGGCAACAATGCTCCCAACTCCCAAGATTCTACTTATTTATCCTTCTCTATCTAAAAACAGATCTCTTTTCACATTCCTAAAATAATGCTTTTAGCACTTCTAACTAAGGCTAACTTTGTCTGTGTCCAGTGATTGTCAAGTATGATTTGTCCTTCATTCTCAAAGAGGACCATGACATCAGGAAAGTGATGCCATACGTTGATACTTAAGAAAAGAAAGAAAGTATTTTTAAATACCTACTATGTATCAGGTACTGTTAAGCACTTTATAAATATTTTATCATTTTATACAGGAAACAACCCAATGAGATAGGTGCCATTATTATATCCACTTTACAGTTGTGGAAACAGAGGCAAACAGAGATAAAGCAACTTGCCCAGAGTCACATAGCTAGTAATTGTCTGAGGTCAGATTTGAATCTAGATCTTCTTAACTTTACACCCAACATTCTCTTTACTATGCCACCTAGCTGCTGATTTTTAATAATTCTTGTTTTAACTGTTTAATCAACAACATATCCATTATCTCTTATCATTTATAAACCATTTATGTATGCCTTATGTCCTGGGGATACAAAGAAAAGCAAAAAAATAAAGTTTTGCTCTCAAAGAACACACTTTCTTTTTTATTTTTAATTTTTTAAAATTTTCAATGGCAAATTCTCTCTTTCCCTTTGCCCTCTTCCCCTCATTTAGATAATAAGAAATAGAATGCTTGTTATACCTATGTGATCATGCAAAACATATTTCTGCATCATCTTTGTTTAAAAAAAAACAGAAAAAATAAGAAAAGGAAAAAATATGTCCAATCTGAATTTTGAGTCCATCATTCTCTGTCTGGAGGGGGACGATGTTTCTCATCAAGGAACCTTTGAAATTCTGGGAATATCCTTCCTAATAGTGAATTCACCATGCATATAACTGTGTATATATTAGATATTTACAGTGTAAATGGAAGATAAAGTCAGTGGGAAGAGGGGAAGGGTTTGGAGAGGTAGCAGGCAATACATTTTGCATTTCATTTCATCACTATCATTATTAATGACTGGAGGACTGGGAAAGTCCTCTTGCAGAAACAAGGCTTCGAGTTGTCTTGCAGGAAGTCAAAGAAACCGGGAGATGAAATGGAAGTGAGAGGGGAAAGCATTCCAGGCATGGTGGACTGCCAGACAAAATGTGCAGGGTCCGGAGATGGAATGCCTTTTGCTAGCAATAAGAAGGCTGGTATTCCATGGATCATATAACCCATGAAGGAGAGCAAAGTCTAAGAAGACTGGAAGGGCTGGAAATCTACTGTTGGTCTAAAAGTCAACCATAGGACATCCTCCTTTCTTGCTTCCCCAGTTCCTATTTCTTGATTGGTTCTTTTGAAGTAATCTTTGCTATCGGATTGTCCTTTTCCTTTAGCTAGAGTGGGGGTTCTTGATTTTTTTTAATGCCAAGCACCACTTTGGCAGGCTCCTATAGTCAGGAATAATCAAGGACTTCACCCACTCAGAGCAGGGCAGTGTTTCCACAAACTCTGCCTTCAGCTGGCTGTAACACAAGAAAGCATCTGATAAACTAATACACAGTAAGATGATGATTTAATGTGTGTTAGTTCTCCCAGGTTAGAACGGCCAAACCAAAGCCATAACACTTCAATGTAGCAGAACTATAGGTGCTCTAGCAAGACATGTGAAGGTGATATCTTAGAATCATAAGCCTGAAGCTAAAAGGGAGGAGGTCATCTAGTTCATCTTCCTCACTTGGCAGATAAAGAAACAAAGATCCAGGAAAATTAAGAGATTTGATGTGATAAGACTAGTATCTCTATGATAGTACCCCATTTCTCCCTCTAGACAGGGATTAGTTTTCCCTAACAGGTGAGAGAGCTGGTCCCTGAAGCTGATAGGCACCTGCCTCCTTTAACACAGCTTCCTGGTCATCTAAAGGAATAAGAAATCCCACCCAAGTAGACCCAGGGCCCCTCAGACTTAGCAGATGTCTGAAGATCACATGAGACAACACACCCTGCCCTACAGGTGAAATTTATTTCCATAAGTCAGCAGCCTTATGCCCCTGTATCATTCTCAGTTTGTTGCATATCCTTACTATGTTATGGCTAAGTAAAATTCCTTTCACTAACTATTCAATGACTTCCAAGTGTCTTATTTCATCCTCAAATCAACCCTGAACTAACAGTGTGCTGGCCTCACACCTGCTTCTTACACTTACATGGTCACATAGGGGTAAAGCACCGGAAGTGGGATCTGAACCCACAACTCCAAGAGTGCTACGTGTCCCTTTGTGTGTAGCACCAAGGCAATATTCACAGCTCCTGTGAATTCACACTCATGAATATGTGAGTACAATTCTGAAAACTCTCTATGGCCTTCCAGATGTGACATATTCAGACATGAATATGTGAGTGCAATTCTGAATCACAAAATACAACAGATTCTCCACATGGAAGACAGAACCAAAACATTTATTCAGATACCAGAGAGCCAAATCCATTATAGCAACAAAGAAATCCATCACAGTAATCAAGAAGTCTACACCCATTATCAGGCCTTCCTACAAACAGGCTCCCCTAAGCCAAATGCCCTTCTCTCACTCACAGCCAGCTGCCTGCTTCCTCTGTCCTTCCCAGCTCTGACTAGTGAGACTAACTTCCTCTCAGCTCTTCTCCAGCTCTGCCTCTTCCTATTCCACCCATTCAGCAAGTTCCTCTCATCACAGACTCATGTGACTCCAGCTTCCATGTGACTCAAGCAGGTCACACAGGCCTATTAATGGATGGGAAAGATTCCATTCCATGAAAAATACATTAGTTCCATTAAAAATACATTAATAATACACTGTACCACACTCTCTCCAAGAGAGGTGCCTTTGGTTCATATTCAAGTATCCAGATCCCCATTCCATCTACATGTACAGATATAGAAGCACATCTACATACTTCTTTTTTATCTGTTGCTGTGGCTTAGATACTTCCAACATTTTGCATCACAGACATCTCTTAAATTCACAAATTTGAAAAAAAATGAATTAACAATAAAAAGAAACTGATTATTAGGCTGGGGGTGTTTAATAAACCCGTCTGATACGATGCCCAAAATTTGTAAGGAACTGACAAGAAAAATAAGAATAATATCCATCTCTCAAAGGACAAATGGTCAAGTTGTGTAAACAGAGAGTCTTTGTAGGAAGAAACACAAACTGCTGATGATTGAATTATCTAATGTTCAGAGAAAAGAGAATTAAAAGAAATATGATTCAACTCTTAAACCCTTCAAGAAGGCAAAGATAGCTAAAATGCAGTGTTGGTGGAACTATGGGAAAACAAGGCCACTATTTTGTTCCCAAGAGAGTTGTAAAGTGGTGCAATCAACTTAGAAAGCAATATGGCAACATCTATTATAAGTTTAAAAACTGAGTATATCATAGGTTTTGTTTCAGAAGGATCCAAGAGGTCATTTACTCCAGTGCCCCTCATTTTATAGGTAGGGGAACTGAGGCTTAGAGTATTCACACAGGTAGAAAATACTGCACCAAGGATTCAAAACTTTGAATTGCAAATCTGTCAACTGCCACACTGTCTCTTGAATCATCTGACCCTATCATGCCACTACTAGTGTGACATTATAAGGACAGAATTGAAAGGGAGAAAAAGACATTTGTATCAAAAATATCTATGACAATTGTATATATCATAGCAAAGAACTGGTGACAACTCATGTCCAATGTTTGGGAAATGGGTGAAAAACTGAGGCTTACCAATGTAATGGAGTACTGAATTACAGTTCCACAAGACAGAGAGATAGAAAGGGATGATGGAAAGACATACCAGAAGGTGGAGAATTATGAAATCTGAATCAGAGCAATCTACACATGGATTGCCATACAAATAAATATGATAATGACATTAAATGATAACAAATAAATATTACAATAAAATAAATGATAATGATGAGAATTTTTAAAAAATGAGAAAAGAGATAAGAAAAGATGTGGAAGGAAACAAATTGCTTATTTGTCCAGACCTGGGATTTGAAGTGATGTAGGACTCTGTCCCTAAAGAAGGCCATCCCTTTCCCCATCAATGCAGATTACTATATGCTTCACAATTTATAGTCCCAGGGAATTGAAAGATAACATAGCAGGTAGGTGAGGCATGGGACTAGGAGACAGAGGACTTGAGTTCGAAGTCTGGCTTTCCTACTCACTACACGGTAGACCTTGGGAAATTTACTTTAGGATTCAGTTATCTCATATGTAAAATGAGGGGAGTTGGACTCAGCTCTAAATCTTTGATCCTATGAGCTAGCCAGGTCATTGACAAATTAAATGACTTCCTCAGGGTCATGCAGATAATTTAAATGAGAGGCAGGATATGAATTCAGGTCTTAGTGACTCTGAAACCAACCCTGACTCCACTCCACCATGCCACCTTTCTTGTTTTACTAAAGTTAACACATGCTCTTAAAAAAGGAATCACAGTTTCATGTATGATCTCCTTGTAAATGTTTGTTTCCTTGAATGTCTTTGTTGGCGACAACTGTTTATTTTTAAATTAACAACTAAAAAAGGAATTTGAATTCATTCACCTGATTCAAGATGAGTCTCATAGTTTCATACTGAAATTTGGTGACAGCTCCTCAAGTCATTGAGAGCAGCAAGGTTTTGAAATGCCACTAAAATTCTGCAAAATCTGACAATATTACAGGATGAATCAGTCACAGAGGAGTGTTCAACCTCGAGCTAAAATGAGAACATCTTTATCTAAATTCCATTAAAACTGGTGCCTTTGGGGGATCCATTTGACAAGAACAAAACTCAAAACATAGTGCCTGAAAACAGCCAGGGTTCATCTATCAGTATAACCTTCAATTTGGGGTTCATCTGCATCATTCACTTTGGGAAGTTATCTGTCATTCAAGTTTTGCTTCATATACAATTTCTTTTTTTTTTATTTTGAAGTTCAAATACCACTTACAACCTAGCATTAAGACAACGTTTATGATTACCATTAAGCCTATATATTTGTGTATGAATAAAGGAAAATCTTATATGGATGAACTTAGAGTATACATTATCCTGAGAAACATTACTCTTGTTCCAGCTTTTCAAGTGGAAAAAGGTTCTTATAAAAAATTATTCCAGGAGGGAGGAGCAGAAGGGGTGGAGCCTGAAAACTCTCTATGGCCTTCCAGATGTGACTGGCATCTATAGACACTCTCACTTTTCACTGCTTCTAATAGTTCCTGCTTCGGTTGTCTCAAACTTTGTTCTAGCCTGATTTTAACTTGTGTTTGACCTACTAACCATGACTTCCAGCATTAGGGTTTGACTGAACCTCTGTGATTCTGAGGTCTTCTCCTCTCTCTTATCCCCTACCATCCAGTTTCTCCCCAGACACCTTTGACTCACAGATGACTCCCCCTCACTCTCTCTTGGACTCTCTCTGGACTTCTAGCCTGTCAAATTGTGTCTCTCTTTCCCTAGAGGTATTGTCTTCTTCCATTAGAAGGGCAGGTCCACTGGGAATGGGAATGTCTTGCTTGCTCATATTATATCTGTAGTACTTAGCACAGTGACAGACAAAGAGGAAACACTTAATAAATGCTTTATCCATCTGTTTAAATCCTGTCCAGTTTTCCCATACTACCATCTGACTCTCCATTCTCCTTCTGCTGTAAAATACTGTATAGATGCCAGGGTTCCAACCACTAGCATGGTCCTCCATCCACAAGGCCCATATTTGGGATCTCAAAGGAAACTGGCCTGGTCCAGGAAATTCCAGGAGACAATATTCTAAGGTGACAATACCTTAGGGCAAAGTATTTTTTGTTTATATGCTGGACTCTGAAGCTATTGCTGCCATCTCTTCAGACATGGAAAAACGCTATTAAATGAGTAGATGAAATGACTAGAGAAAAATCGCAAAGTTTGAAGTCCAGCCAGGAAAAATGAAAGCACAGGGAGAAAAAAAAATGGACGATGGGGCTGCCTTCATTAGGTTCTCTTCTACCAAATTACTGGCACAATGCCTTGAACATAGTAGGTGTTCAGGAAATGTTCCCTTGAACTTCATCCTTAATCAGAAGATCTGCCAAGAGCTCTCCAATATCCACCCTCTCCAATCAGAGGGAGGGAAGGGCCCAAGGGAAAAGCAAGGGATACTGAAGATGTAGGGGTTTCAAAGTTGAAGTAATGAAGAAGGATGAATTTCAGGAGGCAACAATGAATTCTAGATAAGAAGGCAGCTGGGAAATGATGATGTCACCAGCTCTGGGTTTGAATGAAGGTTCAGATACTTTTACACCAGGGAACTTTGTGCAACTTATTTAATATTTCTGAGTCTCAATTCCTTCATCTCTAAAACAGCAGTCATAATAACGACCTGTTTCACGTGGCTGTTGTGAAAGTAAAATGAAGAAAAATTCAAAGTAAAGTGTATGTAAAGCACTTTGCAAAACTAAAACACAGTATAAATGTAAGCTATTATAAAACCACTTTCAGAAATTGGTTTTTTCATTAAAAATACAGTTTGCTCACCCCAAACTAGCAATCTTTTAGGAATAAGAAGGGTGAGATGTAGGAGATAATGGAATGAGAGGCAGCTGCAGAGTGAAGAAGGATGACCTAGGTTCGAGTTTCACTTCTGACACATACTGACTTCGTGACCCCAAGCAAGTCACTGTTTCATGGTGCCCCCAGTAACTCTAAAGTGCTAAGTTGCAGAGTAGATGTCAGTCTGCGTTGGTGATGGAAGTTTCCTCACTGAGATTTCCCTATACCAATGAAATCACAAATAAAGATTGCAAATGGAAAAAGCAATGAAGAGCATTGCTTTAGAGCTGGAAGAGGTTTTATAGGTTATCTGGTCTAACCCCATCATATTAAACACGAGGAAACTGAAGTCCATAGAGAGGGTGCTTGCCCAGTGACATAGAGGCCACTATTTATCAGAGGGAGGACTTGAACCCATGGTCTCAGGATCCCAACCTAATATTTTTTCCACCACACCAAGATGCACTTCTTTGTACATACCATGTGAGATACTATCACCTCTTATGGCACTATTGCAATGCTTCCTGTTACTGGTTCTCAAATTCATTTCTTATGTAGCCTTACAGATAAATACTCCCAAGTGATGAGCTCACAAAAAGATTGCTGCTGTCGTCATCATCCTCATTATTGGGTTCTGGGGGCTTGTGTTTGTTTTTGTAACTAGCCCATTACTCCATGTGGAGGTATCTAGATAATAAAATGACAATATCATTCTTTACTCCCCACTCAGCATAACTTAGCAAGCCCTGGAGGCAAAGAATTTTTTCCATAACAACTCTGTTCTTTCCCCTTTGGAGTACAGCTACTGGTAATTTAAAATAAATCTGTTTTTGAAAGTTTGATTACATAAAACTGGTTGATGAATGAGAAATTCAAAGAGCATTTATAATAGAATGGTCTGCATCATTATATATAGCATTTACAGTGATTGATAAAATATTAAGGATGGATTAGATTTTTAGTAAAGATAGATTTCATTTTAAGGCAGAAAAAAAACCTCTTGCAATGATTTTTTTTATTGCTTCACATACCATGATAACTTTATTCTGTAAGGTACAGTCAAATGTTACCTAGCTCAGCTCAAAATTATAGTTAGAGCTACATTTTACTAAAGAAATTAGACGGATTTTCTTTTGAAAATGTTGACAGCTTGCATTGACTATTTAGCTCATAGTTTTAATTTAAAACAAAAATTGGATCAGAATAACCTGCAGTTTCTAAGTACAGCAAATTCCCATTTATGTGGTTAGGGAATATGTCTTACAAAGTCCTCTCTCACTCAAATCCAATTCACTTGCAAGTCATGGCATCACCTTCCTGATATGATGGTCCTTCTTCAAGAACAAAGGACAAACAGCCTTTGAGTAGTATAAGCTGCCCTACTGGGGACTCAATTGGCCCATTCCAGTTGGGGGACCCAGCTCCTCTCCTTTCCCTGTTCTTGTAGGGTATCATACCCTTACCTGCCAGCGCTCTACCCAAAGGAATGTAAATTTTAATCATTGAAACCTAGAAAAATGTCTTGGGGTTTACCAGGCTATATTCCTTTCTTAAGGACCATACATTAAACCCTAGTCACTCTGGCTCTCATTGATTGGCCAACAATGGGTCCCAGCCCAAGCCCATGTAGTTGATATCATACTTGGTGGTTGTTGTCCTTCATTCTCAAAGAGGACCAAAATGACATCACTGTGCTACAGTCAAGTTTCAGTGTGTCCGACTGTGACTGATCAGACCAGTATGAGTTCAGAATACTGTACCACAGGTCTGGGCTGTATACTCTAAATGTGTATATCCTGCATTTCATTTGAACTGTTTCAATTCTGTTTTGCTCATAGAGCATAGCACCTTCTCTGATATGGACATACCATGCTGAGCAGTCCTGTGCCAGAGTCTCCCATATTACAAAATCAATTCCAGAGTTTTTAAGTGAGACCTTGAGAGTGTCCTTGTATCATTTCTTTTGACCACCATGTGAACGTTTGCCCTGTGTGAGTTCTCCATAAAACAGACTTTTTGTCAAGAGCACCTTTTGCATTCCAACAACTTGCCCAGCCCTTTGGAGTTGCACTCTCTGAAGCAAAGTTTAAATGCTTGGCAGTTTAGTTCAAGTAAGAAACCTGAGTATCTGGTACTTTATCCTGCCACAAGATCTTCAAAATCATCCTAAAACAATTCATATGAAAATGATTCAGTTTCCTTAATAATGCTAATATAATGTCCAGATTTCACAGGCATACAACAAGGAGGTCAGCACAACAACTCTGTAGCAATTCATATTACTTACCTCCCCGGCGAGTGGGAGAGGAGCTGGAAGGAGAGAGAGAATTTGGAATCCAAATTTTTTTAAAATATTAAAATAAATAATAAATAGAGGGAGGAAAAAGAGAATTTTCATTCCTTTGCTTTTATTTGGACCAGTGATTTCATTGGTTTATGGTAAGTGTAAAGAAGAACTCACCTCTTCTAATGCAGATCTATAACTGACTCAAAATTTTGTCTAAGAAAGTTGCCTGGGGCACAGAAACAACCTTAAGTTCCTGTTTACTTCTTTGTGCTTGTCTTGAGTCTGGTGTTTGAAAGTCAGATTTTCTATTCAGCTTTGGTCTTTTAAGTCCTAATTTTCATTACATTTTCATTCAAAAAAATAATTCTCCATCTATGCATGCACCTAGAGAGAGGAAACCTCTCTCAAATAAAAATTTATTATCAGCATAGCTCCAAAGCTAAAGCAAATAACAATCCAGTGGAAAGAAGGTTGGCTTTGGAGCTGGAGAACTTGGGTTCAAATATGTGTGTTCGTTCTTCATTGCCAATGAAGACCCTGCCATCAGAGAATCGATGACATGACTTGCTTGCACTTGACTTTGTTTTGAGTGAGGGAAGGCTGTGGAGGTCACCAGCCTCACTTCTCCTCCAGAGCCATCTGAACCCAGTGACCAGATATTCATCAGGATGACTGGAGATGACCAAGGATGAGGCAGTTGGGGTTAAGTGACTTGTCCAAGGTCACTCAGCTAGTGAGTGTCAAGTGTCTGAAGTGAGATTTGAACTCAGATCTTCCTGACTCCTACACTGGTGCTCTATCCAGTGTAACACCTAGCTGACCAGCTGGGTTCAAATACTACTCTGATGATGACTGTATAACCTTGGGCAGATCACTTAACTTCACTCAACTTCAGTTTCCTCATCTGTAAGATGAGAAGTCTGCACACGTCTTCTACTATCCCTTCCACGTTGATTCTGGCCCTATTATTCTATGGCCCTAAGAAAGAGACTTTTTCTTAGTTGCTTAGACAACTGTGCCCCAAAACAATGGGCATCTAATCCATCAACTCTAATAAAACCCCACCATGAGACAGGAGACATACATTCTTCTTCTCCTTCTTTTAGGGAACATAAAGGGAAATTTGACGAATGGAATCACAGACCTAAAGGCAGAGAAGACTTTCAAGGTGATTTAGTCATGGGATAGAAGCAACTTTCACGATCACTTCATCATAAGATCACAGATTTCAAGCTGAAAGGAAGCTTAGATTTCATCTAGTCCAAATCATTTATTTTACAGAGGAGGAAAATGAGGTCTAGAGAAGCAATGACTTCCCCAAGATGGCACAGCTAGTTGATGTCAGAGCTAGGGCAAGGACCTTATTTGAGACTATAAACATTCTTTTCATGTTTATTTTCTCGTGGGATATTAATAAAAAATTAATCAATAAGTGAATGAGCAGATAGAGAAATAAATATGTGAATATATAAATAAATTTATAGTAAAAATTCTGAAAATAACATGTTTTAATAGTATGTTCTATGATTAGTAAGCTCAGAGGTAGAAATGATAGAGGAAACCTTGGGAGAGATTCCAGGAAATTAGATAAAAGAAGTAATGGAATCATTAATATGAAAATAAGAGTAAATGTGCTAAAACCCATAAAGAGTGCTTCTACTTGTCATTGCCCCTTGGGGCAGATGTGGGGAAGAAAAACTCAGTTGATGGAGAAAGGCCAGCCCTGCCTTATACAGCAAAAGAAGGAGTGAGGGTAAGGAAGGGAGGTCTGCCAAAGTTATCAAGATATCGCAGAAAGGGCACTGAATTTGGAGTTGGAAGCACTGGACTCCAAACTTTACTCTCCTCTTTGCTATCTGTATGATCTTGTAACAGCAAGGACCCCATCATATATAGGATGGCCTGCTGTACAGGTTCTTAGAACTTTTGAGGGGTCAACAATCACTTTAATCACACACATATATCAACAGAGAAAATACAATCAGAGAAATAAAGACCAACAGACAAAGCTTCCAACTGTCTGACCATAAACAATCCATATATCACAGATCAACAGACAGGTCCAGCTATCTGACCATGACATATATACATAAATACCAAAAAGAGAAGGACCAACACATGGGTTTTCAGAGTCAAGGGGCTCCTAAGCAGCTACCCAGAGTCTCCTAGTGCCAAACAAGCACTTCTAATGAGTAAGCCCCAAAGTCATTTTCCTAGCTGGAGGGGAACACCCTCTGATCTGGTGCCTCAGTAGAAATTAACAAAAGGTAATGAGGCCTATTAATGGGCTAGGAAGATATTTTTTAAGATTTTACTTAAGATCTTACTCCCACCCACCATTAACCTTATATTAATTAACATTACAGACCTTCAGCAAGTCACCAGATGTTGGGACATCATCTCTGGAGACAATTAAACTAAATGACCTCTGGTGTCCCATGCAGCTTGCCCTACTAAACCCTTAGGACATAATGATTCCAGGTCCAAGAAGGTGCTAACAACACAGACTCCTCTTACTGCAGAAACTTCTAGGAAAATGTTTCTAGGGAATGAGACCTGGTCCCTGGTTAGCCCTTCCCAAGAGATATGGAAGCTGATTTAGGGGGAGGTAAAATACTGACTCAGGATTCAGAAGACCTGGGTTCAAATCCCACCTCCATCTTTCATTACTTCCATGACCTTGGACAAGTCATTTGCCTTTCTGGACCTAAATTGCCTCATCCCTAAAGTGAGGGGATTGTATAAATGATCTAAAGTCTCTTCAACTCTAGATCCTGTAATTCTAGGATCAAGTTGATCAAAAAACTCACAGACATTAGGTTGCCTATTTTTAAGTTCCTGAATGAGACCTACTGGTAGCAGGTGATAAAGGGATGGTCACAGAGCAAAAATGAGAAAGGCCAAAGAGGTTGTCTAGCTTAAAATTCATTTTAGGCAAGAGGAAAGAAATAGAGGCTCACAGGGGTGAAGTGAGGCTGTTATCCCAAGGTCACACAGGAAGGAAATAGGAGACTGAGGGTTAAAATTTAGGTCTTTGGACTCCAAATCCAGTGCCTTTCCATTGTAGATGGAATAAATCCTTTCAAACCATTTGTTGTTGTTGTAGTTGAGTTATTTCAGTCATGTCTGACTCTCCATGACTCTATTTTTCTTGGCAAAGGTACTGGTGTGGTTCACCATTTCCTTCTCCAGCTCATTTTATAGATGAGGAAACGGAGGCAAACAGTGACTTTTCTAGGGTCGCAGAGATAGCAAGTGTTAGAGGCTGGATTTGAATTCAGGTCTGACTCCAGAGCATGCGTTCTATCCACTATGCTAGGGTTTTTTTAAAAAGTCTTAAAATTCAAATGTTGATTTAGTTCAAGAGTTCTTTCCCTTTGTAGTGTAATGGACCCCTTTGGCCATCTGATGAAGTCTATAGACCTCTTCTCCAAAAGATATTTTCAAGGCAGAAAATCAAACAGATAGTATTACAAAAGTAACTAAATATACTGAAATACAACCATTGAAATAGTTTAAATAGTTCATAGGCCCCTCTATGCCAAGGGCATAGAGGATCAAATGAGATATTTGTCAAGCACTTAGCACGGTAAAGGCACTTCAGAAAGGATTAGGGACCCTGATGAATGTGATGGAAGTAGAAGGAGGAGGGGCAAATTCTGCCAAGGCCTTTCCATGGCTCTCATCTCTGGTGCTGAGAGATTCCTTGGAAGGGGAAAGGGAGGCGGAGGGGGTCAAGTCAATGTGCCAGCCTCACCTGCGTATACCTCCACATCCCAGGAATGAAAGTTTGTACTCTCATTTCAGATCTCACTGTATTTCTCCAAAAGACCAGGACAAAGGGTATGGGTCCCACCACAATATCATGTACCACATTTCACCTGTTTCCTAATAATGAGACAGTCATTCAGGCTCAATAATCACTGAAGTCAAGAACAGGTACCCAGACCCAAGACATGGCCTCAATCTGCTCCATGAGAATTATGAGCATGTCCACACTGCCCAAAGAGAAATGCAATCAAAGTCCCCCACACTGGCCAATAGGCTGTGTTAGAGTGTGGCAAAGTAGATAAAATGTTAGACTTGGAGTGAGGAAGACCTGAGTTCAAATCCAAACTCAGATACCTCAGGAACTATGAGAACCTAGGCAAGCCTCTCTCAGCCTTGATTTCTTCCTTCATAAAATGGGGAAATAACTGCACCTACCTCACAGGGTTCTCGTGAGGATCAAATCAGATAATGTGTAAAGTGCTTCATAAAATCTTAAAGTGCTATATAAACATCATCATTACATTGATCAGATTAAAGTATCACACAGATTAACTAACTCAAAAGTATCACTAGTCAATCCATGAACCAAAGGTTCTCATTGATCTTAAGTCATTTTCTTGGACAGAGAGGACAGCAAAGGAAGTAGGAGAGAAATGTTCTTCTTAAGATCTGGAAAAAGAGACAGTATGAATAAAGGGAAGGTCAGAGCCCAATGAGTTGGGCCTTTCTACTTTGATGAATGATTCACCCTCTCTGCTCCTTGGTGTTTTCATCAGAAAACTGAGCAGGTGGGTCTAAAGTAGAAGCAAAGGCTGATAGCTCCAGAGCTGAAAAGTCCAGTTCCCTCTTTTTACACATAAGGAAATTAAAGTCAATGGAGGCTAAGTGACTTGCCCAAGATCATATGCTGCACCCCCAACTCTAAACCTATGTTCCTAAGATCCAATACAAAAAATGGAAGCTGTGCAGGAATATTGGGGCATCCCTAGTGGAAAAAGTTTGCATGAATTATATGGATTTTTCTTTGCCTTTTTTTAAACAGGGTTATCTTTATCATAAAGGAGAATAATCTGTCGAGCACTCATTAATGTAGGCCAAATTGTGCATGTTCTAGGGAGTAAACAGTGCCGTTAGAAGTCTTCGCTAATCAAATGTCTTCCTAGTTACTCATAGCAGATTGAATGCAGTCGTGAATTTTGTAGCTGAGACATCAGCAGGGAACTGAGGGTGTAGGATATTTTTCCTCCAAAGAATTAAATTGTAATCTGCATTGCAGCAATAATTTACTACACAGCTTTCAGCAGGAAATCTACTGCAGCTCAGCTGGCATTCAGAAATCTTATTAACCCATTGGGTGTCCAGGTCACCTCTATCACACTTCAAGAGAAACCCCAAAAGTTTACTAGCCTCTTTTCTTATGGTACGAAACCACAAATGCCTTACCTGGTGCCCTGAAGTTGCTCCAAGGAGGACAGGTATTGGTTGATTTGGATTTCTGTGGATTTCAGTGCCAGAATAAACAGTGGTACATGAAGAAATCCCAGGAAGAAACATCAGATAATTTTATTTTAGATGTTATACTATTTTAAAGCCCACTGCCACCATCCTCTACCACCTTCCTCCCATACTTAGATTCATAGGACATAGAAATTTATGTTGATATTAAGGTGCATACATTTAGGACAGATCAATTAGAAGCACTGCTGCTTTTGCCTATGTATTCCTAAAAGCTGGTTGCTTCTATTTGCTTCTAACTTTTATACACTATGCAGTAAATTTATTTTCTATATAAATAAATGTTATCTCATTACCAGCCATCTCCATTAGAATCTAGCAGACCATGAAATAGATTTTGCAAGATCAAGCAATGAGCTTAGGCCCAGAAAAACATTGTTTTGGCTTCTAGCTTAAGAAATTATGGGGAAATGAAGCACTCTATTACAGTTTGGAGAACATACTCTATAATCCCTTCCAGTCAAAGCCAATACTAAAAAGGAGGTCCGATTCCTCATTACTGGGAAAGGGAAATCCACTTTGATTTCTCCACCTGCCCCTTTGTCTAGCATGCCAGACATTTGAACTCTTAGGTTTTAAAAACTGAGCAGGCCTTTGATCTAATATTTGATCAAATACTGCAACATCTGAGCAAGGATGAAACTGATCCTGGGAATCTAAGGGAACAAAATTAAACTCCAAGAAATAATTAAACTGCTGGACTTGGCATCCAAGGAAACCATTTCAAAGCCTGACTCTGTCACTTACTACAGCAGAGTGACCTTGGGCTAAACACTTCATCTTTCTGGGGTCTCAGTTTACTTATCTGTAATGTGAAGGCATCAAACTCAATGACCTCTGAGATTCCTTTCATCTCTGAATCTCTAATTCTGTGATCTACCCTATTACGTACACATACACACACACACATACACGCACATACACACACACTCTCAGCTATATTTATAGTAAGAAGCCACAGGGAATATTATCCAACTCCAAAGAAAGGTCATTTGGAGATCCTAACTCCAATTTTTAATAGTAACTAAAACATCAACAGATCCCTTGAAGACTGCATACATCTAACAAATGGTAATTGGCAGGGATAGATGTATATCTGTCTTAACAAGGTTAAAGGAAGAGATGTAAAATTCCACATTCGTTAAATTGTATAAATTATAACTGCTTCCATATCAGCTTATCCAAGTATTCCATGTGCTCAGAAAAAGGCTAGAATTCAAACAGAATGTAAACAAACCCCCCATCAGATGCAGTATTAAAAAGTTCCATCTTTGATAGGGATTTAAGCTCGGTGGGAGGTACAGTAACACAAATTTTGTGGCAGGAATTCTATTGCTTGGCTTAAGTCTTGGCAGAGACTCAGGAACTGATGCGAGAGACTTTCAAAGTAGGAAGCCAGCAGTTTTGATTGGCAGAAAGCAAGGAAAAGAAGCCTGGTACAACCCATCCAAAAAAACATGGCTGTTCAGTTCCCTGAAAGACCCAGAAAAGAGTCAGTGAGTGTTGGAATCTTGACTGTCTACCCCCTGAAAGCTACTCTGTCACCGCATCTCAGATAAAGCGTGTCAGGATGTTTGGAATAGAACCACAAGAGAGTGTGAAAGGTAACTGTGAGTTCACACTTCAAAACAAATGAAATAATCGGTTTGCTTGTCTGGTCTGTTGCTAGTTTCTATTGCTTGTGACAGGAAGCAGATTCTGATAGGTATATTTCAAGTTCAGGTTATATTTTGCATCCTCAGATCTGTGTGTGCATTTCAAATGACCATAAGTATGCCTGTGGAAATCCAATTTTCAAAATAGCAACCACTCTGAGATTTAAACAAAGTATATTCAATGGGTCTCTGTGTATTATCCTCCTGCTTAAAGTTAAAACGAAATAACTATCCAGTTGCTGCTGGCTGCTTTTTTGATATTCCTGCTTTCTGGTTTGATGTGTCCTTATGAATAATGTTAGTTAGTTTCTTAGGTATTTTCTGTCCCTTAACCCTTCCTTAAAGTCCCATGTATAGCACACCACCCATTCAGGTTTGGGGAGACAATATTGTGCAGACCAGGGGTGGGGAACTTGTAGCCTTGAGGCCATATATGGCCCTCTAGGTCCTCAAGTGCCCCTTTTTGACTGAATCCAAATTTTACCGAACAAATCCTTTTAACAAAGTAATAAAATCAAATATCCATTGTAGCTGGTTCAAATGCCACCTGTTTTACCCTGGGCAAGTCAATTAACTTGGACTCTGAGTCTCATCTTCCTCTTGCATAAAACAGAAGCAACAATAGTCCTGATCTCAGGAATTTGAGGAGGAGGAGAAGAAGAATGTATTAAAGTTTCTTGTGCTTTGGAAGCTACTGCTGTTATCACAGAAGAGATCTGGACTTGCAGTCAAAAGTCCAGATACTGACGCTGAATTGGTTGGTGACTGTGATTAAGTCAGATCACCTCTCTGAGTGAGATTCAGCTTCCTTGACGGTAGAAACAGAGATAGTGGGGATCCTCCAGCCTACCATCACTACCACCCAGAGAGGTGCTTCCCCTTAACAGGCAGCCAAATGACTGAGAAATAGAAGTGCATATAGAATATATGCGTATGTGTGTGTGTGTGTGTGTGTGTGTGTATACTCTAACAGTATATATGTATATATATATATACATATATATATACATATATACTGTTAGAGACAAACTTAACACACAAAAAAAGGTGTCAAGAAAAGTTTCTTTACAATGGAGTTCAGAGTAGGGAAGGACTATGTTCCTTCCCCTGAGGGAACAGGTAGCTTCCAGCATGGCCACTAGAAGGATCCCAACCAGATCAGGATAAGGCAAGACCCTTAGAGAATTCTGAACTTTGGATTTCCCCGATACAGTCGCCTGGCTATGTGACTCCATGTTCTCCTCTCTGATAGGCCCATCCTCACACAGCTCCTTGGACTTGCGCATTAGTTTCTGACCTCTAACCTGTCCATGCTAGGTCACAACCCCTATCACCTAGGAATGTGGACAACAGAACTTTCTTACTTCCCACAAAATCCCCCCTCTTTCTTTATTAAATTTCTGTTTCCACACCTAAATTCAATCAATAAATACCTCCTCACATTAATTCCCCTATGAATTCTTCCCTTCATCTATCTCCCTTTTATATGAATATGGGAAGGGAGCAAAGTACACATATATATACACATATGTATGTGAATATACATATATACACAGACATAACACACATATTATATATAACATACACACACATATTTGTCTCTAATGGTAGCCATCTTTACAATGAGGGTAGGGATGAGGGAAAAAAAGAAAAAATATAGAAATTCACATGATAACTTTATTATATATTTAAAAGAAAAGGCAGGTTGCACATAATATATTTGCAGTTTCATGTGCAATCATCTTTTTTCATTATGCTATGTTAGGGAAATTCTTGTTTTATTCCATAAATTAAAGTAAAATAAAAATTGCATAAACCACATCAGCCAATGAATTTGCTGAGTTCCTTATCAAAGTTATTCTCTGTCACTGCATTCCTCTACCGCCCATACCAAGAACGCAAATACAATTCTAAAATGATCTTTACCTTTCCAGTGGAATTTTGTTGGGAAGTGGGCTAAGAGGAGGGTGGAGAACAGATTTAAATAATGACTACCTAAGGTTCAAGAAATCTGGGATTGGAAGGGTATGACAGATGGGAGTTTGTTAATCATTCATGAATGAGTTAATTTCTGCTATAAATATCCTCAAGGGTCTGGCCTTAGGGTAAAGTTTTCTCCTAGCGTAAGATTGCTCTGGTGAGGGGACTAGATGGGGAAGCTGACATTTCTAATTTTTCCCAGACAGACAGCAATAGGCCAGGCCAGGAAATAGAGGGAGTAAGGGGGATATGGGCATTTTTTTTCTCCCCCTTTCCTCCCCTTCTCTCTCTGTACACTAATGATAGTCACTTGGCTGCTCGAGTGAGCCAGCCCTCCACAGAGCACTGGAAACCAAAGGTTCCGCTGGATTTGCTTCTCCTAGGGTACAGCACCTCACTTGGGCTGGATCAAGCAGGACAATTGGTGGCTCTGCTACTCCTGGTCAAGGCTGGGCAGTCTCCAGTCAGTGGCTCCTAGAGGGCTCTGGCCAGGTCTTGGGCTCTTGCGCTTTTCACAAGGAGCTGTATCTCTGCTGGAGGGGTAGATAAGTCAGATTCTTGAGTAGACTCTTAGCTGAGCTAGTACAGTCTTCTTCCAGTTTCAGTTACTGAGTGGAGGGATGGTACTGCTCTCACTTGTGCAAGAAAAGCTGGTTTGTCTCTTCCAATAAGTAGATGGAAGAACTCTGGCCTTCTCTACTCAACAAAGTTTCCCAAATGCTGCAGCCCCTTTTCTCTCTAAAGCCACTCCATCGTGCCTTGGGGGTGACTGGTTTCAGTTCAATCATTTTCACTTTCCATACTCCTTTGAAAATCTAGTGTAGATTAATGGCCCAGGGATAAAGGTATCAATGCAATCAATGCCAGGAAGCAAGTTATTTGTCCTGCTGGCCTCTTCATATGCAATTAAGTTATTCAGTCTTTCCACATTTTCTAGGTGGGGAATATCTAGGTGAAGACTTTTCCCCTTAACATTTCATTGTCTCTGAGGGTTTCTGCAGACTTTCAGCTTTGGCTGAAATCTAACTGTAACCCTCTTACATGTAAAGTAAGGAAATTGGTCTAGACATACTCTCAGATCCCTCCCAGATCAGTCAATGGTCCTAGGAAGTTGTTTCATTGTGTAGGTACTCCTTTTGGAGACAAAGATTTCATTTCCTCTGTGCCTTGGTAAATAAATGACCTTGAGTTGCTGTGGTTCTTTGAAAGAATGAAAGAATGTATCACCACACCTTCCTGGGGATGAATGAATCTTAGTGAGCCTTGTTCTTGGGCTACAGACCCACAGTCTAGTGGTGGACTCATATCCAAGTTTTTCCAGCTTGGTGTAATATGCCAAAGCTGGAGGGACTGAGCATTTGAGAATGCAAGATCAATTCCAAACCACAAGGAGACCTCTAAAGTAGGATTTCAGTGGGGACCTGAACGTTAGAAAAATGCATTTATCTTTACATTTTTTCACTGCAATCTTGAAGTAATGAATTTCTGGCCTGTTCCCTAGTTCAATTTTTAAAGTATATAGTATATTGATTCTTGTGATTTGTGCTGATAAAGGATTATCACAAATAAGATTAATTAATATTACATTGTAGTAATAGATGGGAAATATGAATGAGGAGTCACTCTGGTTGCAGGTGATAAGACCTGAGGGGCACTCCTAACTATGACTATTCTATATTAAATCAAATGAGATAATATTTATAAAGGACTTGGCACAGTACCTAGCACATAGTAGGTACTTAATAAATGCCTGTTCCTTCCCTTTCTTCCTCATTAACACTTCCCAGAGAAACAAGTCTATACTGACATTAGAATGATGACATCACCCACATTTAACACAGTGCCAGATAATTCCGTAAATTCTGCCCTTTTCTCATCATCTCTCCCCACCGTACAGTTCACAGAACCTTCCTATAGCAATAAAAGCAGCAGTGTGTCCCACAGCACTCATGGGAAGGACTCAGCTCTGGGAAAGCTCCAGAGATTAAAGAAAACCCACCTTCCCCTCTGACTCCAGCAACTTCCCCTTCTTCTCCATGGAAACAAATCACAAACCCTGAAGGGACTGGGGTGTGGAAATAAGGGCAGAGTCTCAGTCAAAGTGTGAAAACTGAGACTGGAACACAGTCTCGTCAGATTTTTGTCCCTTATGTTACTATGCTACGGAAATCATAATTTCATCTTAAAAATGAATGCTCCACGCAGAGTTAGGGGATGCATCTTTTTCTGAAAAAAATTTAAGAGAAATGAGATTAAGAGCTAAAATTAGATGCCAAGGAGAGAAAAATAAAGTAGATCTACTGAAGCTGAAGTGAGCATGTAGATATACATCCAATTTCTATGTGTAGGGATGGATCTCTAGAAGAAAATAAAACAAATTCTACAAGAGGAAAAATGAAATAAGTGGCACCTACTCAGAATTAACATACCCTGAAAATGTGAAAAGTACCAAGTTAGGTTTAGAAAGAAAAAAATTCAATCTAGCTTTATTCAAATTTAAAATATAAAGGCAGTGAGGGGTGTGTAGAGAATACATGTAGCAAATGTAGCCCAGGGTTGTGATAGACCTAGTCAGAATTGGCTCTTGAGAGATTGTTAAATTGTGTGTGTGTGTGTGAGAAATTGTGACACACCACAAATTAGGTCTTGATTTATTGTTTCGTTGATTGTCAAGATTTAGGAAACTGGTGGGGAAAGTATTATACTTTCAGATTATACTTAAAAGTGTATAGAGTATACTTTTTTTTCCGTAGGTCAATTGCTACACATTCACTGGCACACCCTGGGGTACCTCCCACTCCTAGGCTTTGAAGTTCTTTTTGCTTTGTAGAATCCTCACGAAATTCCCTCAGATATAGCTCTGAATGTGGCTTTGAGGATCAGTGCCTTTGTTGAGTTCATAGTCAGCATTTCTCTCCACCATGAAGTATCACATTCTCTGAAGCTGCCCTAATTCTGAGTGACTGGCTCCTTTTCCTCTGCAGACACCTCTACTATCAGCATTGGCTACTGCCATCTCCTCTGGCAAGACCTCAGACTGAATCTTTGGAATTCCCCAACTTACAAGATGGCTACCTGAACATAGCCACCTAGGAATTCCTGTTTGCTTGGGAGTGGGAAAGAGTAAATACTTATTCCCTATTAAGGGACAGAGAGGCTTCTAGGTGCTCACAGCAACCACAGCTAGGTGGAAGACACCTACTGGAAAACACCTCACTGGAACCCTATCACACAGTACAGAATAAGGATGTCGTGATGAATGGGAAGCATGCTTATCCCAAGTTTTTACATGATATTTTTTGATGAACCCAAGCAGAGAATATCTGTATATATTTCAAGGATTGTTCCCACTAGTTCAACCAATGACTATTACAACAGTATTTCTTAAATGTTTACCACATGCATAGCATCTCAAATGTTTTCCTATCCAAGTTTATCTTTATTACCATCTAGTCATTGTTTTCCCATAGTGTGTGTAAGACACTTTACATAGCATTTGTGGACTTGAATATCTGGTAGAGAGAAGAGACAAACACAGGTGACAATAAATACATATTCCAAAAGTCAGTCCCAGATGATGAGAATACTACAGCCATGAAGGATGGGAAAAGGAGGATTTTGAGATAAGTCTAAGGGGCAAAAGGAATATGAATTGGTGAAAGGGAAAATATAAGTTGTTCAAGGTATAAAAGTGGAGTAGTGACCTAGAGATTTGAGAAAATGAATCAAAGATAGTAACTAAGTTTTCCTTACAATGCAAGAGGGTGTGCTTTGTGGAGAGTAGCACAGGAATTCCTCAGCATTTCCCATAAATCAAGATGAAAAAGGAAAAATTATAATACTTGTGGAAGACTGTTAAAGCAGACATTTCTAGGAAGAATTTTAAAGTAATAGTCAATTCCCAATTATCCATTTCAATTAGCAGAGTCCATTGATGAGGAAATGCAAATCAACCAAATAATCTGTCCAGTTAAATCATGACTGCAGTCCAAAGAAAGCAAATGTACTAACCAGTAACAACCTATCATCCCAATCTACTTGAATGGAAGAACTTTTCTCTTTCTAGACATATGGCCACTCAAACATTTTGAGAAGGCTACTCTGACTGACTCAGACCTAGATAATTCTGCACTATCCAGCTGCCTCAGTCAGATTAGTGTGTTAGTCCCCAAATTGTGTCATGGACAAACTGAAAAGAGAAACTATAGAAAGAATATTTTATTATTTATTGTTTGAATCTAATTCTATGTATCTAACCAAAAAGCTTACTGTAGAGGTCAGAGAGACCTCAGAGACCTCCAGGGGAATCAAGATGACTTCAAGGAATACCTTTCAGGTCTGGGGTTACCCAGATTTGGGGTTACCCAAATCATATCTCAATTGACCTTAATTTGAATGTTTATACTTACATATATCTTTATAGACCTTTCATAGAAACTGCTCTCTACGAAACAGCTTACCCTTGACATGTGCTAGTATTCTTCTCTGAATCCCTATATACTAAAAATCTTGAAGAGACTGGACCAGGAGCTCCAATTCACTCCTCTACTAAATGACTTGATAATTTTTTTCCTAAAACTATTTCAGATTCTTAGATTTGTTCTTGGGACTAACAGAACCAAGGAAACAAGACATTGATTTTGGCTTTGAATGTCTTGATATTTAGGTGATGGTAGAATGCCCAAGGGAAACTTCTTAAAGGTCCCTGGATTTTCAGGTCTGAAGCTTGGTTGAGATGGAATAAGGGTGACTGTAAAAATGAATGATCTTCATGCTGGTAAACAGCCTCACTCCTCAGTGATTATTCTTTGTGTAGATAATCAATGTTTTCAAAAAAGTGTTGATTGAGGCCAAGAAATGAAAGGGTGGGGTGGGGAAATAGAGCAAACCACATGGACCAAGGATGGTGGAACACCCTTGGGGGAGTAGTCCTATTGGCACTTCTCTTTCCTTTGAAGAGAGGAGGAAGGCACTGGCCTTACCCCAACCCATACTCTATTACCCCAGCTCTGGTATCTTTGCATCACTATTCCTGTTCTCCCTGTGATGGTTCTTTAAATAAGACAAGGCAAGGTAAGACAAGTCACATGCTTATGCATGTGTATAATGTATCCTCACCCTCATTAGAATTCAACCTCCTTGAGGGCAGGCAGATAGTTTTGTTTTGTTTTGTTCTTGTATCCTCAGTGCCCAGAACAGATCCTGACACATAATAAGTACTTTAAATGTTAGGACTGAAGTGAAAGTTGAAGCCCTTTTCCTTTCCAATTAGCAAAGTATTTAATTAAAACAAAAAGGCAAGATAAGACACAGAGGAAATCAAACAGGCAACAGAATCATTCTGGGTCCCCTCCTCACCATCGTCATCATCAGTAGCAGCTGCAGCAGCATTATTAGCAATTTAAAGTTTACAAAGCACTGTACATGTGTCCTCTCATTTAATCTTTACAACAGCCCTGTAGGATAGGTGCTCTTATTGTTCCCATTTTACAGATGAAGAAACTGAAACTAAGAGAGGCTAACCTTGCTAGAAGTGTCTGAGGAAGGATTTGAACTTCTGATGCCAAGTCCAGTGCTAGGGAAATAACCATTTCTGCATGATAACTCATGGAACTGGTGGTCAGGTCAACCCTGGGATCTGACATCTCTGTGGTCCTTCTTGCCTTTCTTCCATCCCTGGACTACCAATTGCCTCCACTTGGAATGACTCTCCTGCGCTCCCATCCTCCCAGGCTCTGAGACATGGCAACCTTCCTATATTTGACTCCATGCCTGGCTCCTTGTTTCTGGTGTTGCTTTCTTCAGCAGGGACCAGCAAACAGGCTATAAATCTAGGGTTGTTTTGGCAAAAGATCCCACCCTGGCAAAGGGCCCTGTTTCCTCCACACATCTCCCCTCTTTTTCCATCTCACCATCTTCTTTCTTCAAATGGAAGCCCTCTAATGTAAGTACCAGATGTTGCCACATCCATCTCCCGTTTGCTCCAACAGAAACTATGTGGGCCAGGTGATATTTAATTTGCATCTCTTGTTCTATTCCCTCCAGAAAGACAGCTCAGGAAGATTTTTGCAAGCTACTTCAGAGTAACAAGGAAGGATATGCCATGTTCCTCTGTATTAGAAATTACCTTGTGGATGTTTATTGAAAAGTCAAGACAGATTGTTTTTATATCATGGAATATAGTGCAATTCTATCTGTGCACTAGTTTGTGTTTTAAAAGCATCTGTTGGCAAACCCAGTCTTTAAAATGCTGCTGCACCTATATTGAACATGACATTAAACCCACTTATGTAAAAAAAATCCCTATCATCATTTTTGCTAAAACTGTCAGCATTACTCAGCACCCATTATTCATGTCATGATTAAGCTCCACTGAGTCAGCTCTGGTATCCTTGTGTCATTATTTCTGTTCTCCCTGTGATGGTTCTTTAAATAAGACAAGGCAAGGTAAGAGCTCAGCATAACCTGAATTATTTCCAGTTTTTAACAGAACTTGAATATCGGTCCAAAATAAGTCAGAATGAATATGGTGTACTTCTGGAAAGCAGCTTCTCTTTTCAGTCTCAGGCCTTGTTTTTTTGCCCATTCCAGGATTCAAAGTCTCTTCAGCCATTGGCTTGTTGGCAAGGATCACTAAGAGGAGTCAATATAATATTATCAAGCATTTTTTTATAAAGTTTTGCTAGTTGCTTATATTTCATTTCTTTTTTGTTGTCTTTTTCTTGGGACTAGTGGATGAGGCAGGAATAAAGAGTTGGCCCCAGAGCTTGGACAACCTAGGATCGAATCCTGCCTCTAAGACACTAGCTGTGCGATCTTGGTCAGGAACTCCGTCACTGGAACTTTCAGGGCTTAGGCAACTAAGACAGTAAGCTGTTAAAGAAAGTAACAACTTATACTGGTAGAGGGAGTTTCCCTGTCTGGGAGTTCTTTTTATCAGAGAAATTACAGGATCAGTCCTGATCCTATGACTGTCTTACATTTCTTTTTGTTATGACTGGGGTGAGGGTGCATGAGAGAGGCACAGTGGGTATCCTTCTGAAATAAATCTTTAAGTGCAATTTTTATGGCCTAAATTTCCCCCTTTTATCCTTCCCTTTCTCCTTCCAAAAAGCCATCACATATAACAAAGATTTCTTTTGAAAAGAAAATTTAAAATTGAAGAGAGGAAAAAATCATCCAAACCAATCAATCAATCTCTCTCTGTATATTTATATTATGTATTCATAGATATATTTTCTTTAAATGTGATAATATATACAATGTTCTACATTTCTTTTTTGCCAGGCTTATTCTTTGTAATTTCGCAGCCTTCATTTTTTATTGTGTTTGTAACTGTTGTCCTTTCCACTTACATTGTTGCAGTCACTAGGTATATTGTTTTTGTGGTTCTATTTCTTGGACTTTGTATCATTTGATTTAAGCCTTTCCAAGCTTCATTATATTTATTGTATCTGCTATTTATTACAGCACAGTAATATTCCATTATATTATTGTACCATAATTAGTTCAGTCATTTTTCAACTGATGAGCTTTCCTTTGTTGCTGTCAAGTCATTTCTCAATCATGTCTGACTCTTTGTGACCTTACTGAGATTTTCTTGACATAGATACTGGAAAGGTTTGCCATTTCCTTCTCAAGTTCATTCCACAGATAAGGACATTGAGGTGAACAGGGTTAAGTGACTTACCCAGGGTCACATAGCTAGTAAGTGTCTGAGGCTGGATTTGAGATGAGTCCTCCTGACTCCAGACCTGACCCTCTATCCAATGTGTCACCTAGCTGCCCTACTAGATAAGCATCTATTTTGTTTTTAATTCTTTGCTATCACAAAAAAATACTATTATAAATATTTTGGTGAATAAGGGGGAGGGAATAAGCATTAATATGGCACCTACTATGCATCAGACACTGTGCTAGGTGCTTTACAAATACATTCTTATATGAGACCTTTTCCCTTTGCCCTCATTTTTTTTTGTTTAATCAATTGATTTCCTCAGGATACGTGCTAGCAGTGTAATTGCTGAGTCAAAATATATGGATTTATTAGCCACTTGTATAATTACAAATTATTATCTAAAAGTACCAAGTCACAGTTCCACCAATAATGTATTGCCACATCTATCTTTACACAACCTTGCCAACCTTGATTATTCCCATTGTCTTTTGTAATCTTTGCCAATTTTCTAGGTATAAGATAAAAATCTCAGGACTGTTTTTTCATTTTTTCATTATGAGTGATTTGGAGCATTCTTTCCAATGGCTATTCATAGTTTTCAATCTTTCTTTTTGAGAAACCATATCCTTCTAGCAATTATGAGTATCACTGACAGATATTGCTGATCTACTAGTCTCTTCCATGGAGAAACTGAAAGATGTACAAGAACCAGAGGAAAGTTTCCAGTCTACTGGATAAAATGTGCATGGAAAATCTACAGGAAGATTTTTTGGATAAATAGCTCATCAGTGGGAACATATGGAGAGGGTTGTGATTTTATAATAATGAGTTCATCTGGTTGGAACAGTCAATACAGCACTAGACTTCGAGTCAAGATAAATCTGAGTTCAAATCCTGCCTCAGATACTTAGTTATATAATCCTGGGCAGGTCACTTCACATCTGTTGCTTCAGTTTTCTCATCTGTAAAGTGTATATAATAATAGCACCTACTTTGTAAGATTGTTAGGAAGGTTGAATAAGCAAAAATTTTAAAAAATACTAATAAAGCCTTAAAGTGCTATATAAATGAGAATTATCATGAAATTATGGATTTGTTTGAAATACTATTTTGGAGTGTGGTTTTGAATTGAGGTGTTGGGCATTTATAAATATTTTTTTATTTATTTTAAAATCAACTTTAATTGACTATTTTCTCTCATTTCACCTTAGGTAAAATAGAGCTCTTCAATAGCCAGCAAATATATTTTAAGTATATTTAGTATGTACTTAATTTACATACTTGTTACTGTAAAAGGGACAAAATTAGACCAATCAAGATCTTGCCCCCATGAAATTTACAATCTAGGAAGAGGATGATGCATATATAATATATAATATTAGAAGATCAAGGGATTAAAAATAGATTATAAAGTATTATATGAAGTTTGGAAGGGAAGAAAAGGAAGCAATGAAGGTTTCATGGAGGTGAAAGCTTTGGAGTTTGATGATGGAGGACAATGTGAGTGAAGGCATTAAGGCCATGCTTGCGGGGGGGCGAAGAAGATGGATCCAGTTTGACTGGAGCATAGAGTGAGTGCATGGAGAGGAGTGATAGCAGATGAGAGAAAGTAAGGGGGCATCAGATAATAAAAGATCTTGAATGTTGGGCAAATGGTTGAACTTTATAAAGAAAGGGGAACCAAGGAAGATTTTTGATCAGAGGAATGACAATACTACATCTATTCATAAGCATGATTAGGACAGCACCAGGATACATTAAAACAGGGAAGACTTAAAAAGAGAGTGAAATCAGTAAGGTCTATTATTTCTGTTACCATAGCTCATGGGGGTGGTAATGAGGGCCTAAGCTAGACTGGTGGCAAAAGAAGAAAAGAGGAGGGCACTTGTGTGAAAGGAGAAGGAAAGAAGGAAAAGAGGAAGGAGAGAAAGGAGGAAGGAAGGAAGGAAAGGAGGAAGGAAGGAAGGAAGGAAGGAGAAAAAGAATGGAGATGAAACATAGAATTAGAGAGACAGAGAAACACCGAAAGAGAGAGAATTTCTTACCTTCTTAGCAAAACACTGAAAGAAATGCTTATTCCAAAGAAAAAAGGTTCTTTGCTGGGTGTCTTATGCACATACTTAGAAAACAGTCAAACCTATTGTTAACTGAATTTGCAATTGTGGGTTGCAATTAACAGAAAAGGGTTAGTCACACCTACTCCACACCAATCATCCTCCACTCTTCTCTTTCAAACTTCCCTTCTCCTAGAAACTGCTTTTTAAATGGAAATAAACTGCCATCGATATGGTCTCGGGAAAACACTCCACACAACCAAAGAGTTTGACATCAACCCCCACCCCTGTCAAAAAGTGGAAGGTATTCACTGATCTCCTCTCACCAGACTCTGTGGTCAAACTTTGCAACATTGGGGGGGCGGGGAATCAAATTCATTTCCTTTGAATCACCCTCTTTCTACCTTCCCCAGATCATGGATGAGACCTCAGGTCAAGGTACTGGAATACGTCGAAACCTTGTGTCCCCTTAACTCCGTATTGCAGTTTCACAACTTGCTGCTTCCTAAGATGATCAATGACTAAAGAGGAATCTCTTCTTACTCTGCAACTTCCAGCCTATCAGGTTTTTCACAGCCAGTTGCCTGGCAATCTGTTTGTAAGATAAGTATTATTTACCTAGTACTATGTTGGTAACATTTAGCCTTCAAAATGTCTAACTTGTGTTTATCCCACACCTTTCATCTGCTGAATGTGCCTGTTAATATTTATTAATAAACTGTTTCTCCTCCTCTAGTGCCTTATCGGTTTTGTTTACATAGCTTTCTTAATGCCAACTTTGAAATCTGAAACCCGTTGTCTTTTTTTGGTAAATATTTTACTACACCTACTAGTGATATTTGCTTGGGTCTAATTAGCAGCTCTCTCAGCACGTCCAAAGGAACAAAATGCCCCTACAACATTCTTTGATGTGGAAAAATTTGAAAGAGTAATGCCCCACCTACGACTTCATCTAAAGGAGGGTTATCTCAACCTACACATCTATCTTAGTTTATCAGTGCAAATGATTAAACAGAGTAACAAATAAACTTCACACTTTTATGTAAAAAAGGCTACCCTGTAGGCTAGATATTCCCCTGAACTCAAATTTTAATGACATGCCATTATCCTTATTTTTTTTAAGGCTAGGACGTGTGGCTTAGTGGAAAGATTTGGGTTTAAATCCTGCTTGTGTAGCAAATTGGCTGTATGCCTCTGGATGTAAGTATTTTATCTGCTCATTGCTCCCAAGGCACTCTTTATGACTATAAATTGCAGAATTTGCACTGCTGGACAAGTTTACTAGCTGTATGGCCTGGGACAAGTCATTTCATGTCTTTGTGTCTTGGTTTCCTCATCTATAAATGAATGAGTTGAATCTGATGGCTTCTAAGTTCCATCTAAATTCGCTAAGAATTTGAAGTTCCCTAATAGTTTTGAATCTATAATCCTATCATTCTGTGATCCTCCTTGGAAATTCACTATTCTGATGAAAGCAAAGGCATGGACAGAAGGAAAGGGAAGGAAAGAGAAAGGAAAAGGAAGGCACATAAATATCAGGCAATCAATATGCATTGTTTTGATTTTCATCTAAATATCAATTCTCATTGCATAATACCATAGGGGACAAATATGCAGGAGGTATTTCTAACTTGCTAAATTACTAATTTACCTGTCAACTGAGGAATTTATATTTTAATAAGAGGTTGGAGCTAGGTGGTACAGTGGATACAGCACCACCACCCCTGGCTTCAGGAGGACCTGAGTTCAAATTTGACCTTTGACATTCCTAGCTGTGTGACCCTGGGCAAGTCACTCAACCCAGACTGCCTCCAAAAAAAAAAAAAGATTGATATTCTAATAAGGAAAGTTGACACAGATTGGGATGGGACCAGTGGAGAATGTTTTGTACTGGGAAGTCAGAGGGAACAGCGATTGGAAATGTCTAGGGACAAGCCTCCAATTCTACTGAGAAGGGTGATAAAATTGACTCTCCTATGTCTAGCCAACCCTCTGGATCCTTAAATTCAAAGTTAAAGTCTCTTTTCTTGAGAACACTCTCCATTTATTCTTCATTCTGATGAATTTCCTCCCCACCTAACCCATTCACCACACCCATCCAGAGTCTCTATCTTACTCTACCTGGACATTCTATTTTATTCTCAATTCCCATAGCATGACAAACTTCCCTTGATAATAGAAATCTGCTCACACTTTGCTGCTTCTTGTATTTCTTGTTCCTCACTGCCTCCTCTAGCATCTCACTTGGCAACCTTTGAGCTTCATTACATTTATCTAGAACACCTTATCCACATCCTGGTTGCTCACTTTCTCCACCTGACCCTGGCCCTTATATTGGGGGATCTTTAAGCATATGGTGATGTTACCTTTAATAGCTTGGCTTCCCATATCATGAAACTTTTTAAAATTCCATGATGTGTGCCTTTATTCCAGGGGTTGTCAAAATGTGATCTGCAGATGCCTACAGGTCTCTAAGATACTTTCAAAACTTTCATAAATCTAAGATGTTATTTTCCTGTTAAAATCCTACTCCTTTTCCAGTATGAAGCTGTGTGATGCTAGATTTTTTTTCATATACTTCAACTAAAACAAGATGTAACAACAGATTGAATGCAGACACAGATATAATAATCCAATTTTCTTTTATTAAGCTGCACATTAAAAAAAATTAGGAAAAAAACATGTAAAACAATGCTATTCTCACTATTTTCTTTTGGAAAATAATTCACTTTTCATAAAAATGTGTTATTTATGTTCATGTTTATTACTGCCATTTGAAAATGTCATAACAAATAACAATTCAAAATGTCTAAGTTTTAAATCTGAATGTGGTAAATATTGATAGGTATAACCCATATAAAAAGTTATTTAGGGCACTCAATTTGTAAGTGTAAAGGGAGCTTCAAAAATTTATAAGAATATAAAATGGTTTTCAATAATTTTTAAGTGTGTAAAAGGCTTAGGTGGCTAGGTGGCACAGTGTATAGCTGTGTGACCCTGAGCAAGTCATTTAACTTTGCCTTCCAAAACAAGTTGGTAAAATGGTTCTTAATAATTTTTAAGAGTATAAAGGGGTCCTGAGAGCAGAAAGCTTAAGAATCTCTGCTTTATTCCATTTTAGCAACACCCAGGACTGGCTATGACCTTGATGAACGGTATCCATGAGCCAAGACTCTGAAATGCATCTCTCTGACCATAGTGTCTTATACTTTGTACTTCCCTCTTCCTCAATCTTTTTTTATCCATAGTACACACTCTACTCCCTCTATCCTTCCCTACTCTCTCATTCCATTGTTCAATTGCAGCCTCACTCTCCCATTGAGCAATCTTGATACTATACAGGCAACTAGTTCACCTTTATGCAGTCTTCCTTGGGCAGACAATTCCCCCACCTTGAGCTATCACCCCTCATACCTTATCAAACTTCAATACCAGCTAATCCATTATTCTGCTGAATATCCCTGGAGGAATTCCCAAGTGTGTCCTCTGAGTCAACTACAAATCTGTGTTATCTAGGATCACCTATTGCCTGGAAATCCTTTCATCCTTTCCTGATTAACTTGTTTATCAGACTCTTCAGTTATACCACAGTTCTTGTCTCTTCTAGACATCTAAATCAATTAATGCCCTCTCCCTCTCACCTGAAAATCTCACCTCCTACCTTCAAGAGAAAATAGAGGCTAACCCCGTTTTTCTCAAGTATGCACCAAAATTCCTCAAATTAATTGCATACTCTTTTCTGCTTCAATCTAGTCTCTGACAAAGATGTGGAACTTTTCTATACAAAGACCAGTCTCTCTAATTTTGTGTCCTTAGTATTCTCTCTTTTAGGAGTTTACTCAATCATTTTCTCATCTTTTATCTACCACCTACTCAATCTATCCTCATAACCTTCTCAAAACTCCCCTATCCTGAAAAATAAAACAACACAAATCTCCACTCAATGCCTTTGTTTTATATCTTATTAATTTCTCATCTTGCAGCCTACCTTTCCCCACTACCAGTAGACTGAAACTTGTCTCGAAGTATACGAATAACCACATAATTGTTGACCTAAATGGCTTCTTCTCTATCATCTTTCTTCACTTCCCTGAAGTTTTTGATCATTAACTATCTCTTTCTTCTCCTGGATATTCATTCTCTCAGAGTTGCTGAACTTCTCTCCTGACTCTCATCTTAATAATCTGACTGCTCTTTCTCCACTTTTTTCTGTATCATCATGGCACCCAGAACTCAACTCAAAACTCCAAAGGTAATCTTGGAAATGAAGATGATGGCTTGACCTTCACCTCATTTGTTTCCCACTCCTGTTCCAGACTCTGTCTCTTTTATTGCAGCCCCAAGGATAGCATTGGCTTCTTTTTGCTGCTAGATAACTTTGTTGTCTGATACTATTTAACAACTGACTAAATCCCACACTTCCCATAAGAGATTTAATATGAAAAGTCAGAGACATAGCCTAAGCGTTATTTATTTCACTTGGGATCCTCGTTCTCCCAGATACCTTGAAATCTTCACCTAGGTTCCTGCCTCTTTTGGATTCCCTTATGTATTTCAATTCTGAATCTCCCAAGCTACTCCATCACACACTCCCAAATCCAAAGTAGAAATCATCTAAAAAAAATAGAATAAAAAGGAAATGGTTAGGAACTGGATCAAGTATTAAGTGTACCCTTTACCTATCCCCAGTTGTTTCCCAGGAGTACTAGTCCTCAATTCCTAATTAAAACCTGAGCCATAAGCATAGGAGAAAAAGAGAGCAAAATGCTTGAGCTTTTAGGGATTCAGAAGCACCAACACAAAAGTGTTGTCATCAACCTCTCAGAATTTGTTTCTCTAGAATCCCAACTCTGCTTAGGGGTTCTCATGAGTTCAAATCCCTCTGCTCCATGTGATTTTTCAGACGACTCTCCTGACCCTCACCTATTTTGCTCCCATGCTTATCTACCCTCTCATTTAGACCAGTGCTTAGCCCATGTTCCTTTTCCATTTCTGTCCATGTATGATCAACCTTCATTGGCTTCTCCTTCTGTCTACCCCAATCCTGAATCTCATTTTACCATTATGAGAATTCTAGCCTTTTTTGATTCCAGGTACCCTGAGTTCACATGTAGTTTTCTGGGAGATAGTTTAGAGACTGCTCCCCAAAGAACAAGACTTTCAGCCTAGAAGCATTTTCAAAAACTCAACCAGCATTTATTAAGTGTGTAGTATATACTATCCTGGTCCTGGAAGTACAAGAAAAAAGAAACAGACCTTTAGAGAATGAGAGAGTCTGAGCAAGTCATCAGCATTTGAAGAGCAAACCTTTTAGAGCTTTAAAAGACTGAGGGGAAAATGGTTTAGCCATATAGGTGATACCTATATGTGATGAAGAAGCCCTAGAATGCTGGAGGCCTCATGTGTCAATTAGTCAACAAACATTTATTGAACACCAGGTCTGTTTCAAGTACTGCATGAAGCACTGGGGATTACAAAAGCACAATTTAGTCTCTTCTCTCAAGGAGCTCCCAATGTAATAGAGGAAGCAGCAGGCAAACACTTGTGCAAGTTATGCACAGGATAAATGTGAATAATTAAAGGATGGAAGACAACAGAACTAAGAGGGGCTGAGAAAAAGTTCCTGTAGAAAGTGATATTTTATTTGGAACTTAAACCAGGGAAGTATGGAGACAGAAATGAGAAGAGAGCATTGCAAGAATGGGGAACAGCCAGTGAAAATTCTTGGAGCCAAGAGATAGAGCATCTTATTCATGGAACAACAACAAGGAGGCGATGGATAGAAGAGACATCATAAAGAATAAAGGGATAAGGAGATTGGAAAGGTAGGAGGGGGCTAGGTTATAAAGGAGAAAGAGAGAGAGAGAGAGAGAGAGAGAGAGAGAGAGAGAGAGAGAGAGAGAGAGAGAGAGAGAGAGAGAGAGAGAAGACACAAAAAGAAGGAAAGAAGAAAGGAAGAAAAAAGAGAAGGAAAGAAAAAAGAGAAGAAAGGAAAGAAAAGGAGTTCACATTCTCATGGAAAAGACAATATAGAGAGAAAGTTTCAACCACAAGTCAAATGAAAAGGTCTCATGGGTGCTCACAGGACAAGAAAACATATAAATCAAAACTTTTCTCTACACTAGAAATCATTGAAGCCAAACATTATTAGTAAATTACCCAGGACCAGTCCTCATTTAAACGAATATACTTTTCACCAGCAGGAGAAGGGAGCTATTCTTTCTGCATGTGGAGGCTCACCTCATGTGATGCAGGTTTACAAGTCTCTGCCTAGTGAGTTCAATGAGATCACCCTCACGTTGGGTACTTGATGATTGAAACTGACTCTAAAATATCCAGACCCAGACCCCTCCAATTCCCCCTCACTAAGGGCTTCCCTTCTGAGGGTACTATGTATCTACTCTGTATGCCTCTTGATTACCTCCCTATAAACATATTGTCTCCCCAGATAATATGAGGGCAGAAAATATTTTCTGTTTTTCTTTGTATCTCTCTCTATTGCTTAGCATCAAGCTTGGAAAGTGACTGATTCACTTCCAGAAGGGTCACAATGCATCCACATGGGTACTCACATCGACAGTGACAAGGCACAGAAGGGATGAAGTCAATGCTCATCATCTGCTTCCTAAGGTTCTTCTCTGAGCCTCATCAAGGAGACCACCCTAGAATCTCACTGGCTGTTCCAGTTGAGCACAAGTTCTGTCAGGTCTGAACAAACTGGAAAATCTTGTTGGGTTGCACAGACACTAGATGGTAAATCCATGTTCTAGAGACCAGTTCAGCTAAGTTCATGAAGCTTCATTAACAGAAATTGGCTGGCAGGTGATTTTTTTTCTTGCCATGAAAATCCCCCAAATCTATCCTGGCCAAAGTATCATCATGATTCATAAAAGGAAATGGTCTTGTGATTTCTGAAGTAGAATTGTAGCTATAGCCATAGAGGGAGTTTCAGAATGAAAAATACTTACCCTAAACTTCAAGGATCTGAGAATTCTTCAGTATGGATATTCCCTTCACTTTTACAGATTGCAACCTCCCTGGAACCTAACAATCTGAGCCATGTGGATCTAAATCATCACAATGTGGACCATGTGGTGAATCTCTATGGACTTTGCTAGGATGGTCGAGGTACAACATTGTACCTGTCTGTCTGTCATTGAGATCATTCTCAATACCTTCCTACTTTGGTCAACAGGTTTTTATTAAGCAACTACAATGTGCGCAAAACAGTGCTAAGTTCTGAGGATACAAAAAAAAATACAAACTGTATTCCCTACCCTTGAGGAGCTCACAATCTAAAGAGACAGATAAAATGCAAAGAACTAGATACAAATAAACAAAATATATACTGGACAAATCATAGATAATATCAGAGGAGGGGATCAAGGGAACACTTCTTGTAGAAGGTGGAATTTTATCTGAGGAAGCCAAGAAAATCAGAAGGTTAGAGATGAGGAGGGTAAGTAAATGCCCAAGATCCCAAGACTCTTAGTGTCAAAGTCAGAACTAGAACTCCACTGTTCTTTGCACTAGGCCACAGGTAGGCATCCCAAATCCTAAAATGTACTTCTGTGCATCATGTTTACCAAAAGTAAGTACATAGTACTGCTCTAGGTTTTTAAAATCTATCTAAAGATGTGTATGTTAGGAAGTATGGAGACACAAAGAATTGCTCATTCCTAATCTAAAAGTACAGTTAATTAATTTACAGACACAAATGATGACTTTAGCCAACCTTTTATGATATTCCAAACACTTGTATTTTAACTCTTGGCTCACCCACCATCTTTGGTACTGTCTGTCCATCATGGACCCAGTGCACAAGTTTACTAGAATAAGAACATTTAGAAACAAATTGCTTTAGCTTTCAGTAAAAAGAAAATAGCTCCTTCCTAAAACCAAGAATTCACCCATAAAGATAGTATGTTTCCTTTTTATCATTTCCTATAGTTTGACCCATCCTCAAAGCAGCAAAGGCTGTACATAGTGGTCAAGGTAGCCGTCTCCTGGATAATGATGAAGGTGACTAAAAGTTATCTTTGGGAGAGCATTGCTTAGATAGGACATAAATCTTGAATGCTCTGAAGCAGAGATAAGGATCTAAGAGTCTATGAGAAAGCAAAAATAATGATATTCTAGCCTTTGTCAACCAGGGTGAGTATAGAGTGGGCACTGAGTTATTGTTCTAGTTCTAGTCAAAGAAATACCCTGGACACTGAATATTCTCAACTAACCTCGAAGGAACCAATATTATGCATATTCAAGGCAGTTAATATTAGGAGTTCCAAATGGGGCAAATAGAATTAGGCATAGAGGATGAGAAAAATGCTTTAGAAGATCGTTTGGATTTCATTAGTTTCTAAAAGGTTATAGAGATTTCCCTATGAAATCTGTGGCCAATCAGAAGAAATATAGTCTACTTATTCACTCTAAAAAAAAAGAGGTGAGTCAAGAATGAATATTGCCCCAAATATATGTGGAGACAGTGTAGGAAATGACTTTAGAGTTCATGTTTATGTTCATCAACTTGAACCTTTGAACAAGAAGTGTGGATTATTTATTATTTGTTAATATTAATACTGTTTAAACCTAGCTTTATGTGACTTGAAAAATTGTCTAACTCAAAAAGCTTATATCAAAGTTAGAGAATCTTCAAGGAAGCCACATAGTTGTAATGAAAGCAAAGATCCCACCCAGCGCTTGTTTTGGGTCCACCCAAGCTTGTGTTTTGGGTTCCCTTTGCTCAAATTTTATCGAATATTTACATTTACTGATACCCATATCAATCTGTCTTGCTTTCATGTTGCCCTGTCTGCAAAATTGCTTAACTGCGTAAGTGATACCCTTGACTAAATCCCAAATAATGTAAACTTTCCAGGGTCTGGAGGAAAGGGAGTCATACCTCCCTTCTGGCTTGTTTTCCTCTACCAAATTACCAAATAACCAAATAAATTTCTTCCTAAAACTACTTTAGATTTTGGAGTTCATTCTTGTGACTAACAACAGTATCCAAGACAAATGGTCATTCAGTCAGCAGAAGCCTATTACTGAAGAGGAGAGTTCAAGGGGATCACTTGAACTCAGCTGTTCTGAGCTAAGATGATTGCGTGTCCACACTAAGTTTAACATCAATATGGTGAGATCCCAAAATCAGGGGACCACAAGGCTTCCTGAGGAGGGGAGAACCAGCTGTGCTAAGCTATGGGATCAGGCCATGGGATTGGGCTGTGAGTGACCGTTGCACTTTTAGCCTGGGAGAGAAAGGTGACAGTCTAAAAACCACCCAAACAAACACAATAGCTACAATGAGGGTACTTATCTTAGGTTTTGACAGCTATGACTGTTAGGAATGGTTATATCAATCTATATTTTTTCATATATCAGTCTGTCTGTTTTATAACTTCCACACATTGCTTCAAGTTCTGTCCCTTAGGGATGATCAAAATAAGAATATTTCTTTTGCATAACGGCATTTTAATTATTTGAAGATTGCTATCATGAACTCCCTAAGTCCTGTCTTTATGCTGACTCTCTCCAGTCCCATCAACCAGTTATTCTATGGTGCAGCATTCATTCCTCTCATCCTCTCAGTTATCATCCTCTAGACATGCTCCAGTTTGCCTATGGCCTGCCCAAGATAGTGTCCTTAGGGTTTAACACAGTATTTCAGATGGGCAGAATATGATGGAATTATTGATTCTTTCACCTTCACTGTCACTGTGGACATGATGCACTTCTAAAGGCAGCATGGTATATAGAAAACTGAAGTTGGAATCAGGAAGCACTGGGTTCAAATTCTGTCTCAGATTCTTACTATATGACCCTGGGCAAGTCACATAAGAGACTAGAGAGATAGCTGTCTCAATCACTGTCATCCTTTCTCAACCCCTTAATTCTAGTGCTTTCCCTCTCTTAATTATTTTTTATATATAACTTGCTTATGTATATTTGTTTGCTCGTTGTCTCCCTCAGTAGACCGTGAGCTCCTTGAGAGGAAGAGACTGCCTTGCCTCTTTTTTTGTATCCTCAGCCCTTATCACAATGGCTGACACATAGTAGGGGCATAATAAAAGCTTATTGACTAATAACATACCCTCTCTCTTGCTAGGAAGGTAGGTTAAATAGGAAATAATATGAAGGAAATGTGCTGTTTTTGATAGGTGAACTAACTTTTTAGCTTTAATAAGTAGATGGCTCCACGTTTAGTTTCCTCATTTATAAAATGATAGGATAAGACCAGATGACTTCTAAGGCTTCTTTCAGCTCTAAATCTATGATTCGGTGATGGTAATGGAGCCTAGGACAGCATTGTCTTCTTTTAGCCACCATGTAACATTACTGATTTATCCTGTGCTTACAGTGCATGAAATAACCCAGACTTTTTCCACTGAAACTCTTATTAAGTTATATCTGCCCCCCCATTTCTTTTCTATTTGTTCTCTTTAAAGTTTCTTCTATAAAAGCTCTCCAGATCATATGATCTGGGTCATCTGTATCTCATGCTTAAACATGTCCAGGCTAATTTTTTCCCAACTTTTATTCACTGTTTTGAGAGACCATACAGCCTGGAAGTTTCTATTATTTACCTTCTCCCTCACCATCCACCTTGAATGAGTTTATATTCATCTGGTATTACATCTTACTATGTCTATGTGTCTCTTCACTGAACAAGAAAGTCACTTTCTCTGGCTTTGGTATTTCTAGGCTTTTCAGACTTTTCTGTTGTGTAAGATACCAAAGATCTAGAAGAAAGAGGTCATCTTATCCATCCCACATTCTTTAATTTTACAGTGGAGGATACTGGGTCCAGGGAAGTGAAGTCCAAGGTCACACAGATTGTAAACATCAGAGGAAGGGTTGGAACTCAAGTCAACTGATCTCTTTTACAACAATTAAACTTCCCTAATTAATGATGTCATCAATATGTTTTTGTCCATTTCTCATTTTCATTTTCCTGAACTAACATATTTTAATTAATGTAGACTAGAGCTTCTGTAAACTGATGCTGTCTTCTCATCTTTATCCTCCCTTCTAAATGAATACTGACTTTAAGTTCTTCTCTAACCATTTGGTGATCTTTCTACACCCTTGATTCTGAAAGGACTGCTACTTATAAAACAACTGTTTCAGCATTTTGTTTGGTTCCATTTGTTGTTCAGTTGTGTCTAACTCAACTTTGTCCATAGGGTTTTCTTGTCAAAGATACTGGAATGGTTTGCCATTTCCTTCTTCAATATGTCCCTTTTTTATAGATGAGGAACTGAGGCACATAGCAGTTAATTGACTTGCCCAATGTCATGTAACATCTGAGGCTCTTCCTGATTCCAGACCCAGTGCTCTATCCAAGACAACACCTAGCTGCTCCTCTGGGCACACAGTAGGTGTTTCATAAACATTCAGTTAACCATCTCCAGTTGCATTCCATTTCATGATATCAAGCCCACATTTGCCTCTTCACAACTTTCATGAATTGTTCCTAGTTGGACCCTAAGGAGACAAGCTCAACAAATACAACTGTCCTCTAAAGTGATACCTGTTCAAATATTTGAACACAGCTATCATGCTTCCCTCCCCTTGGCTTCTCTTGGCCAAACACCCCAGTTACTTTTCAATAGATATTTATAAGTTGTAGTACCGTGGAAAGAACATGGGGGACCTAGGTTCAAATCCTGTCTCTGATGCTTTGAGTCTGTGCAACCTTAGGCAAGTTACTTAACCTCTATCTACCTCTGTTTCTTTATCTGTAAAATAGAGGTAACAATAGCCTCTACTTTTAGGATTGTTGTGAAGATCACATGGGATGATACATGTAACCTTGCAAATCTTAAAGTGTTACATAAATGTAAGCTATTATGAACCATCCCCATACAGAACTTTGTTAGAGGCCTCGAATAGTAGGCTCCAAAATGAGAAATCCCTGATTTTCAAGGAAAAACAAAATTCATTAATCTTCTTTGTCTAAATGAAATGAACTTTCCGTTTTTATACATTATTTTTACTTAGCCTTTCAGTTCAAAATCAATCAATTGACAAATATTTATTAAGCACCAATTATGTGCCAGGCATTGCTCATGGCCACTGGGGATATGAACCGTATAAATGAAAAACCTCTACTTGCAACGAGGTTATATTCTAAGAAGGGAGAGATATAATATGACTCAAATGACTTGAATCTTTGAGAATAGTATTTTGCAAATAATACTTTAATTTCTAGAGGTTGCTATGACAGTTTTTTTTAACATTTTTTTTAATCAATATAAACCTTCCCCTGTAGTGCCTCCCCCCCATTATCTAGACATTAAAGTATTACTTTAATTTTACATCCTGAAAAACCAAGGTAAAGAAAGGCTAGGAGATACATAACATTTGAGATTCATATCCACCATTCCTCTTAATTTGTCGGACATAGGGAAGAGACTAGAAGATTCGAGGTAGTACTCATAAAATTTCTGCATGTATGTTTTCCTTTTTGGATGCAGGTTATCTATAACTATTCAACCACATTTGAGAAAATACAATAATAATATGTTTTATGCTCTAATCCCTAAGTAAAACCATAGTAAACCAGGCTGCAAACATATGGGAAGGAGCTATTTTTACTTGGAATACAAGATTTCTCAAAAAAGCATTCAGCAAACATTATTTTAGTAGAAAGATTCAGCAGAAACCCAACTAAGCACTTGGAAATGATTTCTCAGAGATAAAAAATATTGTCCTTCACAATCATTTGAGTTCTTTCCCTTTATAATACAGTCTTGCTAAAATTCTTGTCTGAGTTGGAAGGATATTTCATGACTGAAAACTGTCTGCTTTGATGCTGCTGCTGTATGGTTTGTTCCTCATTCTCGGAGAGGACTAAGACATCAGGGAGATGATGATATCATTTGCATTGAATTGAATTTGAGTGAGGAGGGCCTGTGCAAAGTCACCAGCCTCACTTTGTCCTCCAGAGCCACTGGTCCAGTGGCCACATGTAGCTCAAGACTACTTGGAGATGGCCAGGTTAGAGTGGGAGAACTTGGCCTTCTTAAGCTAAGGTCTTTCTGAGCTCTCACTTTGAGTGAGACAACACCCATTCAGTGGAAGTGAGTCGTGACATTCCTTATCTTGATAAAACCAGGATATTGATGATTATATTTTAAAAAATAATCTGAAGGACTTCATTTATATAGGGAATTAATTCCTCTTCCATTTAGTTTTTGCTTGAAACATCCTCCATAACAGTGACAAAGTCTTTGGAGAACCATAAATTTTCTTCATTTTTTTATTGTTGTTCAGTCATTTAGTGATGCCCAACTCTTCATTAACCTGTGGATCATAGCATGCTAATAGTGTTCATAGGTTTTCTTGGCAAAGATACTGGAGTGGTATGCCATTTACTTCTCCAGTTTAGTTTACAGATGAGGAAACTGAGGCAAACAGAAGTTAAATGACTTGTCCAAGGTCATACAGCTAGTAAGTGTCTGAGACTGGATCTGAACTGATGTCTTCCTGACTCTAGACCCAGCTTCCCTTCTTTAGGTCTCATTTTCAATTAATTACCAAAAAGTTATCTAAGCTATTTGTCTCTGTTGTTACTTATTTTAGGGAATTTTACATGCTTTTAACATATGCATAGGAGGAGAAACCTTGATAAAGAAGAACCTTTATGGAACCTCTACCAAGTCAAATGCCTTTTCATAGACAATAATCAAAAACAAAAGCTAGATCTTGTAGTCCCTACAATTTTAAGATAACTGTATGATGGTGAAGATGTAGTTTGCTGTGCAGTGGGTTTTGTTCCTATCTCATATCATATCTCATTAAGATAGGAGTTGCCCCACTGAGAGATGACAGGGCCCCTGTGTTCTTAAAGATGATAACATAAAAATTCAATGGTTGGTTCCTGCATTCCGGAAAGGCTTTATGAATGGTACCATCAAGAAATGTTGTTTGTACTTTGAAGACCAGCCAGTTAAGTTCAGAGACTGGTAGGTAATGTCTCAGTGTAAAGATATTGGACCTAGAGTCAGGAAGACATGAGTTCAGATTCAGCCTCAGACACTTACCAATTGGGTGATCCTGAGCAAGTCAATTAACCTCCATCTGCCTCAGTTTTCTCACCAATAAAATAAGGAAAATAAAACCGACCTCTCAGAATCGTTGTGAGGATAAAATGACATAATATTTGTGAGGTGTTTTGCAAACCTTAAAATGCTGTATAAATGCTGTCATCATCATCATCCGTAGCCTGACCACTAGTTGCAGAATTCTTTGGCCCCATCAACCTATGAAACAAAAAATATAAGCTGGTCCTCAGACTTGTTAAGCCCCTTCATACTTTTGCCAAGATGCTGGCAAAATAGTGAAAAAAGGAGCTAATAATGGTTTTTAGATGATCTCTAAATAATAATTCAGCTGTTCCTATTCTGAATATGATATCATATCCAGTGATCAATGACAGACATTTTACTAGGGAAACAATTATTTCAAGTTTCCTTCACATTTTGCAGATGAGCTTATAATCTGAACTGCTGTTGCCCTGGGACTATATCTCTTTGCTTGGCAGGCAAATCAAGCTGTAGCAGACTGAGGCAACTTCTGTAATATTTCTGCTTTTTCATATGGTAACTGGTTTCCACTGGCTAAACTTCTCTAAGAAACCATGATGATCAGAGTCCATAGCTTTTGAGTCAATACAATGTTGTAGACTCTAGAACCAAGGACAAGGATTGGAAATCCCTTCATGCAACTTACCACATGTAAACTGGAACAAGTTATTTTATTTCTCTGAACTCTATTTTCCTCCTCTGTTATAAGAGGATTGGGCACCATGACCTCTAAGGTTCTTAGTCTCTCAAAATCTAGGACCCCATTTTTCTCCATTTTCAATTTATTTAAATAAATCAAGTTGAATTTATTATTTTTGCTTATCATTAGCCCTGCTTATAATTGATCAGATTTAAACTTTGCTTTAAATGGCCCATTTGAGCACTGACAACTAATCTGGAAATTCTATGTCAATAATCAGTCATTTTCTGTTAAGATATTGCATAAAATCAACCATGAATAAAGGCATTCTGAAGTGCCTTCATTTTTTAACCTCGTGATTTTGGCTATCTGAGGCCAGCCATAGAAGAGAGTGGTCAGCAGGAGTACTAATCATATCTCCTTAGTGCTAATCCCATCCCTCTATGATGCTGTAAATAGGTGAGGAGCTGAGGCTGCACTAAGGTCATCTCCATATTTGCCTGATAGCAACTCTGGTGTGAGGGTTTGCCCAACCCTTTTCAAGGGTGCTTGAACACCTTTGGTGTGTCCACCTGATACTTAACTCTCACCTGTGGCTTTAAGAAGTTGTAGCATATGCCAGTGGCCATACCCTGGTAAAACTGTCTAGGCAGATGGGCTAAACCAGGCTGAGGTTCGCTGGTGAGTTAGGGCATATATATATTTTATATATTTTATATATATATATATATATATATACACATACGTATGAAGTATATGGAAGTATATGAAGACTTCTCCCAGCTGAATGGGTGGGGAAGAACAATTTGTTCCAATGGTCATGAAGGCAGCTGAAGCAGGCCCTATGGAAAGCTTAGAGCTTGATCAGACATGGAAGACAGCTGCTTCTGGGGCCATTGCCAGTCATCTTGACTTCTGTCTTGTCACTGGACTTTGATGACTCCAGAAGAGAGTGAGCCTGAGGATTCTATGCAACTCTGCCTCACTAAATCCAATTAAAGGGCAAGTCAAGGCAATACTCCATGATGTCATTGGTCTTCCAAAGAAGGAGAAAAACAGGATCGTCTCCTTATATTGAATTTTACATACATCTTTATTTTGAAGATGTTTACTTCTGTGTAAAAGCAAGGCCCACACTGCCCCCAAAGTTGCTGACTTGGTGTACTACACTAAACTCTCTTTTGTCTTAATTTCCAAAGTTTCCCTTATTAATCAGAGTGGGACTGGAACAACTGTGTAGTCACTTTTCTTGGTAATCTTGTTTAATATACTCTCTTAGAAATAGTTATTCATGATATAAGGATATGATTTTATCAGTAATGAATAAGCCTTTTGGTCACGTTCATTTCTTAAATATTGAACCACATTTTCCCATCATTTTTACTTCATGTGTATAGCTAATCTATAAATAAATCATCTATAAATAAAGATGCTTTTGAAAAAAAGAGGGGTACTACCTCCCCCAGAGCAACCTCAAAACAATTCCTTTGTTTGACTATATTTTCTACAGCTGGAAGTATGTCACTGGGAATGATTAAATGCTGTGGAACAAGTATTGAAAATTACATCACAGGTATATTTTTAACCAGCACCAAGCTGTCAACAACATGTCAGGAGGTAACAAACACTCCACAAAAAGGTGTCAAGAATTTTCACTGTGATGAAAGATCTGAAGAGCCAGAAAATCTTTTGGCAGTAACACTAAATATGTCCAGGAATAACCCAATATCTCACAAACTGGTATAGAAGCTTTTAAGCTAACTGCATCAGATGTGTCATTTCTACAGGTGTAACTTGGACAAGGTAAAAAGAATGTAAAAACTTAAAAAAGAAATACAAAATACAAAAATGGAATCCTAACATCAATATTAGACATGGCAGAGACCTTAGCTTACCTAGTCCATCCAGTCCCTTGATGAGCTACCTGAAGGCAGGAGTGGTTTCATTTTTTGTTTTTGTATGTCCAGAACTTAGTGCAGTATGTGAGACATAATGAGCTCCACTAATATCTGTTAAATTGGATTACCGACAATACTAATAGCAAGACTTTACAAAACACTTTGAGATTGGCAAAATGCTTTACATGTTATTTCACTAGATCTTCACAATAATCCTACCAGGTGGCTGTTATAACTATTCTTACTTTACTGACAAGGACACTGAGAATGAGAAAGGTTAAGAGACTTGTCCAGGGTCACTCAGCTCGTAGGTAACTGAGGCAAGATTTGAATTCAGGTTTTCCTGCCTCCAACCCCCATGCTCTATTTATTAGGAACAGCTGTGTTTGAGGATGAATGAGGAGACGAGAAGGATGAGGCTTCAGAAAAAGAACTGCCTGTCACAAAGGCAGCCAAATGGTACAGCAGAAAGAGTGAGGGGCCTGGACTCAGGGGATCTGAGTTCAAATCCTGCCTTAAACACTATTTGTGTAGCCCTAAGCAAATCTCTTCACCCTTCTCACTCTGTTTCCTCATCTGTAAAATGAGGATAAGCGCAGCACCTACCTCACAGGGCTGAAATGAGGAGCAAAGGACAAATATATGTAAAATGCTTGTCACAGTGCCTGGAGCATAGCAGGGGCTTAAAAATGCTTGCCCCCTGCTCCCCTTCCTGTTACTGACAGATTCAAATAAAAAATTCTAGTCTTCTGATTTCAATTTCCAATACTCTAAAATTAAACCTTGGGCAGCTAGGCGGTGCAGTGGACAGTGTCAGGCCTAGATTCAGGAAGATTCAGCTTCCTGAGTTCCAAACTGGTCTCAGACACTTACTAGCTGAGTGATCCTGGACAAGTCACTTAACCCTGTTTGCCTCAGTTTCCTTATCTGTAAAATGAGCTGGAGAAGGAAATGGAGAACCACTCTAGCCTCTTTAACAAGAAAATTCCCAAAATGGGGCCATGAGGACTTGGACACGAGTGAAATGACTGAACAACACATCTAGTTTCAGACATCTATAAAAATCAGACAGGAAGGTGGAGCTCACAGTTTTAACTAATAATGGTTACAGTTACTGCTATGCCCATAAACCACAAGATTCATTTCAAATGCATCTTCAACGGCAGCCTTTCCAGACCTCCCGGCCACTGCCCAGTTACTAGTGCTGTCCTCTTCCTCCTCTTTTAATTATCACGTACATGTTGTTGTTAGCATATCAGGGCCTTCTTGTAAAATGTAAACTTCTTGAAGGCAGGGGTTATTTTTAAATCCTTGGTTCTGTATCCCAGTGGCCTAAGGTGCCTTACACACGATAGTCACTTAATAAATGCTTATTAGATTAGGTTAGATTGAATAGATAAAAGAGAAAAACTATAACCAGACAGATCAAAACAATCAAAACAAAGCAATAGCTTGTGGGTATCTAAGGAAAACATTTATGCAGGAGGACATGTGGGCCAATTAAAAGTGGAGTTCAAACTCTGATGTAGTGTGTTGCAAGACATGGAAAAGAATGGGTTTGTAAAACAGATGGGAAAGCCTGCTGATACCCTTTTATCCAGAAGAATAATGTGAATAAATTTTCCTTAAGGGATCAAATTACCTAGATGTGTTTCTGACAACTTGGACAGCTTGTCTGAATAACAAAAGCCTTGCTGAAGATCTATCCTGCCTAGCAATTTTCTTGGTGATTGTCAGGAGTTATCTCTATTTTAAATATGCTAACAACACATTCATAATTCAGGACTTATTTACAGGATTCAGGGCTTACGTGTAGACAATGAATTTCCTTAAAATGAAGCCTGAAATATCTTTTCTGAGATATGTATTCATCATCATAAAAAAAACTAACAATTTTAACACCATACCTTCTTTACAATGTTACCCAAGGTTTCATATTAAAAAAATTAAAACATTCACATTTTGGATAAATAATAAGGTATTGTGCAGAATGGACTATTTGTAGTTTTTTTTAACACAATTTTTCCAAGTCTTAGCAATATGGAGTTGAATGCTTTCGGGTGTTTTGTTTTGTTTTTTAGTTTGTACGTGAAATTTCAGCACTTAGTGAGCCTCTCTTAGTAGTTGCCTCTACCAACTGAAATGTCTGGTCTGAGGGAGATTCCTGGGGCACCGAGAGATTTCATACAGACAGGAGGGTTAAGAGGCAGGATTTAATACCAACTCACCCTGAAACAATGTCTTTCATGGTCCAAGGACAGCTCTCCTTCATTCTGCCACAATGGTGTTCACAGGATGGAAAGGTGAGTAGGAGAGACATAAGACAGGAATAGCCCAAAGTAATAGGAAGAGGTCTGATCCACTTCCAATCCACAGAAGATATTTGTATGCATCCCACTCAGCTCTATCACTAACTTGTAGCCAAGTCTCTACAAATGCACCATACCCTTACCAAATGCCTGTATGTGAAACTAGTCACTGGGAGAGATGTGAAGTTGGGGTAAGAAAGGCTTCTGATTTCAAAAAGTTCAGAGTTTATAGTATGTAGATAAAGCACCAAGAGTCAATAATACTGATGGTAAATTTATTAGAGCATTCACAAAATAAAAATTGTATGAAGGGGAAGGATGTCACCTCCTCATTGCTTTAGTTTTTTTGGCAGTTGAATTATGCTTTTAAGAATGGGTTTGATTCCAAAAGGTAAAGAGGATGAGCAAATGAAAAAATGAATGAGTGAAGCGTTTCTTAAGCATTTATTATGTTCAAAGTAGTTTGCTAAGCCCTGGGGATACAAACGTAAGACTCTCAAAGCTCTGAAAGTGCTCACATTCTAATAGGGGGAGACAACATATATAGATTTCACCTGCGTGTCAGATGTACAGGTCCCATAATCCTTAGGATGCAGTAACAAAGCAGATGGTGATGCCTTTTCTTTGATAGCATTTCCACTGATAAAATTACATCAGTTTCTGGTATTGTTCCATTAGACAGTGACAGAGACTTTAATAACAAGAACTTTCTTTTTTGGGTCTTTAATAGATGTGGCTGTAGAACCTGTAGGAAAAATTACCAGGCTGCATCTCCACAGGGTTTTTTCTCAGGATGATGACTCAGACCACTAGGCAGGAAGCATTGTCATACTCAAGGCTTTTGGGTCCAGGGTCCTAGACTGTCTCCATGAAGATCTTAGGGGAGACAGTGGTCAGAAGGGTGGGGTTTCAACTTCCTTGGCCCATGCTGCCTCGAGTCTCCCGCTACGGGAGGTTTGCTGCCCCAGCTAGGCTGGTTTTTCTGCACTGTGGTTTAGTAGTTGGTGGGGAGGGCTGGCTCCACGTGAATTGCTTCCCCAGATGATCGCTGTGAGGACTTGTGCAGCAGTAGGATTAGTGGTCTGGGGCCTGTTTGGGGGTGGTAACATTTGGTCAGTCATCGGTGGTGGTGTTGAGAAAGATGGGCTCTGTCTCCACCATGACTTCTTCCTTCAATGATGGTTATGGCGGCTGGGCTAGAAGTGATCTGGTGGTTTCGGGGACACTGCTATTTCCAAAAGTCTTAGTCCAGGGTTGTTTCCCTCAAGGTCTGAGAGGTGGAGGAAAAAAGAGAAGAGAAAGCCTTGCAGACAAAGGAAACAGGACAAATAAAGCCATGAAGGCTTTCGAGTAGCAGACATATAGGACAGAGAACAGTCTGGTTGGATGGAGCATAGAGGAGATGAAAGGCGTAACTGATAAAGATAGAAAGGCAAAGAAGTGGTAGATGGTAGGTCTTGAATGGCAGGAAGATTTTGAACTGTAACCAGCAGGCGATTTCTCTGAAGGGTTTTGCATTTGTTTGTTTTAAATAGAGATTATCATGAAGAAAGATTTCTAGCTGGAGGGGACTTTAGGCAATGTCTAGTCTAATTCATTTAATGGCTCAAGACCTGGATGCTTAGAATGGTTAAGTGACTTGCCGTCAGGTAGTCAAGTGGTTTTCCTAATCGGTATGATTAACCACTTGGAGCCAGGCGTTCAGGAAAACAATTACCTGATTAAAATTTACTAGGTGACTGCTAGGTCAGTAGGAGGAACAAGTAGCCTACAAGGAAGCTCTATGAGGTCTCAGAATCCACTGAATCTTCAGAGCAATGCTGGGTTTCATGTCAGTGGCCAGCAAGGAGTTAACAGACAGATGCCAAGCATATCATGGTGCCCTGGCACAAGAAGTGCTGGGGTCAGCATGCAAAGCACTATACAAAAGCAAACTATTATCCAGAACTGTGGGGTTCTAATGGTACATGTTTTTTCTCCCAAGCAGAACAGTTATGAGACTAGAAGAAAGGCTAATCCATCCTCCACAGAGTTGCCACAAAGTCTAGGTTTGACCAAGTCACTCCCTTCTTCAGCAAACTCTTAGAAGCTCCCTATTAACTCTACGATCAAATACAGACTCCTCTGTCCAGCATCTAAAGTCCTTCATAACCTGGCTGTAATCTGCCTCTCCTTGGTATTAGATATTACTTGTCCTCACATTCTCTATGTTCTAGCCAAAATAGGATTCTTAATGTTCTTCACACATAAAAACACCTTTCTCGGTGTCTTTGCATGAGTTGGCTGCCATGTCTGAAATGTATACTGTCATTTTCCCCTCTGTGAATTTTTAGTTTCCTTCAAAGTTCGTCTCTAGAGGCCCCCTTCTCCAAGAATCCTTTCCTGATCCCTCTGGTTGCTAGAGCCTATCCTCATCCACTTCAAGCAAATTGCCTAATTTTGCATCTACTTATATATGTCACTTTCCCTTACAGAAGGAAAAGTCCACAAAGAGACCATTTCATTTTCATCTTTATATCTCTAGTGACTAGCAGTATCTACAAGGCATTCAATGCATACTTCTTTGGCAATGGATGATGAACACACACACATTGAGGGCTAGATAAATTGAGTGAAGATAAATAGGGACATAGTGAAAGTATATTGATCTGTCCTTAAGTATGTTCTTAGACCTCTTAAGGAAAAGGATTCCAGGTACTGAAACTACTAGTGGACATGATTGTGAAGTCATTGTCAGTTTCCTTTGAAAATCATGGACAATGAGAAAAGGGACCACAGGACTAGAAAAGGGAAAATGTTGAAATTTTCAAAAACAGAAGAGTCTGCAAATAATGGAAAATCAGCTTGATTTTGATACCTAGTAGAATTCTACAACAGATTAAATGGATGGTTTGATGATATCTAGAAAAAGAAGTAGTAATCACACACACACACACACACACGGAGGATGGCCTCATCAAGAATAAGGCATGTCAGATTGGAATAATTTCATTTTCTGACAAGTTTACCTCTAAATCTAATGAATGTTGTTAATCCATTCTACCTACCTTTCAACAAAGCATTTCAGGAACCCCTCTCTTGCCATTTGTATAAAAAAGATGGAAAGAAAAGGACCAGATAATGAAACAGTTCTATGGACTTAGAAGTGACTGAATGACTTTCCCCCAAAAGTTGTCATCAATGCTTCTATGTCAGCATGGGGGGTGTCGAGTGGATTGTCCCAGTGAACTGATTTCTGTCCTGCTTAAAATTTTTATAAAATATTTGAATTAAGGTATAGATAAAAGGTATAGATAGCATCATGACATAATGTTAATGGAAGGTCTGAAATTTAAGGACACTCTGAAGGACCAAGCAAATTTTTACATCAGTTGGCACAGAGTAATAGCAATAACTAGTATCCATAAAGCACTTTAGTCTCCAAAGGTACAAACAGTATCTCCATTTATCCTTTCAACAGCTCTAGGAGGCAAATGCAATTATCTCTATTTTTACAGATGAAGAAACTGAGGTGAATCTGAGGCTGGACTGCATTCAGGTCTTCCTGACCTACATTCAGGGCTCTATCCACCACACCATTCTGGCAAAGGCTTTCACTTTTCCCCTCTTAATAGGGGTAGTTTTGACTATTAAGCACTTGGGTTAGCATGTAAAACATAAATAATGCAGGTGACTAAGGTTTTCCACATATGAATGACTAAAAAAGATGGCAATTCTGACAAATTCTGAGGTAAACAATAACCACAACAAAAGAATTAGAGGAGATGGGGCCCACAAAAACTACGTGAGCTAGAAAGTCAGCCTTACACCACACAGCATCATCCTCAAACAGCCTGTGAAGATGTAAAAAACTAAACTAAGGAGAGGCTGTGACACAACACAGCAAATTGTGAGTTCTAAGAGGAAAAACAAAGGGACTTTATAACTGGCAAACAATGAAAATAAGTCACAATTTCAGAAAACTGAGTAGGAGAAAGAAAAAACATGAACACAAAGAACAACGGACAAACTATCACCCTTGAAAGCAGGATTATCACAATTGTTTTCATGAGCTTTACGTTTTAGAGAATTTAACAGGGACAATCGGTGGCCTTGGAGAAAGAGTGACTTAGACTTTTCTATCGGCATAGCCTGCTAGAATGCTGCTTAGGCCTTTCTCTTCAGAGGCATTTTTGCGTAAGGTACAACTCTTCCTTCTGCCCCTACTTTTATAATCAATAATACGTATGTGCATCCACCTAGCACAGTGATGCTTGACCTCTTTAGCATGTTGCACAGGTCCTTTTAACAGTATGGCGAAACTTACAGACCTCAGAATCACATTTTTACATGCATAAAATATACACAAATTACAAGGGAAATCAATTATACTAAAATGATTATTTTTTAAAAAACAAATTCACAGACCCTACATTAGAACCCTTCCCCTAATACAACTTTTACCCTTATCCTTTCCTTCCTTCATTCAGTCAATAAACATTAAGTGCCTACTATGTCAGGCACAGTGCTAAGTTCTACGGATACAAAGAAAGACAAAAGACTATCCCTGCCCTCTGGAAGCTCCTAATCTAATGGTGAAGACAACATGCAAACAGCTACCTAAAACTACACACACACACACACACACACACACACACACACACGACAAATAGGAAAGAATATGTAGACTTCCAAATCCACATTTGTTTTCTGGGAAGGGCAATTAACTGCCCTATCCATCCCAACATCCCTGTGATTCTCTGGACCAAAATTCTCTTCTCTGGTCACTCCACCCCTATTTATTGTCTTTCCCTGTGAGCCTATAAACTGCTTGAGGAAAACGAGCAAGTCTAAATATTAAAATGGTTTTATTAACCTTTCTTTGCTCTGCCTCTCCCCTACAACAAACCCTCCTCCCCCAAAATGAACATGTAACATGTACTTATATCCCCTATGCTTAGCAGCTGTACCTGGGGCTTACAGTAAGTACTTAATGAGTTTTCATTCATTCATGATGGGATAAAGGATTTTTCATCATCTCTTTCATCACACTTCACTTTGGCCAAACTGTTGAAAAAATTTCTTGCAGGGAGGGTAGCTTACATAAATCATGGGATATTAGAGCTAGAAGCAGCACTAGAGACCCTATGGCCTAAGGCCCTCAATTACAGGTGAGAAACTTCAGCCCCAGACTTGACCCCAATCCCACAAGCTCATCTATGGCATATCTGTGATTAGCAATTAGGTTCTGATTCCCAGGTCAGTGACTTTTCCACTACCGAACCCCAAAAGGAAAGAAAATAATTGTAGCTAAGTCATAATTATTGCCAGCTCATAATTTTTTTATCTATTGGAAAAAATTAAGGGTAAGGCCATCCAAAGTCTGGGGCTACAATCCTAAAGGCAGAGTCTAGATCATGGAAATACCTGAAGTTTTATAGGTACTAACTATGCTTTCCAGAATATGCTGAAACTCATCCACAGTAGTCATCTGGTATAACCATTATCTTTGTAGAAATCAAACTATTCTTCTCTACTCGGATAGATTATATGCTTCCAAAGGAAGAGCGGAGCCTGAAATTTCTCTTTTCTTTTGTTCTCACCTTTGTACCTAGTTTAATGACATACAAAGCAAATGCTTAATGAATACTTAACTTACTGCATAAGCAATCTTTTACTAATACAGCTTTGTTTTTAGGGTAGGAAGAACAACCATATCCCCTCTTTTCACATTCCAGATACAAAAATGACCACATCCTTAATTTATTCTTAACAGGATTCTAAAATTTGGTATTGTTAGCCAAAATATTAAGTCAATTCCCCATACCTTAGGAACCAAATTTTATTTCTAGTTTTATTTTCTCTATAATCAAAACTGTGTATTATTTCATCTACTGTCCTTCTTCAGTTATCCATGGTGAGTGATGCAGGTGGCATGGGAGGCCATTTAAAATGCATGCACTACTTCCATGGGAAAACTAGTGATAACCATTACTTCACAAAGTGGTCATCTAGGCAGGTTTTAATGTATGAGGCGAGAGGAATTAGAGTATTGAGTAGAATAAAGATTCTGATTGTAAAATTTTATATCACTTAAGTGTAAATTATTTTAAGTGTTAAAGTTTATGTCAGTTATTTCTGAAAGTTTTAGCAAAATGTTATCCCAAAGAGTCAGAATAGGATAGGGATATCAAATGATCACAGATTAGAAAAACATTTTAACAATTTAGCAAGAAATACAGGACTAGAAATGCAAAAAAGTCTCATGAGGCCTAGAATACAGGACTATAATACATCTCACCCTACATAAAGAGATTTGCTTGAGATCTGACGTTAAATCAAGAGAAAGATCTTGGCATACTAATCCTTAGACGAGTGCTTTCCACGACAAAAGAAAAAAAAAACCCTGCCTCATCTTATTCTGGGATTAAAAGGAGACAATATGGTCTAGGTGACAGAGAAGAGGAGGCCTTAAGAGCTAGAGAACCTGAGTTAGGGTCCCACATCTGACACGGACTAGCTGTGTGACCCTAGGTTAAGTGAGTGCCTCAGCAACTAAGACTACAGTTACCCATCTGCATTGGTAAATGAATTTTCCTTCACTTAGGGTTCCCTACAACACCTATCACAACTACATGTGCATATCCTACCTTTACCCTCCCCACTCATCCCCAAACCACATAGCAGAGTATATATTTTAAATTCACATAATCTGTTTCAGATGGGAAATATTAGTAAAATTCAGGTGAAAGGACAGTTGTACTTCTGTAAGAAATATGATTGTGGGGACCATGGGCCTTTTCTAACATCAACCCTTTTCTCCTAGAAGTCCTTCTTACCACCCCCTTTCCAAATCCAGCCTGGATTCATTCTCAGAATGTTTCCACCAGAGCTACAACTCCACCTCTTTTCTTCTCTCCACCTCATGAAATGTCTTCCTTGAGTTACATTTACTTTAGAAACTTTATGTTCCTTGTCCTTAAAGATGGTTATGGTAAAATAACAAGGTCTCTAGAAATGAGATTCAAGTCTGGTTTTAAGGTTTGCAGTGAACTAGCTGTCTAATAGTAGGCAATTCATTTAATCTCTATAGGTGGCAGGTTCCTCATTAGAAAAATGAGGGAGTTAGACTAGATTGTGTTTTACATTCCTTACAACTCTAATAAATTATGAATTTTTTTGAAAGAAATACAAAAGACTAAAATTAAGTTTTTCATTATCCTCCCAAACTTTAGGGGATTCCCTCAAGGTTCCTTGGTCTAAAAGGGGGGATAAGCCATCCTATCCTCCACTATAAAGAAATGTAACTTAACTCTAATATACACAGGACTGACATTCTGGACATGTTAGTAAAATGAAATCTTCCTCATCGTAACATTTGTAGCATATATTTTGACTAGCAAGAGGCAATTTAAAATACTCAAAGTACAGAAGCAAATAACAAATGTAATTATAGTATTTTTTAAAAGTTCACCTTAAATTTCTTGTTTGCATAACAGATACAACTCTGACCCCTATCCACTGTACAGTTCAATAAAAAAGTTTATTTTTACTCAAACCAAGTTTAGATGTTTAATACAGACAATAATGAGCTTGAAAAAGGTAAGATTCATAAAGTATTCTTTATTAAGATCATTAAAAGTTGTAGAAACAACTTTGTAATATAAAGGCACAGGGAGACAGTTCTGGTAAAATATTGAAATTAAACAGTAACTTACAGTACAAAAGACAATTTTAATGCACATACAAATCCCAAATGTCTCATTCAAAAATATTTTACCGAGTTTGTCTATTAATGGGCAATGATTAAAAATATAAACTGCTGTTGTATAATAAATATCTGATGGGTGCAAATTGAACAAAATATTTATTGCTTTTCACATACAAGTTGTTCCCTACAGTTTTAAAATTCCAATTTCTTTCCATAATCTGCTTTATTGGCCTATTTCAAAGGAACTAAGTTCCACAACAAATTTAAAAGGGAAAAACGGCAGTTATGAAAAACTACCTTTACTATCGATCATTGCTGGCAGTGTTCATACCACTCAGTAATCACACATTCAAATCAAACTTGGAGAAAAAAAGTAAAATGAACATGAGTTTCAATGTCAGGTCAAGGTTTTTTGTTCCTGATTTTCACCGGTATTCTAAGGTTTGTGATATGAATGAATGTGTTCAAATGAAAAGGTGCTTTGTGTCAAGAATGTAGCTGTTACTTGAAGGCTTTTCAAAGAGTTGAGTATGGGATGAATGCCTACCCCAGATAAAAGTAAATTTGCTTACAACAAAACCTTTCAGAATTTGCAAAAACAGCTTTAAATTATTTTCTTCAATTAAGAAATGCTTTATAGAGCTAGATTACGACATTTGAAAAAACAGTCTACATGACTTGCATAATCTATACTCATTTTATATTTGGAAAATATAATCTAATTTTTCGTGTTTAAATAAATTTTCAGAACTATCAACTCTATTTCACCCTGCTCTTTAAAAAGAAAAAAAACTTTAATTTGTTTTGAAAGAAATTTCCTACACAGTACTCAAAATAACCCATCACGAAGCCACTTTTGGTTTAATTCCATGCTTTTGCTACTAAAAAGCACAGAGGCTCCTGTTTTCATTATTACTATTACAGTTCTAATGATAATTGTTTAAAAATGCAAAAACTAAGCTCTTTTAATTTTCAAGGAAGTGATTTTGGTTGTGCATATTTCAATCACTTTTTTTATTTAGAATAAGGTCAGTCTCATATCAGACACTGTACTAAATTGTAGTGTAAACAGAAATGAGCTAAAATTACCTACATCAAAGGTAGGCAACTTACAGCATGATTATCATTCTTAAATGGCCCACACAGCATTATCATGTGTGATATAAGGAGCTATCATCCTTGTATAGGAGCAATGAATACCGTGGTGGAGAGAGTAGGCGGATTGACTGAATAGCCTAAACCATACACTCGTGTTTAGTCTTGCTTGGAGTAAAAATTTACATCAGTCCCTCCTGCCTCTTTCCGAACTAGGTAAACATCAAACACTGATAAACTTGGAGAAATAACATACACACACGTGTGCGCACACACAAAAACAAAAAACAAATGACCAAAATCCTAAAATGTACAGCCCTAGAATAACTTTGAAATCAGTTACCAAAAGTTAAGAAGGAATGAAGAAAATTTACATCTTAAAAATAAAACAGCTAGGAGACTAACAAATCTAGGGTTAGTCAGGCTAAAGAACTCAAAAACGCTTTTTTTTAAATCTAGCCTTGGGACTAATGTTTCTTTGGCATATGCTTTATTTACTCCATTGTACTAATTCCCCTTTAAAAACAAAATTTCAGGGTTTTCCCCCTCCCCTGCCAAAAGCAGATCTTAAAATGTAGCTTCCTACAAAGCTTTTCTTAAAGCCTCTAGTCAATCTAACCTAGACATTTTGAAACATATGCCAAGAACTCCCTGCTCAATTATACTTATTGGCATAGTGGGTAGAAATCTGTATAACCACTAATTGACCTGAAGTGTTCTTATGAAAGTTGCAATGACAGAACCACAAGAAAGAAAAAGTAAGTTCATAACATACTCAAAATGTTTAAAAAACAAAAAAGAACTGGCATATACATAATATCCAGCTGAAAGACAGTAAAAATGGGAATCCTGCCCTCATAGTAAATAAGAACCACACAGCAATGAATGAAAACCAGTTAAGTTTTAAAAAAAATGCAATACCTACATTTAGCTGCATGTATATAAATTTAGTAAGGTGAACATAAAATAGAAGAGAAAAAAAACTCCCACATATCAGGAGGAAAAGAGGCCTATAAAACAGGCCATTCTCACTTGACTTTCCAAGCAAATGCAAAAGTTTCATAAAATTGTGAAACTAATGCAGGCTATGTCAAGTATCCTTTGATACACAAGCCAGTTAAGCTGTCAGATATCTCCAATAGCTTTACAATAACTGCTGATCCATCCCTCAGATATTCAGGGGAGAAAGTCAATGGTAGCTCAAATCTTCATAAGACAGATACACATTTCTTTGCAGAGAAGCATCATATTATCTTTGAAATGCCACATTTGATGAACGTTAACATAGTAGATTTACTAGATTAAATTTATCTTTTGAAGGTAACTCTTGGAAAATTTCATTTCTCCCCATACAGCGATATCTTTACTTTTTGCCAGTGCTAGTCAAAGGGAAAAAGAAGGAAAACTCTCAGCATGGACTACCTCCCATTGTTACTTAACTGTGCTAAATATTCCCGCAGTTCTTTGGCAGCTTGGAATCGGCCAAACCGCTTCTTTGGGTGGGCACACTCATCAAGCAGGGCCTCCAGTCGGCCATCTTTGGCAATTTCACCTGGTGGGTCATGAAGAAGTCCTCCAGAAGTGCCACGCCAGGTGGCATGTCTAGACAAGAGGTTCTGACAAACAGCATAGTAATTGTGATCCACAGTGGCACGAGAACAAAGAATTTCCTTTGAAAATGATAAGCAAGCTTCTTTATCACAGTCATCAAACTTGCTTTCGTACCATACATCCCAGTTTTCAGGTTTATCTGTGAAAGAAGGAAGAAGAAAACATACCATGAAATGTTATCAAACACTTAATTCCAAATCCAAGGAATTTTACTACTTCACATATTCTTAGATGATTAAGTACAGGTAACATATATAGTGGAAGAATGTGGCTTGTATTGGAGAACAGGCAAGAAAATGTACACATTTATATGCAGCTAGATACATATTTAATTAAAACTTTATAATAAATTTAGTTTACAATTCAATGAATAAGGAAAGGAGAGAATGAGTGGAAAAAAAGAGTGCATATTAATCTCCTTTCTTGTCATTTTTCCCCCTTCATCGACACTATTTTCATAAAGAACAGAAATAGGAAATCCAAATGATTATATATTTTGGAGTTAGCTCCAGCAAAGTGATTCAGCTGATTTTGGTCTTTACTGATCCTGACACAATTCTTAAAGTACTGTATCCACATTTCTGTACTAAGAATTCTATGAGTATCCAAGCTGGTTTTTTTTTTAGACAACCCCATCCCCATCTTATTTGGAATTCTTTGTGCTGTCAGAATTCCATTCCTAAATATGACATACTTGCAGAACTTTAAGCCATGGAATCCTGAACATTTTGAAAGCTGCACTCTACAAAATTGAGGTTGCATGTCAAAATGGGACAAGTTTTCCTTTCCTTTTCTATCACAAATTCTAAGACAGACTGGTGACTATCCCCCAAGGTTACCATCATTTCTACTATAGTAACCTGTTTCTTCTTGTTTCAGAATCAGACCCAGAATAGCAATTTCCCTCATAGTTTTCTCCATCTCCTTTGGAAGATAAAAATATTAACAGGAGGAAAAAGAACATTAACATATTAAACTTTTGGTCAAAAAAAAAAAAGCAAACCAGAACATGACTGGATACCTGAATGCCATTACTGCCATTATACTTTTGTGCCATGCTTGTGATCCACTTCCCAAACTCTACCTATTTCTCTGATTCTGTCCAGGACTGTCTGAAGTATACACCAAATATGACATACATCATTTCTGACTCTACCTCCACAGATCTTCACTAAAAATGTTCTCTATCATGCTCCACTTGTCTGGTTCCCAAATTTCCTCTCATGAATTTATACAGTCGTTAATATTCAATGACAATTACGGCCACCATTCTACCCATTACCTATCCTGTTCCTTCATGTAAGCTATCCCCACGGGTAGGGCAATTTCAGTCGCTAGTCTCACCCCATCAAGTTTCAGTTACTTCTGTAAGCTCAGTTTTGTCTCTGTGCATTAAGCTCTCTGATTAACCTTCTTTCCTACCCAAATCTTAACCATTTACGGACAGACACAAGGCCACAGATTGTTTCACTGCTCCTAAGTTTTTTCTTCCTGTGAATTTCTGGGCATCTCTAAACTGGAGCTATTATCAATATTGGCAGCTTTCTTACTCTCTCTTGCTTTTCAATTAAAAATCCATTTGAATAAATTTGTAAAACTCCAGGTAAATACATTTAAAAAAATTAAATCTCTAGTATCATTACATCACCTCCATTTCCCAATATATGTTCCCTTCCCCTTTTGTCCCAAACAGTAATCTTGAAAGAAGGAAATTGAAAAGCAAAAACAAAAGTTTAGCAAAACTATCCTGTAACACATCAACCAAGTTCAGTATTATGTGCAATATTTCACATTCATAATCTCCAACCTTGGCAAAGAAAAGAAGGAGACACAGTCTTATCTCCTCTTTTGATAACATAGATTGTTTTTATTATTTTATCATTTTTTCGTATTCCTAGTTTTATACTTGTGTATATTTTCTTGATTCTCCTTCATTTGGCATCATTTCATAAGTTTTCCCATGTTTCTTAATATTCTTCATATTCATTTCTTCTTATATTACAGTATCACGTAACACTCAAGTACCAAAATTTATTTAGCCATTCCTCAGTCAGCAGGCATCTACTTTGTTTCTAGTTCTTTGCTACTATCAATACTTGTGCGTATTTAAGATCTTTCCATCTTTGACATCCTATACCTACTAGTGGTATCTCTAAGTCAAAAGGTATAGACATCTCAATCATTTCATCATAATTCAACACTGCTATCCAGAATGGTTAAATAAGGCAAGAACAAGTTGCCTTGACTGTAGTCACATCCATACCAAGTAAGTACAAAATTCCTAACTCTAATAACAATGTATTAATGTGTCTCTCTTTCTACAAACCTCCCCACACACACACCCATACATTGGCCATTTCTATCTTTGGGCATCTTTATTAAGCAATAATTATCAGACTTTGGTAGTATGCTCTATCCTTGACAAGGAGTCAATCATTGCAAAAGTGCACTAATTCAAAAGTTGTTCTCATAATAATTTCTAAACTCTTGTTCTAAACAGTTGTTTATTTGCCGAAAAGCAGTACTTTTTAACACTTTCAAAGCTTCACATATACAAATGAGTGAAATAGTAATTACAAATTATTTGCATTCCTTCAAAGATACCTAAAATTCTCATGGCATAGTGGGAAAATCATAATCATCTTACTTGAATTTAAACTCCCAGCTATCCTACTTAATGGCTATATGCTTTACATAAACCCTTTTTTGTATATAGATCTCAGTTTCCTCATTTGTAAAACGAGGGAACTGGATGAGATGATCTTAATGGCCCTGCCATGACCAAATCCTAAGATATTTTACCAGGTAAGAGATGGAAGTTTAAACATCAATATTATTTCTAGTAATATTGATAGTAAAGTACAGAAAACTCCAAGAATTTGCTTATAAGTCAGTTATTTGCAACATACATGTGTATGTATGCATGTATGTATATGTATGTGCATATATATGCATACACACATGCATCTTCACAGAAAAAACCTTTTATATACAGGTAATATATATTTATATCCATCTATAGACACCTCCCCACAATATACATATATGTATGCACATGTATATACATGCACTGCAAGGTATATCCATGTACACATTTACAGAAGCACATACATATATATTATACATATGCGTATAACACACATGCATACACAGATATACAATACACACATACATACACACACAAACCCTCCCTAATTTAATCCTCACTGAAGCTATACTCTATCTACTAATAGTAACAGAATCTGACCATCTTTTTAAAAACCATTTCTACAGAGAACCGAGTACTGCCGGGGCTAAAGTCACTGCTTTCAAAGACTGCCATACAAGGTTCTGTCCAAGTTAATACCACTAAGTCTCAACTAGGGAGGGAATTTCCTGAAAGATTTAGGAGGCGATTGCAAGAAGGGCAAAAACAAATTATTCTCAGATCACTACTGGCAGATATAACCATCTTAGGCAATGTTTAAAAAATGAAGATGTATCTTGCAAATCAGAATCTGGTTATTGAATGTGGATGACCTAGCTTCTTATCTGTTTCATTGATCATACAGAAGTACTATTTGATAGGTTATATTTAATTCAAAGAATTAAGTATTGTATAAGACTTTCTAAAGCTTGCCTTGAGACAGTCTAATTAGGAGCAAAAATTCCTTGTAAAATAAAATATGGTTATTATTGGGAGATATGCATGTATGTATGTACACATACATATATATGCACTATATATATGCACACATATATGTGTATCTTTTAAAAAAACTGAAAATTTACTCAGTACTTTAAAGCTACATGAGCAGTTTTAAATTTTGCATTTAAAATTAAATGGCAGAGATTAGAGGAAAGTTTTAAAATAGTTTCAATGACCGTATTAATTTTATTGCCAAAAGTTTGCATTTATATAAACACAGCAACACATACGGAAAGTTTAAGCAAAGGATTGGGGCAGGAGGGAAGATGGCATCTCTATCCACAACACACTACACAGAAAAAGTCAAGATTAATCAAATGTTAACAAAAATTAAACATAGATAAATGCAAAAAAGTTTCACGGGGTGCTGCATGAAGGAGGTTCAACTAAACGTGTCTGAATATGGTAGGCATCAATGCCCACAGGAATTGAAGATCAACAAATCTGCTATCACAGAAGCAGGGTTTGAATTCTCAATCTGCTATGTATGAAGCCTTGGGCAGATCACTTGACTCCTCTGGGCCTCCCTCCCTTCCTCTCTCTTTGTAAAATGAAGGAAATGCTCCAAAATTTCCTCCTGCTATAAATTAATACTTAGGAAATAGGATCTATGATACCTTGAACGGAAATATTTACTAACATTTTTAAAATTATTCAATGCATTTCTCAAGGTACCACACATCAAAGCTTCCCTTTAATTCTCTTGCTTGAACAATTCTGGAAACAATTTTGCCTCCAAAAATCTCTTTTCCTATTTGTCCTGTTGGGGAATTGGGAGCACTCAGTCACAAGATGCACACATGGAAAATGTGAGGTTCCAGAATGAGGAGTGTAGTCTCCTGCAATAACTCACTGGGACACGGGAAATGTCAGGAATGGAATAGGTAATATACAAATCAACAAGAAACAACTTTTATGAAAGGAGGCTCTGGCACCTGCATGTCACAGTATCACTGAATGGCACAAATTCAAAGGAATCTCAGAGATCTTGAAATTCAAACCCCTCATTTTATAAAGCCTCAGAGAGATCAAATGATCTGTCCATTGTAGCAGAGCTAGTATATTTTCTTCTAACCTCTGAACATGAGTTTGGTGAATTTCTCTGAGAAATTTAATTCTGCATTCATACAGATGAAGATATGGTTACATTTCTTTAAAAAAAAAAGTTCTGTTCAATAACACAACTACATTAGTGTATTAAGAATTAACACAGTTTTATACAGGAGAGGCAGCACTGCTTAGTAATACAAATACATGTACTCATTTTAGTCATCTCAGAGCAGTGGTGTCAGATAAAGGAGGGCCACATGTTGACTTGGAAAAGCACACATTAACATCTGTTTTATGTGACTATTATCCCATTTGTTATATATTTCTCAATTACATTTTAATGTGACTCCAGCAGCACTCAGAATGATGTGGGCTGCATGAGCCTACGCATGCTTGACTCCTGTGATCTTAGACAAATTCAAAAAAAGTAAGAAAGAGGAAGAATGACTTTTAACTTAAAGAGTCCTAACTAACCACACACAAAATGGGAAAATTGTTTTATGTGTATCAAACTGAATTTGTGAGAAATAGGGAATGAAAATTAAAAGTACTTACTTTGTCTAATTAATCTTTTGTCTGCAACCAAAACATTTTCAGCATCTACAATGATCACCTTCCCATCTCTAGGACCAACTGCAAAGTTGTCAAAACTGACATCTAGGAGGTAGAGTGCAAATTCAAAGTCATTGTTGGTAAGCTGTTCTGCAATTTCCATTAACTGCCAAGCCAAGTCAACACGTTTTTCCCAGGGTGCATTGAAGTAGCTCCATAATTCTTCCCCAACATAATTCACAGCCACCATTCTTCCACATGCTCCAAGGTATTTTGCAAATGGCCAGCCTTCATCGGATGGAAAACTCTGTAAAAGTGAGTTGCAAAATATTTTAATTCCAACATACAAAGGCATCACAAAGATATTTACTTAGAGATGGAGTTAGTTTTCTGATGGCTGCAGAAGAAACATGTTCAAGGGCAACATTTTATTACTTAAAGAACCACAGAATTACTAAATCTTCCCTTTCTCTAGTCCAAAGGACAAACAAAACACATTTAGATATCATCACAGTGTGGCTACTAACTGTGCAGGGCCTGAAAACACATGTTTCATTTGTTCAATTATTTATTATAAGTAAATGGTAATTCTTAACTAGATAAAAGCACTGTCATTGTGGACCAAGGAAATAACTTTGTTTTTGATGGTATTATCTCTAAGGGAATTTTATTTCTAACACAAATCATGCTTGACCAAAGATGGAGAATATTTCTATGAAAGCTTTCCTCACAATAGGCATAGGTATTCTTCCTTCTAAACTGATATAAAATAAAAAGTTGTTTCCTTGCCTGCCCATTGGAAGTCCTCTAACATTTGTATTTCTGAACTGGGAGAAAGATAGTTCTATCTTAGAAAATTGTTAGCAGAAAGAAATGATTTGGAGTCAGAACCTAGATTTATATTTCAGAGTTAGTTAATACTTGTGATTTTAAGCAACAAGCCAACTGTTTGGTCATCTTTGTTTGGTTTTTTTAATCAATAGGGTTCACTCAGTGATCTAAAATATTTCTTCCAACTACAAGTCCTCCATAATTTTAGTGTCGTCTCTCTCTTGAATATTTCTAATCTATCCAATATGTATCTTATTTGTACAGAGGGGTTTGCATGCTGTCACTCCCATTAGAAAGTAAGCTCCTTGAGAACAAGGATTATCTTTTGCTTTTGTGTCTCCAACACTGAGCATGGAGCTTGGCACTTACTAGGAGTTGAATAAGTATTATTGATTAATCAAAATAGATTCTATCTACTTACTTTTTTAATTTTGTCTTGGGACCCAAATATTAGTTTTCTTCTCTAAATCATTCCTTTGGCATCCATTACTCTATTCCCTTTTCCCTTCAAGGTAGAGACATCTTAAATAAAACCTGGAGCTTCCGAATTATCCCTCTGACTCAAGGAATGCTTTGGCTAGCACAAGATGAATTCCTGAGTCCTACTCTTTAGCTAAATGGATAGGCTTTTCTCTTTGATAGATTTCTGCTGGCTCTATAATAGAAGAGAACACTGTACCTGGAGTCAGGTGATCTGGACTTTAGTTCTAGATCTCACTTACCAATTCTACTATATTAGGCAAGTCACAACTTCTCTGAGTTTACTTTTCCTCATCTATAAAAGAGGATGTAGCAGTTGGGGGGGGGGGGGAAGAGCAATAATGTGTATTAGACTAAGTAATCACTAAAATGCCTTTTTGTTTCAACATGCTGAAGAATCTATGAGTTTAATTCAGTCTAACCCTTTATGATTCTGATCTACTCTCAATAACCTTTTATTAATATTGTATTTTCACATAATTACTCATTAGTTATCACCATAATCTTCCAAAGCTTGACAGCCTAGGTCATATGTGTCTTTTAATAGATCAAAATGGGCTTCATTATCTTCTTCATTCTGACTACCTTTCCTTGTCTTGACTACAAGGGTCAGTTATACTCATCTCCAAACCTAGAATCTCATATACCCTGATTTTCTGAAACTAACTCTTGGTAGTCTTGAACAATTCCCAGGCTACTGGATTTCACTGGATAGTCACAAATTTGTGCTGTTTTCACTAGTTATAAATCTATCACTGATTTTTAGAAAGGTGATTCAATTCTCATTGATTTTCCCCCCTCATTCTCCAAAGCAATTCACCCCCCTCTCCTTCACAGCCTGCCCCAATACCTGTACAGTGAACATCACCTGCTGACTTAGCCTCTTCCTTCATCAATACTGAAACCACGCAGTGAGCTCTCCTCCATTTCACACTTCTCATGGCCTTCATCTACTCTTTTCATAACTAAAGATATCTTGGTTTCTTCTGTTAAAACTGCCTATTCAGACCTCTATAGTGCTAAATTCAAAGACATTTTCTGTCATTTATCTCTGAAGCCTGGCTGTTGATTAACTTCTTTCTGGACTGGGGTTATACTCTCCTGGTTGTCTTATTACATTTATGACCACTTTTTCTCCTTTCCTGGGTTCTTCTTCCTAACTTTATTACAAATATTTTCTAAATTTCTGTCTCTGGCCTCTTTCATTTTTATGTTCTTTCCCCTGACAATTTTATCCATTCCTGTAGTTTCAACTCTCATGTGTGAAGATGACCCCCAAATCTTTATCTCTAGTTCTGAACTCTCTCTTCTCTTTCAGACCATCATAACCATTTAAGTTGTCCCAGTTCTCAAAAACTGAACTTCTCTTAACTCAAACAAACAAATCCCATCTTTTTGCTGTCCTTAGTTCTCTCCAATAGCCTCGAATTTTGGCAGTACGGTGGTGCCACAGTGCACAGACAGCTGGGCCCACGGGCAAGAAGACGTGAGTACACATTCAGCCTCAGAAACTTAGATTAAGACCCTGGGAGAGTCATTGGAACTGTTTGCCTCAGTTTGCTCAACTGTCAAATGGGGATGATAACAGCACCGTCTTCCAGGGTTACGGTGAGACCAGACTAGATAATCTCACTTCATAAATCGTCTCGCTGCTGGCACATAGTAAACTCCGTATAAATATTACCTTATCATCATGACTGTTGTTATTCACATTATGGGTATCTTAGTTCCTTATACATCACTGACTGCGTGAAGGAGACCATGTCTTATTAAAATCCCCTCTCTATTTACCTGACAAGTCCTATGCATTTAATAGACATTGAACACCTAGAGTTGAATCAAATGACTGAATACCTTAAATAGAACTTAGTCAAGTATAAAGTAAGATGCAAATGTGAACTATCATCTTATTTTAATACTGAACATAATCCAAAAACTTAAAACATTGCATGCTAGGAAATTACATTCATTTGAAATTTTAAAACCTGTAGCAACAAACTATTCAGTGGAATGTATACTGTTAATAAATTTATATTAACTGAGAATTAGAATAAGATTTAAAACTAGCAAGGCAATAATGTGCACTAGTACATTTTGTGTATATAAAAAAGTGTTATCAAATTTAATTAATGACATGTCTGAGATAGTGTTTCACTGTAGCAATAAATATGATGTAGGATTAAAGCATAAAAGTATTCATTTTTTTAAAGGAAGAGATATGTTCTCAAGAGATGAACTAAAAGCATTCACAAATACATACACCTTCACTGTTTGCTCTGAGGACAATAATTGCTTAAAATTAGTCACATTAATGCTTGCAGAATTGAAAAATTCTAAATACTGAAAAATACCATGGTTTGATACCATCTCAGAACAATATCTAATGGATATTTTAGAAATCAATAGCCAATACAAGGTCCTAAGAATCTGCTTACATTTTCATGTAATCAGATTTGAGAAATAAATAAGTATAGGTTACTACTAAAGATTTTTACTGTAAGCGGTAAAGGGTTATGTTAACTTTTTTAAAAATACATTAATTTATACTAGAATATCTACAGTTTATAACATCTTCCTGAAGCTAAAATACAATTAATGTTTTGTACAAAGCCATGTTAATATGATGGAGTGAAACCCATTAATAAGCACTGCATGAAATGCATTACAACGTATCAGGAATTAAACAATTTGTGCCCTCCTGGCATTCATAGTAACACATATCATGATATATGTTACTAAGTTATGATATTTAGGACATGCATTGAACACTTTAAGATCCACATGCTATGATGGGCCAACTAAATCATGAACACATTCAATGGGGTGTCTAGTGTAGACCAAGAGACATTTTAGAAGAATAACCACTACTCTGATGAAAGACTTCCAGAAGTGAATAGAAATAACTGGTCACAAAAATTAGTAGCAGTCTGTATCCTTAAAGAAATTAGAATGGAGCAGATAAGAGTGGGGCTTTGTCATAATTTTTAAAAATGAAATTTAACATGGTTTTTAGGAGCACTTGGAGAACATATTCACTAAAACTAGAGAATTTTTTTTTAAGCAAAAGGCCATTTCTGAGCAATACAAAACATAAATGGCAAGCCAGAGTTTCAAATATGCCTCATAGACAGGAAGTATGTGGGTGGGCTTTCTAAGCGGAAAAGCAGATATAGTCACCAATGTAACCGTAGCTAAATATTAGGAGAATCCATTTTATTGCAGTTTTTCTTTCAATCACTGATAGTCTCAAGTCTTGCTATCATTCTTTTCCAGCTATCTTCATACTCCATTTTCCCCAGAAACATTTGCAAAATGGGATTCTAAGCATATTAAAAAATTTAACTGTGTCCTACATGTAAACACCAATCATAGTTGCTCATAATACATATTTTCACAAAATAATCCAACAACCTTCACATAGGGTCACATAAGATCTAGAGGTATCTGGAGACTTTCTAGTCCAATTTTCTCATTCTTTACAGATAAGGGAACCAGGTAATGATTGATAAAATGACTTACTAATGTGAAGTAAAAGACTTGTGGTAATACCCAAGTCTTCTAATTCCCACATAAAGATATTAAAAGACTTAAAAATGAATATCAATAAGATAGAAAGACAGATATATGTAAGTGTACAGTGTGCTAAATTGGGGAATTATGCGATTAATGCCTTTAATAACCTCAAGCTGATCTTTTTAACACCAAGTTCTCCTGGTAATACTGAATGCTTGTATATCTTGGAATATCACACTCTCCAAGGTAGCAAAGTTTAAGATAATTTGAAGGGCGAAAGGGATACAAATGTTGAATGCAAGTAGGCTGATACACATTTGCAATGATGACTGATGATCAAGAAGTAGTTGAAGGGATATTTCTGAAAACCAATATAATTAAGAAAGTGGTTGGTAGTGTCAAGGCCTGATTACACTGGCAATCGTGAAATGTAAAACTGCTATGAGGAAACTCAACATTGCTTAGAAGTGTGTCAGTTGAGAAGGAATAGATGCTTTCCAATTTGCTAGAATTCTAGTTACTGGGGACATAATATACTAATGCTTTGGAGTGGAATGAGCCCTAGGTTGGGAGTCAAAAAACCTGACCTCAGATCAGAATCACAACTCATTTATATGGCCTTAGACAATTAATTCAGCCTCCAGAAGCCCCAGTCTTTCTAGCTGCAAAGGAAAAAAAAAAAAAGGAACACCATGTCTTCTAGTCATCTCACAGGACCTCCACTAAGATCCAGTCAAACTTTATAAGTAAAACCAGGCTGAAAAATAAATTTTTCTAATTAAAGTGACAGTTACTGAGGAGAGATCTTCAAATTGTCACATTAACCAATCAATCAATAAGCTTTTGTTAAGCTTACTATGTGCGAGACATGGTGCTGAGCACAGGAATTTAGGCAAAAGAAAATGACTACCTTAAGGAGATCATAATCTAATGGGGCAATTATTTAAGTAACCTATTGAAACATAGGATTTAAAGCTAAAAGAGCCCTTAAAAGTCATCTAGACCAACCCTCCTATTTTACACATGAGAAAAATATATGGTCCAGAAAGTAAGGGTGACTTGCCAATTGTCACAAAGTATTTGGTACAGTCAGGATTCAAATCCAGATATTCTGGAGCCACTAACACCTGAGATGGGCATCAGGAAAGGCTTTAGGTAAAGTTAGCTCTTGGGCTGACTTTTAAGGGAAACCAGAAATTTGAAAGAGGCAAAAATGCAGTGGTAAATGCATTCCAGATAGTGGAGACAACCTGCAACATACAGAGACAGGACATAGGAAGGAGAAGAACAAGAAATCCAATGAGAGAATGTACAAATAGATAATTAAGCTAGAAAGGTTAGAGAGTCACATTATGAAGAGCTCTAAAAGCCAGAGGAATTTGCTTGGCTTACTAAGGTAATAAGATGCCAATGAAGTTTCTGAAGTAGGGATTTCAACCTGGTCAGAACTATACTTTATAAAAGTAACTACAGTTATGTGGAGAATGAATCCAAAAGGGGAGAGCCTATCTGAGACAGGAGCCCAAATGGCAAGAAGTGATTGGTGCAAAAAGGGGAACAGATGCAAGGCACTGTAGGGGGTAGAATCAATAGAACTTGGCAACTAACTAAACATGTGGGGTGAATAAGAATAAAAAGTCAAGAACGACTCTCTGTGTGAATAGGTCCTGCAGCTCTGACTCTTTACTGGCCAGTGCAGGAGAAGAGCAGTGGGGGGGGGGGGGGGGGCACGGGGGCAACCCAACCCAGAAGATCTGGCCTCAAAGTCCAGTGCTGTCACATGCTACTACCTTATCACATTGGCCATATCATTTTACTTGTCTTAGCTACAGATTTCTCCCCTACAAAATATGGAATTTGGACTGAATCAATGGCTCATATATTTTTTTTTTTGGTTCACGAATCCCTTTCAAAAGAACAAATATTTCAAATCCACCCATCCATATCCCCAGTAATTAGATATACTTCTTTATAACATTCTGCAATTACTTACTGCTTAAGGTGCCATTAAAGAATTTTTAGCATGGACCCCTTGGATTAACATTGAGAATTCCCCAAGGGTGCAAGAACCACTGATTGAGTACTACTGTTTTAGACCAGACAATCTCTAAAAGCTATTCCAGCTCTCGATCTTAATCTTATGACCCTAAGGGCATTTCCCTATGAGTTTATTAAACCTTAAAATTTCAGTGTCATCAAGGCAATAATCACTAGGCTATAAGGAAGATTGGCTAGATCTTTATAAACAGACACCCACTGGAAGGCAGCTGAATCTGGCATCAGAAGATCAGAATTCAGAAGCTGCCTCTACCATTTCCTACCTGTGCAACCCTGTCACCTATCCTCAAATGTAAAATAAAGGGGTTTAACTAGAAAGCTGCTGAGGTCTCTTCCAGGTCTGAATCTCTAATCTTAAGAACACACTCATCCCTACTTCAGCAGAGGAGGAAGGCCCTCATGCTCTAATCACCAAGCTGTGCAAAAGAAAACATTCTTCAGAACAAAAAGCTTTTTAAAAAAGGGGAGGTGGAAGAAGAGAAAGGAAGGTATGTAATAAGGTCGCACCTGGCTTAACAGCTTGAATAAATTTATTTGTTATCCTAAAGTAAAACTCTTACCTATAAATATTCTCAAAGATCAAATGCTGTTGTGTAAGTGCTGCAAGTGATAGTAAGTATTTGCTTGTTTTACACATAGTATGTACTCAAGTGTTTCTACTTGAGTTTCAAGTTATTCTCTTACTTACTCTCCTTTGCAGCAACTGACCATAGAGCAGTACTCCCTATTTTTCTAATCACCAACAAGTAAAACTGCATAACATATACAGAATCAATTGCTTTTTCTACCATCGAACTGGATGGAGAACATCACATGCTAGGAACTTAATATGTATGTAGGCAGGATATGTTTGAGTGGCCATTATAAAAAACAAACTTATTAAATATAATAAAAAATCACAAGTCAGTGACAGAGACTCAATTCATCAACTTAGTAGCAGCAGGAATTGCTGCTAGGCTAAGCAACACAGGAAGCTGAGGGCCAGATTCCAATCAACATCAGCACCTGACTTTTTTTTTTTTTTTTTTTTTTAGAAATTTTACATTTGTGAATAGATAATTGCAAAAAGAAGGTAATAAAGAAAAATGATTTTCATCACTAACTTCTAAGCATCTCCTTAATGAAGCTTGTTAGGTTGAAATGCAACAAGCACAAGAAGAGTTAACATGAAGCAGACACTCAAGTGCAGCTTCAAAAATATGTGCCTTGGCCCAGAATGGGTAGAAAAGTAGTGACACATTAGGTAAATGAACAGCAATCAGGAGTACAGAGAGGGCTGATTGAGTCTGCCCTCTGAGCTAGGACAAGTTGTGCTACAGGTATGTTTTGTCAAGAGCCAATGGGAGAGATGGGCAAGACTATTAGGGAGCCCTTAAGCATCTCTCCTATAAATCCCAAGATTTAGAGAATAATTTGTATTAGCAAATTGCACTTTGACAAGCAAATAGGGTTAAGGCACTAATACAGGGCCTTAGTTTTGGCCAATTTTTCCCCACTGATATTAGAAGGAGAAACAGGGAACTTGGGTGTAGAATAAGGACAATTTTAAGGTGGAAGATCTGGAGTAAGGTTTTAAATAGTCAGAAGACTGCTTAAGGGATGGATGAGACACTAAGAGGTAAATATAAATATAGAAAAACATTATCTAGAGACAACAACCATCTTTTCATAATATACAGACTGAAAGAAATTGTTGGTCATTCTCTTCCAGTACAGCAACAGCAACCTTCAAGAGTAGCATTTCTGACTATAACAGAGAGCCATATATTACATATGATGAATGCTAGCAAATTCCTTTAACACCATTTAACATTCTAGAGGAAGGAGTAGTAAAAATGCTTTTTTATCTGGCAACTATTTCATAATTATATACTTTACAGAGATACCACAATTCATTCTAAAAGAAAATATGCTAAAATATTGGCTACCTGATAACACTAGTGGCTAACCACAAAAGAAGCCTCTACAGGCAGATGTGCAGTTACTTATAGACAGCAATTACTTCAAGGATTATGATGGAGAGAAGTGACAACTATGGTCTCTATAAAGGCATTGATGTATGGAGTTCAGTAAAGAGTTATGCCTAAAGGGAACTTCATGAAGACCCCACAAAGGAAGAAAAAGACTTCTATTTCCAAGGGCTTGTGAGGTAACAAGGAGAGCAAGATCTCATGATTTTAAGGGAATGTTTTATACCAACTATTCTGGGTATGACTGATTAGTAAATGCCCTTTGCTAAAAAGCTATTGAGGCTACAGGTTGATTGAAACAGGAAGCATCCCACTGGAGACTGGTGAGCAACAGCACCGGAAACTCATCCCCCTAAGGGCCACCTGATGATAAAACTCTGAGCATGGGTTGGTCACCCCTCTCCCTGAGGGGACCTTGTAACTATAAATAAATAGAGTTTGGAGAATGGTTCCAGAAGGGCAGCTATAATATTATTCCTTTACAATAAATACTATAAATTATTCAATGTGGGATCCATTTTGACATTATATACACTACCATGCTGCATTCTAGAAGACTTGATCCCAACAGTAATGTATCAGAATGTCTTTCTCCAACAGATTTAATATTAAACTTCATTTCTGTTATTCTAGTGGGTCCAGAAGTAGTATCTTGAGGTTGTCTTGATGTGCAATGGTAATGGTCCGAATGGGGAATTTGAACATCATTTCACATGGTTAACAATTTACATTTTCTCCTTGCTACTGCTTCTTTAGGGAATATTAGTATTATAGATATATATCAGTTTTTTGTAGCTTCTAAGTGATAGACCTTTATTTGATGTACTGCTTGTGACCTTGGACAATATGAGAAGATTGGAACAGATGGCCTTCTAGGCCTCTTCCAGATGTAGATCTATGATCCTACTTATTTCCAATATTTTCCCGAATCTATTTTCTTGTAATTTAAGAAGCACTGGTTTGTCATAAAAATCCTATTATTTATGTATAATCAAACATCAATTTTATCTCCAATAATTTCTTCCATCTGTTTGATAGAAATATTCTTCCTCTCCATAATCTAACACATTTGTGACCTCAGAATGGGCATTGCCACTAAGAAAGGAGAAAGAAAAGGAATAATCATTTATTAAGTACCTACTATATATTAAGTAGCATACTAAGCCCTTTACAGATATTATCTCATATGAGCCTTCAAATAACCCTGTGAGGTTAAGTGCTATAACTATCCCTATTTTATAGTTGCTAAAACAGGCAAACACAAGTTAAGTAACTTGCCCAGCATAGTCACAGGTGGTAAATATCTTGAGTTCAGATTTGAATTTAGGTCTTCCTGACTCCAAGTCCAATGTTCTATACACTGCTACCCCTAGTAAAGCTAATTATAATCCATCCATATCTATCTGTACTGTGCAACCCTGACACATGTCCCTGCTTAAATTCACAAGAAGGGATTCACTATCATGTACAGGGGCAGGATTCCTCGGATTCTCTTGACATTGCATCATACCAGTGACATATCCTGTAGTTGGCTCATCTTTTTCAATTCTTCAGATTTTTGTATTCCATGACTCACAGCCATATAGCCACATAATAATTAGTGTCAAAGATGACCCTTGGTTTCAGGGAGAAATGTAGTCATTAAAAGCATAGAAAAATTTCCTAGAAGCAATTCAGTCTGGTTTATGAACTCATTGACCATTTCAGCACGCTGTCAAATTGCAATACCTATCCCAAATATATTTATGATAGTCAACCTAAAGCTTATAAATGGATCAGAATGGACAAGAAGAATTTAGCTGCTAGCTTTTTCCGACATGGAGCCTAATATTGACTCTGCTACATCTACACATGCCCTTCAAAAGCCACAAAGAATGTATCTATTTTAAATTCCTCTTCCATGTGACAGCCCTTCACATATTTGGAGAGTTATCATGTCATTCTTCTCTTCTCCAAATTAAGCATCTTCAATTCCTTCAACCAATATTCATGATTATGTATTCAAGGTCTATCTATAGTTAATGAACACTGAACTCTGAGTTAGAAACCCTGAGTTCTAATTCTAGATCCTACCATAAGGGTAGGCATGACCTTTTCACCATTCTGGGAATCTCCTTCATAATCTGTTTGTTTGGGTTTTTTTAAGGAATAGTTTAAATGAGCCTTGAGATTCTTTCAAGATCTAAAATTCAGCAATGCAAAAAACATGCAAAAGAATGAAAACAACTGAAAAGCAATGATCTAAACCAGTAGCGTCAAACTTAAATGGAAATGGGGGAATCAGACATAAGGATCCCTACAATCCTCTTGGCTTAATTTTAAGATGTAATATAATTATCTCCGCTTCATTAAATTTACTTGTTGAATATTTTAAATTACATTTTAATCTAGTTCAGGCTGAACTCAGGAGTACTGTGGTCACATCTGACACCTCTGATCTAAACAATTCATTGAAAAAGAGTATCTTTCAGATCAACAGGAGGATCATTTTAAGGAACCCCCTTTTCCTATGAAAATATGTTTTCTTGGGTTGCTATAAAGATGCTGCCGCCTATCTAGTCACTGAAGGAGGTGAAAAAAACATAAAGTATGTTAAAAGTACAAAAACACCACCTATAAAAACCTGTATCAATCAGAAAAGATAGACAGGGTTGTCTACAGATATAAAACTTGGAGGACACAGTTTAGTTTGATGGCAAAATGGAAAAAGTGCCGAGCCTGGAGTCAGGAAGACTCATTTTTCTGAGTTCAAAGCTGGTCTCAGGCATTTATTAGCTGTGTGACCCTGGGTAAGTCACTTAACCAACCCTGTTTGCCTCAGTTTCCTCTTCTGTAAATTAAGTTGGAGAAGGAAATGGCCAAGCTCCACTGTCTTTGCCAAGAAAACCCCAAATGGGGTCAGTCAGACGTAACTAAAAACTGAACAAGAGTTCAATCCACAACAATATACACAAATGTTACTTCTGATTTCACCAAGGTGAAATCCCTCTGCCATTACAACCTCTTCCCTACCTTCGAATTCTTCTCAGAAGCACCAATTTGGGGAAGGAGTCAGAGCAGCCACCCTTCATTCTCTAGACTTCACCATCATGCTCCTTGGAAAACTACCTTCACCCCATTCTGCTTTTCAACTCCCTTACAAAAAAAAAGTTGTTTTTCCATATTTGAATGTAAGCTCCTTGAAGTCAGGGAATTTTTTTTTTTACTTATATCTGTATTCCTAACACTTGGTACAGTATATACAGATGTATATGTAAACACTTCCTTTTGAAAAGAGTCACTGATTTCTAGTTGGAGTACCTCAGTTTAAATACCAGCTCTGCTTCTCATTACTTGTGTAACCTCCTGCAAGTCATTTAACCAGTAGCTTCTTAAACCTTTCCCACCCTGGAAAGCTTTTTGCATTTCAGCAGCATTCCTGAGGGCATGTGCCTACCATGCTTGCAGAACCAAGGCTGCAGTGAAGTTGCAGGATGCACCTCAGGCAACACAGCCCAAACACCTCGGATTCAGTACACGTTTGATTTTTTAATTAATTTTTAGTCACTTCAAGTTCAGAAACTTTTTACTGTTGATATGGATCAAACCCACAGTTTAAGAAGTGCTGACTGTATGATGAGCCTCAGTCTTTAAAATTCATCTTTAAACTGAAGATATAGGATAAGATATAATCTATGGTCCCATGATTTGATAACTACTAAAAATCAAATCTTTACTTTTGGATGAAAAAAATATTCCCCACCCTGCTTTATTTCCCTTGAGAGTCAAATTTTGGTTCTCTTTTCTAATTCTATCCTTTAGCATCTCTCCTTCATGCCTTAGATTGCAAATTCCTTAAGAGCAGGGTTACTCCATATATATCTTTGTATCTCTAGTAAGCAGTCAGCACCTGATAAACATAGCAGCCAGACCCCTGATTCACTGGTACAGGAAACTCCCCAAAGAGGAAACTAGGTCTACCAATTCAAGTTGACACTTTCTTGAAATCATAAGGCTAAGTGACATACTCAGGTTATCTATGGACTATCTATTCAGTAGCCCATGCTTCTTCTGCCACACAGGTGCTTAATAAATGCTGGTTGAGTTGAATTGAAATATTTTAAAAGCACACTGCCGTTTTAACACAGTTTGCTCATTTTACAAGACCATGTCTCAAGAGGAAAAAGTTAAAAGGAGTAATTTCCATCATATGAAGTAGTATAAAGGGAAAAATATTCCTGAAGGGGTGAGATTTCGAGGCAAGAGTGAGAGATGAGTCCAAAGACTTATCAGGGACCCAAGTTAATGGCGTGACTATGCATCTGTTACTAAGCACTGGTGAGATCCAGAGGCAGAGGTTCACAACATGGAGTCTGTAACTTGTTTTTTTTAGAAATATTTTAATAACTGAATTTCAATAACTGGATCTTTTGTAATCCTGTTTTGTTTTATGCATTTGGAGTTACCATTCTGAGAAGGGGCATCACTGATTGCCAAAGCAGTCCATGACACAATAAAAAGTCCTAGGGGAAGAAGGAAAAAAATGTAGAATAGTGTGCAGGTGTGCCCTACATGGTGATGGTCACAGTCTTCAGCAACTGGACCAACAATAAACCACATATTGTGATATTGTGATGGTTTAAAATAAAAAATTAATATCATTACAATATATTGGGGCTGAGGGCAACTTTTCATAGAGTATGCTTTACTTTAGTAATCTGAAATCTTACTTGAAATGAGTTAAAGGGACTTATGAAGAATCAAAAAGTGAGTTCAAAGCTAAAAGTCTTTCTGGTAGAAATTATATAAATTAGGCAAGTTATCAATACTATAATATACTTAGTTTATTTTTTCCTTCTTTCTGGAGGGTAAAAAAGAAAATGACATGTCTAATGTGCAAAATTTCAGGATGTTTATAATCAAACACTAGTATTTAAGAAAATTCAAACCTAAAATTAGAGTAGTTCTTTTTTATATTCTCCTTTTAAATCCAAATTTAAAATGACTGCAAGAGATTTTAATATTTTCCATGAGAATAGATATCTTTAATAAAAGCATAAGTAATCCAATATTTGAAAATAGTTTATTATGTAAAAGTAAAAACAACAACCTCCCCCCATACAATATTGTTATGATATTCACACCCCACATTGTAAAACAGAGACAAATATATCTTTGTGGCAATAAAATGGTCTTTGACAACAAGAGAAAAGGGAACCCTGCCAACATCTGCACATGTACAAATGCCTCGTCTTTGGCGACTTTCCAAATGGCAAACGACAGCCATATCTACACTTCATTACCCAAGTCACAAGCAGAAGAGGATAAAATATATGAACAAATGTCACATTGAGCAATTTTATATTCCTATAATGATTCTGACATGTTAACTGAAATTCAGATATGCTACCCTGTAAGATAAGTTCTAAAGTATCATTTTATAGTTTTGTACCTATGGCTTAGAAGCATTTAATTAAAAGGATTCACATTATAGTTGATGTGATAATAATTTTTCATTGACTAATCAGAATAATAAGATCTTACTAAGAAGAAAATTTCATTGAACACACTGTGGTGCTCTGGTAACTCATTTACTAGAGTATCCAAAACAGTAGTATTTTTAAAAACCTAAAACCTCAATTAAAAGAAAACAATGGCTTTGGACCAAATGACCATGAACCATGATCAAGAAGAATTTCAGAAACAACCAACTTAAAAACTATAGCTTAAATATTAAAGATATTAAACATTAAGCCATTTTCTTTTTTCCCTACTATCTACAGTTTATAAACCCAAAGTAGGATAAAGATTGTATTGCCCAAGTCTACTGTACTCTATTTAAGATGAAAAACTAAAATATGTTCTACAAGGAACAGTTCATTAACAATACATACATGGTTTATAAATGCACAAATTTAACATAAATGACTTATCTAATTATCATATGTAGTTCATTTACTCAAAGTACTTTTGAGTAAATAAAAATTAAGAGACAGTCAAACAAACTTGGAACTATTCCAATCCCATTTATATCAAAGGCACCCCATCTTACTATTCAAGACTTTTAATCAAGCTTGATTGTCTACCATAATAAGGGTTGATGTTTAAAAGCTTTTCGAGAAGTAAACATTAGTTTAAGATCATATGTATAAGCACATTTAATGTTTAGTTATTTACCTTTATTTTTTGCATCACATGTGAAGGTTTTGAAATCTTTAAGACAACTTGTAAGAAACATCTATATTTCCAACAATATTTAAGACTGACATTTTTATGTATTAAAAGTTTGTCAGTGTTTAAAATAAGACCAAAATTATAAAATGCCTTGAGTTTTAGAGTGTTAAAATATTTCTGACATTGAAGGGAAAAAAACCCAAACCTATTATGCCTAAGTTCACAGCCATCATTTCTGTAAAAGAAAACCACAAGTAAAATCATCAGAAAACACCAATAGCAGTGCTGGATACATGGATAGTGGTTTGAAGTCAAGGTCCCAGACAGAAGTAAATAAAATCTTCTAATGTAGGAGAAAATAAGATGAAGTCCAAGTCCAATAGTAATAATTAATCTTAAAGTTAAGAAAAAAGTCTAACTAGTTTTAGGGCTTAAAAAAAGTTTCCACATATTGACACCACCTTATACGGAGTTACAAATTCCTTTAATAGAACCTACTTTTAAGATTTCTAACTTCTGTACATAAACAAAAAGACTAAAACATTCACTGGAGACATGCTGGATCTCAGAGCACTATTTAATAACTACCCGATACACAGTACAATACCAAGTAAAACTAAAGAAAAAAATCTGTAAAACTCTTAAGAGTTATTAAGTTTAGGACATCTGACTAAGTATTTCAAGTACTTATGAAACATCAAAATAAGTTACCAATGTTTTGGAAAAACTTAGTGAAAATCTACAAATCATAACTTAAAATTATCTACCAGGACCATGGATCAAAACCAAAGGATATTAAGCTACATATCAAAAACAGAGAATGAAAGATTTTGTATAGAAATAGATTCATATAAATGTATTTATTAATGCATATATATATATATCAATAAGAGCAATGGAAACTGTCAATTTACTTGGAACTTTTCTATTCCCCCCACCCCAATCAGTACAAGCATTTCTAGAAGGTCTAATTAAAGTAGTAACTTATAGCAACAATTCTTTTTTTGAAAGGAGTATAAAATGTATCATTTTAAATATTCCAATGAAAAATATAATGAAATATATAGTCATAATTTGTTTAGAATCATAGAACAAATGAACATGGAGGTTTATTTCTTTCCTTTATTCAAAGCAAAACTTCAACCAAAAAAAAATTAATACCTTAGAAAAAACCATTTTTATCTAATTGTTAAAACATGAAAACTAAAATTCTAGATTTTCAGCAGAAATGAATATTTCTGAAAACAAAAATGCAAACATTGAATGTTCTTGTAAATTTAAGGCAAGCAAAAGTACAAAACACAAACAAAACAAAGTATATTGGGGTGGGGGAAACAGTTCAAATTTAAATCTAAATCCCATTGTAGTAATGCATGTTATAACAGCTGTTCATTCAGATTAGTGAATTGTGCTGGTGAAAAATAATGTAATGTGTTCACGGTTGTATGAATTGTCTGGAAATGGAATGTAGCAAATCTCAGGGATGATTTAATGTTTATCTTATTTTACTGAAATTTCAGTAAGTTTCTTGATTTCTACTGTAAGTATAGGACTACTACAAAGTTCTATAGTCTATTACAAATACTCTATGACCGTAAAAAAATTCCTGTACAGTCAAAAGACTTAGGTCCTATGAACTGATCTGCTTATGTCAAGAAATATCTTAAAGATTGTAAAATACCAGTCTAAGAGACCCTGGAGTTCACTGTAATAGAATTTCAGTTCTATAACCATCCCTACCTCATGTTGCCATGTAATATAGTGAGTGATTTCATCTCACTAGAGAAAAAGCTGATATGACATTTTTTTCCTCCTTGACTTTGGTTACAGACCTAGATCTTCTACCAGACACTTTAACCCTGTCTTTTAGTTATAGCAACCAATTCCCTCTACCAGGATTAAGTAGCAAAGGCTAGTCTTTACAAAAAGGCATCATTTTCTGAATACCACTTAACCACCCACTGCATTGAAACACATCAAGATTCAGAAATGTGTTTCATATCATAACTACAATTAAAATGGAAAAATTTTGGTCAAAAGATGGTAGGAAATAAGTAGGTTCATTTAATTCCAACTGAAAACGCTTCTGAAAAAAGCAAAGTTTTTAAAAATAAACAAGCCCACAAAATGTGTCCTGAATAGACATATATTTACGAATTTCAACCTACCCCCTAGTCATGCTCCTATGCTCTAACTGCTCTATAATTCATTTTAAATGAAGGAGGATATGTCTATGAAGGACATGTATCCTCAGATGTTTGATCCCATATGCAGATTCCCAAGAAATACACACACACACACACACACACACACACACACACACACACCTCTGCAACTTTGTTGGTAGAGAGAAGTGCCGGTGACACTTTTTCCATCAATGCATATATGAAACTATTCTGTAACTGAGGAGTTTCAGAGAGTTGTTTAGGGGCACTGAGAGATTAACAGGGCCACAAATACACAGTTTGGGGTAGAATTTGGACCCAAACCCAGTTGCTCTAGACACAACAGATAAGAAATACAATGAAATAGGTCTTAAAAGTAGTTGTAAAAGTATATGGTAAAGGTAAGGGAACTGTGTGAAACACCCAGACTACCTTTACAAGTTCCTTCCAACTCTATGGATTCCAGATCCTTCAAACCTTATTAAGGTGAACAATGGTGAATTTCCTCACCTGTCAAGTCATCAAGCATTTATTAAGTGGCTACTATGTGTCAATCATTGTGCTTATGTGCTTAAGTACTGGAGATACAATGGAAAAGAAAGGAACTTGTCTAGGTGGGAGAGTAACATATGAACAATTTATGCATAAATGAGATGCACACACCATACCCTAAAATGAACTTGTGAGAAGACATGGTTCATTTGGTATCAAAGCTTTTCATGCTCATTTGCTTTTCCATACAATAGACACAGGGCTTTCAATTCCCAAGGGGAAAAAAGCCCATTAAAATTACAGATTAGTAAGTGCTTAATTAATTCTTTTCCATTCCATTGTATTCCCTTCATTACCTGGAACTTGAGGGTCACAAATCTCATAAACACCATGCAAGGGAGGTGGCAGCACTGGGACAGGTAAGTTCAAACTGTGAAGCAGGTCTCTGACATTGTTCAGAAGTTCAGATACTGCTAAGTCATTTCCCACTTTCTGTGTCTACTCTGACTGCAGCACTCTGCATGGAGGATTACAGGACATCTAGAATTTAGCAGAGAAAAAGTGGAAATCTAGGACAATGAAAGAATGATTCAAAGTGAAAACAGGACCTAGAGGGAAGTGCCAAAAAGATATCAAAAGACCCAGAAGTAAAGGGACTTTACTGAAACACGCCAAAAGCATGATCTTTCACTGGGTGGTAGAGTTCCTGTCATCTCCACTTACTGATGATAAATGTAGCAAAATAACTGATATGCCCCTTCTTTCACTTCAATTAATCATCTCTACAGTTTTGTACTTGACAGAGTATATGTGTATGTTTGTCCTTTGTTGCCAAAGAAGACCATGCCATCAGAGAAAGAATGACATGACTTGCACTTGACTTGGTTTTGAGTGAGGGAGGGCTGTGCTGGTCACCAGTCTCACTTCTCCTCCAGAACCATCTGAATCCAGTGATCAAATATTCATCAGGATGACTGGAGATGACCCAGGAAGAGGCAAATAGGGTTAAGTGACTTGCCCAAGGTCACACAGCTAGTGAGTGTCAAGTGTCTGAGGTGAGATTTGAACTCAGGTCCTCCTCACTCCTGCACTGGTGCTCTATCCACTGCAATACCTAGCTGCCCCATTTGACAGTAGTCCCAAGACTGAATACTACAGGAAACAGTAAAGAACTAGTGAAGCAAATTATTTGTTTAGGACTTAAGAGTCAGAAAGGATCATGTAAATTCTCTCGTCAAATCTGTGCATTGTACAGATGAGGATGCTGAGCAGCAGAAAAGATCAGGTGACTTGGGAGAGGTCACATTCTAGGACCGATTTTATCAAAGCTGAAAGAGGTTCAATAGCATTAGTCTGGCCAAGAGCTAATCAAGTTTTGGTGCCACAACCTAAGCAATGGAGAAGTTATGATTTATAATAGAGGAGATAAACTCAAGGAAATCATAACTCCTTGCATTATCTCAGAATGTCAGAGTTAGTATGAAGCTTTTATTCAGTGTTTGTTAGGTGCAAAGAACTGTGCTAAGTGCTGCAGATACAAACAGAAAAGCAAGAAAGCTCCTGCTCTCAAGGAAACCACATTCTAATGGGGGAGATATCACATCTGGAAGGTTCCAGTTAAGTCAGAGGGAAGGGCTCATGGCCCTTTGACTAGTACAGAAGCAAAGCAGATGGTGATGCTTCTCTTTAGTGTCATTTCCCCTATTAAAATCACATCAGTTTCTGATGTAGAACCACTTGGCAGTTCCAAGGACTTCTGTGACAGGTACTTTCTTTTCTGGGTCTCCAGCAGATGTGGCTGGACCACCTGCAGAAGCAATTGCCAGGCAGTATCCCCATAGGGGTTGCTTCCAAGAGTGAAGGCTGTAGGCCCTGGACTTGAAGCATTGCCATTCTCATGGCTTTTGAGCTCAGGGTCCTGCACAGTCTCTATCAGCATCAAAGGGGGAGATGGCAGTAAAGATGAATGTGGTGGCCTGACCTTCTTGGTACATGCTGTCTCCTGTCTCTCCCTTGGGATGTCCTGCTACTTCAGCTAGGCTGGCTTGCCTTCCCTTAAGAGAGGGCTGGTGAGCAGCTGGGGTGGAGGGCAGCTGGCTCCCTCTCCAAGTGATGCCTGTGAGAAAAGAAACTCCTGGGCCTGCTGGTCCAATTCATATCCAATCCTCAAAGAGAATTCACTACAACAACATATCTGACATGCTCATTCAACCATTGCTGAAGACCTCCATGAAGAAGGACCACTACTTCCCCAAGAATATCATTCTACTTTTCAATAATTATTATGAAGTTTTTCTTGATATCAAATCTTCATTTATTTCACTGTAATTTCTATCAAATTCTCCAATACTTCCCCT
>CM053771.1:505417875-505535066 GCA_028658325.1 Potorous gilbertii | reverse complement strand
TGTTTTTAAAGGCTTAAGACAGGATTACAAATGAAGCCAGTTATATTGAAATACAGTTCTATAATTAAAAAAAAAAAAGATTCATGGACCACAAGCATTAACACTTGTTCTCAATGCTCTTCACAGGTCTCTAGCTTGTCAATGACCTTCCTCAAACATGTGCCCAGTATTGAACCCAAGGCTCTCCTTAGGACACTGGATCTGTAACTCCTTGTTGCTTGAAGATATGCCTTAGTTTGTGTCTGTTTATTTGTTTTGCTGTTAAATCTCAGCACTCACTCACTGGCTAGAGTCTTAACAATAAAAAAGGCTACAAACTGTTTAATACTCATCAGAATTCATCAATATATATTGAGCAGACAGCATCCTAAGCATTCTGACCTTTTAGCCTAAAGTCAAGGTTAGGTTTTTCAAGCTCACCAGTCAATGTCAAACCTTTTTCAGAGCTGTCTACCTTCAAACTGCAGGATGCAAAATGAATCAAAGAAGCATGCCAGTGAGAAAATAATCATAATAGAGATAAGAACTAACATTTGTATAGCATTTGCTACAATTACTAATTCATCTGATCCTAGTAACAGTGCTAGGAGGCAGGTGCTACTGTTACTATCATTGTTTCTGTTGCTCAGTCATTTCAGCTGTGTCTGACTCCGTGAACATTGCGGGCTTTCCTGGCAACGATACTACCATTTCCTTCTCCAGCTCATTTTACAGATGAGGAAACTGAGGCAAACAAGGTTAAGTGACTTGCTAGGGTCACAAAACTACTAAGTGTCTGGGGCCAGATTTAAACTCACAAAGATGAGTCTTCTGACTCCAAGCCCAGGAATCCACCTACTTGTCCTCTCACCTTTTCCTTGAAGAGGAAATTGAGGCAAACAGAAGTCACTTGCCCGGGTCACACCCATAAGGTAGTGTTTGAGGGAGACAGGATATGAACTCCGATCTTCCTGACTCTAGACCCAGAGCTCTATCACCTAGTAAGTGCTAAAAACAACAACAATGCCCCCAAACTCAAAAACCTAGATGAGAAGACAGGGCTTTTTCTCTTTCTCATTTTATTTAGGCTTCTATCCACTTTGAAGCTTCTCTAGATGTTCACTTAAACCTGACTCCAGCACAATAATTACAGCTAACATTTACAAAGGCTTCATGTTTTTCAAAGTGCTTTACACATATTACCTTATGTGAGCCCCACAAGAATCCTGTGAAGTAGATGTTGTTATTCCCCTTTTCAAATGAGTCTCAAGCTCATGGTATCTGATTATTAAGTGACTTGCCCAGGGTCACAAAATTAGTGACTGAGGCAGGTCCTCCCAAATCTATCTGGATTACAGATGAGAAAACTGAGCCAGACAAAAGTTAAGTGACTTGTCCAAGGTCACACAGCTAGTAAATGTCTAAGGCTGGATTTTAACTCAGCATGTAAACCTTTCATATGGAGCTATGCCTCTAAAAGAAAAATCTTTCCCTGTTGAAATTATTCTGGAAGGCAAGAAAAAAAATTCAAAACTAACTAGGAATAGTCTGAAATCATTAAAATGTAACCATGTTCGGCCAATGATTTTTAGACTCACTTATTTTAAGGTAATCCTTACCTTAAACAGGCTTCAAGTTAATCTACCAATCTCTGATAAAATGTTTCAATCTAGAGTCATTCAGTTTATCACATTAAAGTCACCTCTCTCCCTCTATAAACAATGAATAAGCATTGAATTTACTGCCAAGCTAAATTTTCTACAAAGTTGGACTAGTACTGATTTCTCCTTTCTAGACCACTAAAAAACTAATTCCTACCCTCATTCCTATCCATATTTACTTTTCAGTCATAAAGACAGGCACATAATCATTGAGTGGTAAAGATACACTAACCCTGGAAATCTACTTTCTGTATGTGTTAGTTATTCACAAACCTAAACAGAGGAGCTGAAATGGATCTTCCTCACTGAAACTATCTAGAATAGAAAATAGTTATGGAGAGGCAAAAAGGGGATTTATCTATTGGGTCACACTTACTGGAAGAGACAGGGCTAGAACTTTTGCCGCCTGAATCCTTGCAAGTAAATTTCCTTTTATTTTCTACAAATTTAAATGTTCTATTCTCATTTGTAGCTCTTCTGATCTTAAAATACTGCCATTAATGCAGATCTGAATATGAACAAGCATCTTGCAAAATATTCAACTCTGGTATTAGGCAGTACTAGAACAGATCACTCCTTAAAGGACTGAGGTATCTTAAAGGCAGATAATGTGAAAGCACTAGAAAATGCAAAGACAAGGAAAAGATGAGGCAACAGCAGGAAGGATGGGACAATCCCTGCTTTCAGTAAATCATTTCTTGTCATTATCCCAGATGTTGGGTCTCCATCTCTGTCTTTCTCTGAAACCTCCTTTCTTATCTGAAGAAAAGGGAAACAAAAACTTGCTTTAAAAAAAGTTGGAACTTGGAGAACATTACTCCAAACTAGTCGGGTAAGTGTAAAGCAAGTTAACAACAAAGTGAATGTAATTTGACCCAATTTATGTAATTTGGAAGACAGAATTGGATATTTTGACCTGATTATCAGGTCAAAAACATACTACTTTTACAACACATACCACTGCTACATACAAGAAGGCCTTTGTGGGTAAATACTGTTCAATTTTTGTTACACACAGAAAATAAGAGGGTAATAAGCTCAAGTTCTAAACAATTCTCAATCCAATAATGCTATGAATTCTAATGTAAGGACAGGGATTAAAGAAAATATTTTACGGCTAGAAATTTGGTACAATTTGATGGCGTTCCTAGTACAAAAGATTCTGGTTTTGGTTTATTTTTTAAACTGCAAGTCTAATTTAATCAAATTAAAGAGAGAAATTTACTCTTTTGTGATTTGGCACTTTTTTTTTTTTTAATAATCTCAGAAGGAGACATCGTGAATTGTTTTTTTAATCACCAAGCAGCTCCCTCTCCTGGAAAAATTCCTGAATTGTTAAGAAGACTAAAAATGCAGTTACATACGTTCCCTTGAAGAAAAGTGAATAAAATTTAGAAAAAAAAAATGAAGAACCAAAATACAAAAGAACCTCATGAGAGCTGTCAGTAATGTATATTTTAATAGACAAATTCAAGTTCAAAATATTACCAAAGACTCAAGACAATCACATAGCTTTATAAAACCCTGTTTTGATTACAGAATTTAGAAAAACAAACACAGACATAAAGTTGCTTTTTTTTAATTGCCAACAACAAAAAAAGGCAAATGTTCAGCCACATACAAGATGTGGGATCTTATGTTAGTCACCTCGGCCTCTAGGTCCATTTGTTTGTGTCTGTAAAATGAGAAGGTTGGACTACATGACCTTCCAGTTCCAGATCTTTGATCCTATGTACCATATATATATGGAGAGACATTTTCTGACTGTTAGTAACCTGGCTGAGGTTCTCAGAGTTTGGTGACCAACAAGTCCCACATAGATGATTCTCCGTTGTAACTACACACTTAAAAAAAGTATCTTATCTTATTAAATAAAAACCTCTTAAATCTTTATCGAACTGACCTTGGGTTTACTCACATCAACGTATTTCCTTATTCAAAAACATGCCATTTTCTGTGTACTTGTAGATTTAGTAAAAGGTAAAAATTACCTGATTGACCAGGCCAAATTTATGAGTGTTATAAACTGTAATAGAAACCTACATATTTTCTTTAAACAATTCCATTTCCCATTTCATACCATAAAAAATATTTCAAAATATTAGTACAGCAATGATGGATTTGAATTACCAGTACTAACAGCATCATTTAGAACCACTTCAGCCAACAATATGACAATCACACTAAAAAGTTAAAAACCACTCATCTAAAAAGCAAATACTGTACATTGAAAGTTCTGTACTCTAACCTCTCATCTATAACTCTATATCCTATTCACTTATCTATCCACCCATTTGAAGCAATTAATAGGATTCTTTAAGTTTAATCACAACTTAGGAAAATATTTTTGAAAAAAATAACTGTCACTACAGATGTAGTATAAGGTGAGGGAAAAATTGCAAGACATAAGCTCAGTGAAGAATTAACTCTCTGGTTCTTGTAACTAAAAATAACTTTTTGTAAAAGTTCTCACGCAACCGAGTCTGAGGAGCTTAATGAAGTCAGCTAAGGAAGGAGGGATAAAAGCCCCAGGTCCCTACTCCTGGCACTAAATGCTTTGTAAAGCGCTAAGGAAATAACTTCAAAGCAGAAATAGGAACTAGAGTAAAGAAAGCAACAGTGTTAACTTCTGCAACTTCTTTTGTGAATCTATATCTGAGGAACCATATTATTCATAACGGTTTAAATTTCTGAATTCTTAAGAGATTTAATTTGTAAGGATTGGTTCTAATAAACCAGTCCTCTGAAATATACAGTGATAAAATCATTTAGTTCTAGCTTTTCCTCAAATGCCAAAAGTGTATTTGTATTTTTTGAAGACAAAAGACATACAAAAACTTTGAAAAGTCTCCTGCAGTATGCTTACCTCAAATATTCTCTGAAAGAACATGTTTATATAAGAATCATTAGAATTTCTATTTCGTTAACAGAAAACAATGTAAATGAAAGAACATTCAAGATTTAAGAGTGCATACATTATAAATATCTCCTCAAGGTTACCTGGAGTCCTGATTAAGATCTAACTTAAGTTAAAAGTTAAAATAGTATTTGGGAAATTCTTCCTTGCTTTGAAATGTCAAGCCTAACACAGTCCCTACCTACCAGTGTGCATTATCAAGATTTATATAAATGATTTTCTTTTTATGGAGCAAAATGTTTTCCCCATAGCCACCGTGATCTTTACCCTGTCTCCCTGTATACCTGCATCACCTTCTCACTTAAAGTATTTTTTAAAACCAAACAGTGAGGCACATAAATACTACCTGTGTTTTGGCTCTAAATGTTTGTCCTAACACATGGAAGATAGTAAAACAGAGAGGAGGGAGAGGGGGTGGAACACACACACACATCCACATAAAAGGCACTTTTCTTGCTCCTGCTTGAAACACTGTGACTCAGCACAGGATCTCATCCCATTGCTTTATTTCCTAATAAACAGTCTACCATGATCTTAAAATGTTATACTAGCCACCAATGCAAGTAACTATGTAGAAGCTCAAGTGATAGCTCAAAACGAACACTTTTGTTGCTTTATATAACATGTAAACAGTATCCATCTAAAGAGTTATGCAAGGTCTCGACAAGCAACAGTAAAGCCTATGGGGAAAGGGAACACATTTTCCTCCACTTCAATGCATGAGCTCTGCCCTGGTCCAGCACTGGCATGTCCAAAAGGACAGGACATGGAGGAAAGAAGAAACACCGTGGGGCTCTGCTAGTCCTTCTGGTCCCTAGTCCAGTTTTACTTAAATGTATTTTTCTTTACTCTCTTCATCCTCTTCAGCAGTTTGTATTACTAGTATTTGCATCATACTTGATTTAACTTTCACCTTAAAAAATCCTCTACTCTCTTTTCTTAACTTCCCCAACTGATTCTTCCTCTTTTGGGAAATCTGTTAAAAAGAAACTAGAGGGGGTGGGGGGGGAGGAATTTCAAGTTCAAAAAGGAAGTTTCTTCAAGGACATGGCTACAGTTTCAAGTAGAAAACTAGTTAAAGTTGTCTACCGAGGTCCCATCAAGAGCAGCCCGGAACCAGAGCGGGAGGCCAAGTTCGTGAGTGCCAGGGGCAGGTCTCCGAGACAGACAGGCAAGAGAGAGGGGCAGAATTAGACTCCCTCCAGAGACATTCTCCGAGACAGAGAGAAGGGCAGAAGAAGCACTCCAGAGACATCCTCTGAGACAGAGATGCAGGGAAGAGAGAAGACTCACTCCAGAGACATCCTCTAAAAGGAAGAGAGAGGACTAGGACTCGCTCCAGGGAAGTTCTCCGAGATGGAGACAGACACAGGGAAAAGAGGACTCCCTCCGGAGGCATTCTCCGAGACAGAGAAGCCTTACATACGGAGAAAGGCAGAACGGGACTCAGCCCGGGGACATCGTCTCACACGGAGATGCAGGGAAGAGGGAAGACCCGCTCCGAACAAGTTCTCCCAGACGGAGACACAGGCACGAACGGAAGACGCCCCGGGGAACAGAGGCGGAGGGGGGGGCGTTCGGGGCTCCCGTCCCGGCCGCCCGCCTACCTGTAGCACCAGCGGCTCCGGGTTGAAGGCGAGCGTGAGCAGCAGCTGCATCCGCTCCGAGTCCTTGAGGTTGCGGAGCAGGAAGCTGCCCGAGTCCTTGGTCTCGGCGTAGCGGCGCACCAGGCGGTCGAGCAGGCGCTGCGAGGGGCAGTGCACCAGGTCGGACCAGCCCTCCACGGCGTCGGGCGTGAGCAGCCGCACGTCGCCGTTGAGGCGGGCGAACTCCGTCTTGGGCATGGCCTGGAGCAGGTCGCAGCGCGGGCGGCCCGTGGCCCGCTTGCAGATGCTCTGGTCGAGCTGCGCCAGCTCGCGCTGCGAGCCCAGGCGCTTGAGCACGACGCGGCGCCGGCCGCCCTCGCGGGGCTCGCCGTACTGCCCGAAGTACACGTTCTTCACGTTGAGGAAGTCCAGCAGGCGCAGGCGGCCCCACGCCTCGAAGGCCACCTGCCCGTTGAGGAAGCGGCGGCACCAGCTCGTGCCGAAGCACGCCGGGCACTTATTGAGCTGCAGGAAGCGCCGGTCCGCCAGCTCGTTGCGCTGCCAGGACGCCAGCAGCGACGGCGAGTGCAGCACCATGAGCACCAACAGGCTGCCCAGCGCCGCCAGCTTCAGCGAGCGGGACAGGCGGCCCAGCTTCGGGGGCACCAGGCGCCACATCCCGCCCGGGGGCCGCCCGCGCCCCCCCCAGCCCCGCCCCGGGGGAGGGACCCCCGCTGCGCCCGCGAGCCCGGCCGGCCGGCCGCGCGTGTGTGGAGCGCGGGGAGAGCCCCGGACCGTGGCGGGGAAGGAAAGAAAGGACCCGGCTCCGCTCCGGCTCAGCTCCGGCTCCGCTCCGGCTCCCGCTCCTCCCCCGGCCACTTGTCCCCGCCAACTCCTCTCGGGGTGTCTTGCTGCCTGCGTCTCCCTGCCCTCCGCCGGTCCGACTCCAGCGGCGCCTCCTCCACACCAGCCAAGTTATAGAGGAGCCCGAGGGGGGAGGAGGGAGGAGAGAGCGCGCGGATCGGGGAACGGGCGGCCGGGAGCGCGCGCGCGTGCGCGCCGCCCACTGCGGGAGCGCGGGCCTCGGATGGAGAGGAGAGAAAGAGGCAGGCCGCCTCCTGCTGGAGACCGGGCGCCAGGGAGGAGGAGGGGCTCCGGAGTCCGCGAGACGCCGCGCCAGCCGCCCCAGCTGCCGCACACTTTTCTCTAGACGCGGGGCGGGGTAGGGAGTGGGGAAGGAGGGCCCTCCCCTCCCTGTGTGAAGGGGGCGGAGACGGCGTGAAGGGGCGGGGCAGAACGGGCGAATCGCAGGGCGCCCCGGGGAGCGTGCGCGCGCTCCGCGAGAGGGGAGGCTTGGAACGGACGTCCGGGGGTGGGCGGGGCGTCACCCTGCCTCGAGGAGGAGAAGGGGGCGGGGCGGGGCGGGGATGGCGATCTCTCCGGGGCGGGGGGGCGTTGTTAAGATGCTGCTGAGTGCGGCCGCCGGGGGCTCGATGGTCGCGGGGGACGAAGGAGGGCCGTCCTTGGGGAATACGGGCGGTGCTTAAGGATTTCCGAGGAGGAGGAGCGTTGTCCCTCTGGGACCGCGGAGGGCGTGCTCTGGGAGGCGGCCTGGCGAAGTGGGGGTTTTCTCGTGGGAGGGGGACCGACGTTTTATATGGAACGTAGTTTTGCCTCCGTAGGAGCTGTGACTTCACGTGGAGGACGAGCCAGGGCTGCCCCTTCGCCGTGGGCTGAGCGGAGCGGGTTCAGCCGGCGATGGGGGAGGTGGGCGGGGACACGCCTTGACACCTCCCTATGCCCTTATAAGGATCACGGGCACGCGCTCCGGGGGCGAGGAGAAGAGGCGGGGTCGGCCCCTCCCCTTGGAGGGTGCGCGCGCCGGCGGGGGGCGGAGTCAGCGCCGCGGGAAAGGTGTAAACTCAGGCTCGTCCTAAGCCGAGGCGGACTGCGGTCCGGTGGCCATCGAGTCCTGACTCGGAGCGGCTCCCTCTGGGCGTCTCTTGAGTTCCCTGGCTGGGCTGTGAGCGGGAGCGAAGCCGCTCCAGACCGCAGCTGCGCCCGCGGGGTCGTTGGTTTGCCCGCTGCAGCCTGCGGTCCCAGCGCGGTCCCGGCTCCCTGGGGAAGCTGCTCCCCGGAGCCCGAGGCGCGGAGGCTCCGGCCGCCTGAAGCCGGCGCTCGTTCCCGCACCTGCCCGCGGTGATCGCGGGTCTGGAGAAGCAGCGGAGTCCGAGTAGTTACGAAATAGGGGCGGAGAAGGAAGACACCCGCAGAGCGGGGTCGGGGTGCGGGGTGGAGCCGAGGGAAGCCCGGCCGGCTTGGGCTGCTGCCGCGAGCCGTGGTGAGCTCGCGCTGCTGGGCTCCTGGGTCCTGCGGCTGCGACCTTGCCTCCTCGGCCTCTCCTGGGCACCAGCTGCAAACTTTCCTCTGCAGCTGAACGAATTGTCCGATCGATTATTTTTGTTAACGTCCAAGCGGGTACTTTGATGTAATCCAGCCCTTTGTCCCCCACCGCAGCCTAGGTAGTCAGATTGACTGCTAATGGTGGCGACTTCTTATGTAAGTCTTGAATGCAATTCCACTTGACAGACCAACGGAACCGTATTTAGTGCATAGCATGACCAAGTGTATGATCTGGTGTAAAGAATTTGGGGCTTAGAAGTAAGGAAGACGGGTTTTAGCATTTGGCATGGAAGAAGCTCGCTGTATGGGTACACGAGTCACTTATTCCGACAAATGAATAGTATGAAATCAGTAGTAGTTCATATAATGCCACCTTACGTTTATAGGATCTTTGTGTCACAGCCCTTTAAAGAAGTGAGTTGAAGCACTCCTCTATTAAAAAGGAGGAAAGAAGGTTAGAGACACTAAAATAGTTTACCCAAGGTCTTAGGTCTAGCAAGTGTTAGAGCTAGAACTTGAATTACAGGTCTTTTGCTTGGCAGTCTAGTGCTGTTTGTGAGTAAAATCTTGTAAAAGTTAAAGTTACTATGCAATAAAAGTTTCCTTATTTAAAAAAATTAAAATTATCACTTTTTTGACCCAAGGATGTGTGTCTGTGCGTGTGATTGTGTGTGTTTAATTGGGGGGGGGGGGTGCGGAGTACATATGGTCACAACATACCTTAGGATTTTGATTAAAGGTGAAATAATACGTTTTCAAATTTCTCTTAATTCCGTACTTTACAAAACATTCTTAAAAGTATACAGTTAGTATTACTGTAGATCAGCGGGAGCATTATGGGGTTTTTTTTCTATCCCTTTCTACTCCATGTTTAATTGCCAATTTCCTTTTTTTTTCTTTGTTTCTAATTCTTAATCTTTGTTGTCACCACTTTGGTTGTTGAGCCCCATTTCTGGATGGCAAGTTAAGTTACTTAGGGAATAGAAGGAAGAGGTATAAAGTATGCAATTTCACAGAATCTTAGAGTTGGAAAGGACCTCGAAGGCAGTCTAGTCCAACCTATTCTGGAACAGGATAGCCTTCTAAAACACACCAGACCAGTACTCAAGTTTGAGTGTTTGCTTAAAGATTGTCAGAGATGGAGCACCCATTCCCCCTCCAAGGCACCTGTTTCTCTTCTAAATTTCTCTGATTTGCCAGCCCTGTTACAATTTAACCTCTCTCTGCTTTAAGAGTCATCTTCGAAGTGGGAGAATAACAGTACCTTCCTCCCAGGGTTGTTAAGAGAATAGAATGAAATGTTATTTCTAAAGCACCTTGTAAACCATAAGGAACTATACAAATATTAGCTCGATAGATGTTATCTTGTTCTCTTTTCCCTCTGTCTAGTCTTCCCTAAGCTAAACACCCTCAGTCCCTTCAACAGCTTCTCATATAGTATGACCTCAAGGCCTTTTACCATCTGGCTGCTTTCCAAATACTTTGGGGATTATTAATGTCATTCCAAAAATGTACTTGGAATTGAAACAACAAAGTTTAGGATTAAGAAAAATAATAAATTATTTGTACTCTAAATACTGTGCATTTATTTAAAAATAAAATTTCCAATATTCTTTTTAGCAGAATTTTTTTTAGTATCCTATATTTCAATTAGATCATCGAGTTAGCTGGAAGGGACCATAAAGATCTTACAGTCAAAACTAAGAACAGAAAATAATAAATAGCCAAGATTCAAGTCCAGAACATCTGACTCCAAATTCAGTGTTTTTCTGCTGTCCCTTTCTCACTAAAACAATCAATTTACAAGCTAAATAAAGTTGTAAAACTTAGTATCTGAAATAACCCAACACCAGTACTTAGCCAGCTGTAGAACTTGGGACAAGATAGATAACTTCTTTTGAGCCTCAATTTACTCATCTTCAGAATGGGGATGATCTGTATACTACCTACCTCGCAATGTTATAAGGAAAGAACTTTGTATGCCTTTCAGCTTGAGGAATATAAGTTGTTTGTTATTGGGTGGCTGGTTTTTTTTTTATTAAAATATGGATTCAGTTTGTTAGGGTATACTAGTTCACAAGACCTTTCCCCCTGATTTTCAGATTTTCACTTATTAACCCTGGAGAGTAGAGATTCTTCTATGTTTGATTAATCCTGCTTGATGTTATATTTAGACTTGGATTCAAGATAACCTGATTTCAAGTCCTTATACACTAGCTATGTTTTTAGGCACATCATTTTCACTACTTGATCATGAGTTCATTCACAAAATAATGGGAATTGTAGCATTCGTCTCATAAGATTTTTGTAAGAATTGATTGGAATAATTTATGTAGTACTTTAAAACTCTCAAAGGTGATCAAAGGAAATTGAGTAGTAAAGTATTCATTTCTATCTGTGAGCTTCAGTAATATTGTATGTTAGAGCATGTAATACTTTATACCTTGTATTTATGTAAGGATTTTTTTCATCAACCTTACTAGACTATTAGCATTAAGTATTATTCATCTTTGTGTTCATCACAAAGAGGATCCACAGTGCCTCAGACATAACAGACACAGGAAATATTTATTGAATAATATTCACATGAATATCCAAGTTCCCTAAATAGTGAGCTCCTATTTTTTTTCTTCTTATCACAGATCACAGGATACAAATGTTGGAAGGGATCTCAGGCCAGCTAGTCTAACCTCCAGTGAGAATCCCCTGTAGAACATATTACATTCATTTTACAATCCCAGACTTTGTAAGACAAACTAAAGAGAAATGTTCTTTACAATCTAGGACTTTGTAGTAAGATACTCTGAACATGTACTGTAATTAGTCTGCCCAAGTGGTTGTTATCACTGATGTATTTAGGTAGGATCTCGTAACACTTTTCTGCAGAGGAGACAATTATAACGTGGCTGTAATTTCATCTCCTACTAAAGCAGTCACTATTCTATTACCCATCTGATTTCCCATTTTTCTTCTCTTACAATCATTCTTCATTCACTACTCCTATCACCCATTTGTTTATTTTTTTCTTAAGTATCACCCATATAAAATTCTTCAAACAGGAAAAAAAAAGTCCAGTTTTAAAAAATGTTATTAAAACTACTGGGAAAAGTTACCATAATATCACTAGTAGAATTATTGGACATTTCTTAAAGCTTGTGTTGCTTAGGCAGTTAAGTCTGAGTAATAGGCCCAAACCTCTACTTTTGGCAAGGTTTAGTAAGGTATTAGGTATCATAGGTTTGTCTGAGTGGAAGTTGTTTTGTAGTCTAATACTACAGGAGAAGGGCCTTCTGCTGGGGGTCAAAAGGTTGATAAACCAAGTGCTTGTAGTATTTTTGATGGTATTTTCTGAAATGGTGACCTCAATATCTAGCTGTTCTTGGAAAGAACAAGTGAAGGAATGAATAAAATAGTGCTTATTAAGTGTTTACTATAAGCAAAGTACTGGGGATACAAATAAAAAGGTAAGGAAGTTTTAGCTCACATTCTAATGGGAAAGTAGACTCATAACAGGTTTCAACTTCAAGTCATGAAACAGTCCCATGATTCTTAGGACATAATGGCAAAGCAGATGATAACGTATCACTTGTCATATTCACTGATAAAATTGCATCCGTTTCTGATGATGGACCATTTGAACATGCCAAAGACTTTGGTGGTAAAAACATTATTTTCCTCAGTAGCCCTGACTGCAGCACTCATAGAAATCATCCCCAGATTCGACAAGGGTTACTTCCCAGGGTGATGTCTTCTCGGGGTGGGTTGGAAGCAGGATTGGTCTAGTAGATATTACCACTCTCAGGGCTCTTGGTGGCAGCATGTGTGATGTCAAGAAGGTGGGCTCTTTACCATTATTTTTCCCCTTAGGGATAGTTGGAGGACTCAGGGTAGCAACAGTGTGGTGATCTCCAGACTCTAGGGAACTATAGTTCCCAGGGCTTCTGGGTTCCAGCTGGGTAGGTTTGAGGCCATATGTAGAATTTCTAGATCCTTGTCTGTGACCTGTCCTGTGAAGTTTGGATTCAGTCAAAGGACTGAACTTGAGGATGTAGAGGGCCATACGGGGCCTCGAGGCCACAGATTCCCCACCTGTTTCAGGGTCCTAAACTGTTTCCCAATAGGGACAGAGGGAAGGTGGTGACAGTAATCCACTCACTTGGAACAAGATTCTCACTTTGCCCTGTTGCTCCAGTTAAGCTATTACACCTGCCCAGGAGGGAGCAGTTCATGAAAATGGCTGCCTCTACCAGACTTGAGTTCCTTCCCTTAAGATGGAAAAAGGAGCTCTAATCAAATAATGGGACCCTACTCCGCAAAGTTTCCTGCATAATGACTCTTATTTAGTCTCTTTAAGACTACTGTTTTAATGATTAGTTTCCTATCTCAATCAGAGTTACAATGTGAAATACTTGATAAGCCAGAATTCCTGTTGTGAAATCAAGACTTAGGAAATCTAAGCAGCTTTCACTTACTCAGACCTGTAATTATGACACAACCTCTTAATTAGCTTTGGGGATAGAAATGTAAACAAATGATTCATGATTTGCTAATTATTAAGTCCTGCTACAAATATTATCCAGTGTTTGGTCCTTAGCCTATGAGGCAGATTGTATATCCAATGTGTCTTGGTATAAAGGCCGATAAGAATTAGATTTTTGCTATCATATAAACAACATCCTTTAATAACTTCCTTAGTATCCTGTATGAAAGTGTTGGGTTGTTTTTCATTTTTTTGAAAAAAAAAATTTTGAGCAATGAGCAAAATCTATCTTCAATATGTACTACTTGTAGCTTTGTCAAAAATAGTGCCAGTGTTTATTATTTGTCTCTGGCATTTTAAATTCTATTAGCTTATTTTAATATGTTTTGGGTTCAAATTTGATAAGATCATTTTTTTTTTTGCCTTTAAACTATCAGTGTCTTTATTCAGAAGGCAGAATTTCTCATTTTTGCCGATGTTACACTTAATGTGCTCCTACAAAAGGTTTCTTTGGGTTGCTTATCAATGTATAAGTAGCACTTTCATCTTCAGGTTTATTTTAAAGGACTAGGGTGATTTTCCACAAAATTTGTATTTTTTGTATGCTGTATTGCTTCAGCAACATACACTTTGGACAATATTGCTTACTGCTTTGAACTCCTTGCTAATTGAAGCCGCAAAATAAAGTGCCATTAAATACCTTCTGAACTTTATAAATAGTTCTCAGGCCTTTAGCCTCTCTTTTCCCTCCTGTCTTCTCCAATTCTCCAAGGTTTTTTTTTGGATTAGACCCATCTTGAATTTCCAGCTCCTCCTTCCCAATTAGTACAATACGTTCCCCTGCTTGTGCCTACTGAGAGTTGGGCCTCATGGATCTCATAGAACTCAGTATTTACCACCTGCCCCATCCCCTCCTTCCCTCAAAGAACTTCTCTTTGGTAACTGATAATCTTTCTGAATTTATTCCTCAGTCAAGCATCCTCACACTCCATTATACTTTCCCATCCCAACTGTCCCCCAGCTGTCATTGTTCAAACACTCTTCCCCATCCTCCCTCCTTGCAACTTTACTCTAACCCCCTCAGTACTCCCTGGAGCACCTACTCCATAGCTTACAAACTTGCTTTCACCTTTAAGATGAAAGTTTAACTTTCTCCTTTCTCAGTCCTTCTGATTTCTGGCACTCAAAGGAACCCGGTTCCCTCTTGATGATAGTATTTCGGGCCACTTTTTCTATTACTAATTTTGTTTTCTTATTCTCCTACTCCCTACTTGGGGGGGAGAAGTAGAATATTCCTTGCTCTCCCTGGCCACTGTCACTCAGGTACCTCTACTCCTTAGAAGTTTGTTCAATCCAAGTTAAGTGAGGTCCCCAGGGATACACAGCTACTAAGTGTCTGAGGTCCAGTTTGAACTAAGGTCCTCCTGATTCACTGTGCCACCTAGCTGCCCCTCATTCAGTTCATTTTTTATCACCCAGTTAGATTCTGATACTTATTATCTACTGACCTTTTCCTTCTTCAGTGAGTTAGGTGCTCAGCTTATGGTCTTCCCTCCCCAACTCCTTCTCCATACTTGGGGACTTCAGCATCCAATTCTTTTGCAAGTCATGACGTCACTTTCCTCATATCATTATTTGTCCTCTAGAATGAAGGAAAAACAAAAGCCTGTGAGTAATAGGAATTGCCCCACTAGAGACCGAACTGGGCAAGGCAGTTCCTTCTTTCCTTCCTCCCTTCTTCCCGTCTTTCCTTCCCTCCTTCTTCCTTTCTTTCTTCCTTCTTTCCTTCCTTCCTTCATTCCTTCCTTTCATCCCTCCCTCCCTCCCTTCTTCCTTCCTTCTTTGCTTCCTGTCTTTCTTTTCCTCTTTTCTTCCTTCCCTCCATCCTCCTCTACTTTCCCTTCCTCCTCATCCTCCAGGAATAGGGAATCATACCCTTACCTGAGAGTGCTCTGCCCAAAGGAATAGAAATTTTGGTTGCTGAAACCTTGCAAAATATCTTGAGATTTATAGGCTAGATTTCTTTTTTAAGGACCATTCCTTAAACCCCAAACATTTTGGCTTTCATTGATTGGTCAACAATAGGTCCCAGGCCAAGCCTTACTTGGTTATGGCTTAGAGTGAGTGTAAAGAACAATTATTTCTGTTTATGCCAGAAATCCTAAAAGTCTTCTTCTCCTAGATTGACTTTTTAACTAGGAAGAAGAGAGCATTCTTTGCCTCTTTTCTTACCTAGTCTTAATCACTGATGGTTTTTGCTTTAGACAAACAGACCCGGGAAAGATCTTAGCTTCAAAAGGTTAAAGTCAGTCACTTCATGGAGGCTATCTTCCTGATCTATATCTTACCACTGGACCCAGAGGGCTCTGGAGGAGAGAATGAGGCTGGTAACTTTGCACAGCCCTGGCTCACTTAAATCCAATTCACTTGCAAGTCATGACATCATCTCCCTGATGTCATGGTCTTCTTCAAGAAAAAAGAACAAACAGCAGCAACTCCCTTAAACATTTTAACTTCCAAGCTAAAACTAACCAATTGGTTAGTTTCCTGTGGCCTACGTACTTTAACCCCACTTCTTCTACACACAGACATCTTGCCATCATCCACAAGTTCCACTCTGAATTTTGAACTCCATCTTCACCTTTCTTTTAAAAACCCTATCCCTGCTCGATTCATTTCAGGCCATCCTCCCTGCACTGACCACCCTCTCCTCCCCATTTCAGCCCTTTGATGAACCACTTCAACTCTACCCTATCTGCCACCCTCTAGTCCCTAGTCATGTTTTGCTCTCCCTCAACCTTCCTTTACTACCAGCATCTGCTGCCTTGGTTCTTAGCTGTGATTCCTTGAGTAGAGCTGAAGAAAACCAGGAAGCTGCTGGCTGAGACCACCACAAATGTGTAATGGAATGGCCAATAATAGTATCTAGCCTTTATACATCATTTTAAGGCTTGCAAAGTCCTTTACCTATATTATTTCATTTGATTCTCACAGCAGCTTGTGAGGTAGATGCCATTATCCTCATTTTACAAAGAGGAAAATGAAGTCGAGGCTGGTCTGTGACTGGAGCAATTGAGCACTTGTTGCAATTAGGCAATATTTTATGCCTCCTTAATTGAGTTGCAGTCACCAACATTTTCATCCCTCCTTAGCCCTCCCATGGCACTTCTTCCCCTACTCTCTCAGCTGAGAACTTTGGTTTATATTTCACTAAGAAAAAAAAAACTGAGGCCATTCATCTCGAGTTCCTTTTCCCCATCACCTCATCATCACCATCCTACTTTACCCCCTGGACTCAAATGAAAATATGACCCTTCCTGTCAAAGGTAGCCTCTCTACATGCATCCATGAGACCATTTAATTCTATCTTTTCCAACAAATTATATTCTCTATCATTCCTGTACTCTTAGGAATCTTCAAGGTCTCCCTCTCTACTTGCTACTTCTCTGGTACTGAAAACATGCTCATCTATCTCTTTCATCCTTGAAAATTCTCACTTGATCCAACCATCCACATTAGTTACTATTGTCTATTTATCTACCCTTTCAAGTCTAAACTCCTTGAGAATGTAGTCTCCAACTGGCATCTTTACTTGCTCTCCTTTTAATCTCTAAACTCTCTGCAGTCTGGTTCAGACCTCATCTTTCATATGACACTGCTTTTTCTAGAGTTAACAATGATCCCTTAATTGCCATGTGATGATCCATTTGGTCTCAGAGATCATCCTTCTTGACCTTACTTTAGATGATGCTGATCACTCTCTTCCCTTGGATACCCACTTCTCCTTAGGCTTTTTTTGTGAAACTGCTTTCTCCTGGTTTTCCTCCTACTTGTATTGCCACTATCTTACAGGTCAATATTACTGAGTTGCTGTCCCCCCAAAAACCCAGTCCTGTTGTTCAGTCATTTTTCAGTTGTGTCCAGCTCTTCATGACCCCACTTGGGTTTTTCTTGGCAGAATTACTTAAGTGGTTTGCCATTATCTTCTCCAGCTCATTTTATAGATGAGGAAATTGAGGCAAACAGGGTTGAGTGACTTGCCCATGGTCACAAAGCTAGTAAATGTCTGAGGCTAGATTTGAACTCAGGAAGATAAATCTTCCTGACTTCAGGCCTAGCATTCTATCAACTGAGCCCCATAGCTACTCCTAGTTCTAACCCCTCTTCTATTCTCTATACTGTCTCATTTCATGATTTCATAAACTCCCATAAATTAAATGATCATCTGTATACACATAATTCTCAGATCTATTCATCCAGCCCTAACCTCTCTACTTACAGACATACAGCTGCCCACTGGACACCTCAAACTGAATGTCTCATAGACATCTTAATTCACCTTCAGTTAAATTCAGTTAAAACTGAACCCATAATCTTTTCCCCTAAACGCTACTCTCTTCCTAAATTCTTTATAACTATGGCAGGGATGACCATGGTCCCAGTCACCCATGCTAGACCTGGACTCTTCACTCTTATTCAGTGCAGTACACGCTCTGTTGCCAAGTCCTGCCCATTCTGCCTTCTTGTCATGTCTTGTATATACCTCCTTTCTTCTGACACGGCTGGCGCCCTGGTACAGGCTCTTACCACCTCCTGCCTAGACTATAGCTTTCTGACTGGTCTTTCTTTCTCAAGTGTCCTTCCATTCCAGTTCATCTTATGTTCAACTGCTAGTGGTTTTCCTAAAGCACAGATCTTACCATGTCACACTCCCTGCCCTGCCCCCGCCAACTCAAATTCCAGTCTTTTCCTGTAACCTCCAGGAACAAATATAAAATTGTTTGTTTGGCTTTTAAAGTCATTCATAACCTGGCCCCTTCTCACCTTCCCAAATACAATCTTCTTACGTTTTATGTTATCTGCTACCTACTCTACAATCTATCACCACTGGTTTGCTGTTTCTGCCACACAATATAATAGGCAGCTAGGAAAGACAGTGGGTAGAGCACTGGAGTTAGGAAGGCCTGAGTCCAAATCCACCTTCAGACATGTGTGACCCTGGGCAAGTCACTTGACTTCTCTTTGCCTCAGTTTCCTCAACTGTAAAATAAGAATAGTAACAGTATCTACCTCACAGAATTGTTATGAATATATTAGTAACGAGCCTAGCACAGTACCTGACATGTAGTAGGCACTCTAGAAATGCTTATTCTCTCCCTTACTCTGTCTCCCTTTTTGCATAGTCCAGCCTCCATGCCTGAAATACTTCCCCTCTATGCATCTGCTCAGACTCAACTTTCTCCAAGAGCCTTTTCCTGGTTCCCATTAATGCTAGTGCCTGCCCTCTGAAATTATCTCTAGTTTATTATATGTTTATGTATATGTATGTTATATGTTTATGTATATAGGTATGTTTATGTATGTTTATGTATATAGGTATGCATATAAAATATATGTATGTTTGCATGTTGTCTTCTCCATTGGAATGTGAGTTCCTTGAGGGTAGGAAATGTTTTTGCCTTTTTTGGATAACCTCAGTGCTTATCCCAGTGTTTAGCATATAGTAAGAGCTTAATGAATTCCTGTTTACTACTAATAATAGCATTTATATTGTGCTTTAAGGTTTGCAAAGTACTTTACAATATTATTAAATTTGATTTTCCCAATAGCCCTGGGAATTAAGATCTATTAATAATTGCATTTTACAAATGAGGAAACTGAGGCAAACAAATTAAGGGACTTGCCCAGGGTCATAACTAATATGTATATGGGGTTAGATTTGAACTCGTTTTCCTGACTCCAGATCCAGGGCACCACCTAACTAACTGATTGGAAGTAAACCTAGATACTTCAGAAGAAGCTCTGAGGTCTTAAATTGGGTGACTAATTATCAGAATGCTACCCAATTTTCTCAGATAAAGTTAATAAAAATAAACAGATTTTGAAATTATAAAACATAAAATTTAAAAACAAAATATGTCACTTTTTTTCAGTGTACAGTTAAGTGAAGTATAATGGCTATTTAAAATTTTTTAAGATCTTGAATAAAAAAACTGCTCCATGAATATAAAATTTATTTTAAGACTTTAATTCCATAGCTTCAATGCTCTTTTAAAATTGTTCTAGTTACATAATTTAGAGGTGGTATACTGGATACAGGGCCAGTTTAAGAATCCTGAAGACTCATGTTCAAGATCAACCTCTAACATAGTAGTTGTTGACTAGGTGACCTGGTATAAGTCACTTCACCCTCAGTGCTTCCTTGTAAATTTTCATAGTGCAAATTACAAATGAGTTATCAGTCTATATCAACAAAGGGAGTTTTCACACTGAGAATTCCCATACTAAGTGGGGCCAAAATATATGCATACATTATGTACACATATACTTAAATACAAAGATATTTGTAATTACAGGAAAGACTGATCAAATAAAGCAGTTTGGAATCTATAACATATTTTCTGTTTAATCATAAAAGTTTTTTCATAGTAGAAAAGCTACAAAGAGTGGATACAATTTTTTTAAAATATTATTTTAATAATTAAAATATAAAATATCTCCCTGAAGTTATTTGTGCATAAAAATTATTTTTATATGATCTCATTTCATTAAAAATATGGCAATTTTCACTTATTCTCCATTATTGACCTATGACATGGTTGTCCTTATAAACTGTTACATTATATTTGGTGATCTAATTATGGAAGTTTTCGGATCAAGTATTCCTTTTTTTCTCCCTCCTACTTCTCCCCACCTCCCACTGGGGGAAAAAATACAAAACTCTTATAAGCATAGTCAAACAAAACAAATTCCCGCTTTGGACATATCCAAAAATATGTATTTTCATTTCATGTCATTCATTTCATTAGTTTACCTCTTCATCCTGAGGTGGGAAGTATTTCTCAATGTATGAATTCAGTTGACCATTGTATTGATCAGAGTTCTTAAGCCTTTTGTTCATTTACATTATTGTTCAGTTTTACAATATTCATGTTATAGTATAAATTGTAATTCTGGTTCTGTTTACTTAATTGCCACATCAGTTCATACAAATCTTTTCAAGTTTCTCTGAAACTTAGTGTTTTTTATAACATAATAGCATTCCAGTATTATTATTTACCATATTTTTTCAACTATTCCCTAACTGATGGGCATGCATTTACTTTCTAGTTATTTGTTACTATAAAAAGAACTGCTATATTTTTATGCGAATAGGAGTTTTCTTTTTTTCTTCTGGAGTATAGGCCTAGTAGTGGTGTTGATGGGTAAAAGGGAATGTACAGTTTAATAACTTTTAGGGCACAATTTCAAATTATTTTCCAGAATAGCTAGATCAATTCATACCTCCATAAATAGTGTATCAATATGCCTGGCTTTCCACAGCCATTGAAACATGTCATATTTTTTTTGTCAGCTTTGGCAATCTGATGGGTGTGAGCTAAAATCTCAGACTTATTTTAATTTTCATTTCTCTATTAGTGATTTGCCAAATGCATTTTTCATATAACTATAAATAGTTTGGCTTTCTTTCCCTGAGAAGTGTATATTAATATCCTTTGACCATTTTCCATTTAAGGAATAGTTCTTATCTTTATAAATTTGAGTCAATTCCTTATATATCTTGGAAATAATATCTTCATCAGGGAGATGCTGCCAAGATTTGTTTCCCTGTAACACCTTTCCAACTGTAGGGAAACTTTTTGTTTCAAAGTTTTTTCATGACGTTCAAAAGCATTTTTGGCAATCATGCTGTTGTTCTTTAGTCATTCAGTTACGTCTGACTCTTTGTAACCCCATGGACCAAAGCATGGCAGGTCCTTCTATCATCCACTGTCTCTCAGAATCTGTCCAAGCTCATGGTCATTGCTACCATGACACTGATCCATATCACCCATCCTCTAGTGTCATCTTTTCCTTTTGCCTTCATTATTTCCCAACATCACGGCTTTTCCCAATGTTTTCTCACTATGTGGCCAAAGCATTTACATATCAGCTTCAGTATTTGACCTTCCAGTGAACAGCCTGAATTAATTCTTTAAGTGTTGATGGATTTGATCTCCTTGCTGTCCAAGTGACTTTCAAAAATCTCCAATCCCACAATTAGAAAGCATTGATGCTTTGGTGCTCAACTTTCCTTACAGTCCAACTCTCACCATAAGTTGCTATTGGAAAAACTATAACTTTGACTATAAGGACCTTTGTCAATAACGTGATATATCTGCTTTTTAGTATGCTGTCCAGATTTACTATAGCTCTTCTTCCAAAGAGCAAGTTTTTTTTTTTTAAACTTCATGGCTGCTGTCACTGCCAAAGTGGTCTTTGAGCCCAAGAATATAAAATCTGACACTGCTTCCATTTGCTCTTCCTCTATTTGCCAGCAAGTGATGGTACCAGTTGCCAAGATCTTAGTTTTTTTATTTTTAACGTTACACTTTAAGCCAGCTTTCACACCCTCCCCTTTCACTTTCATCAAGACACTTCTTAATTCTTCTTTACTTTCTGTCATCAGAATGGTGTCATTTATATATCTGAGATTGTTGATATTTCTCCTAGCAACCTCAATTCTAGCTTTTAATTCATCTAGACTGGCATTTCATATGATGTACTCTGCATATAAATTGAATAAATAAGGTAACAATATACAACCTTTTCATGTTCTTTTTGCCAGTCTTAAACCAATCAGCTGTTTCATGTTGAGTTCTAATTGGTGCTTCTTGACCCACATACAGGTTCCTCAGGAGACAAGTAAGATGATCTGGTACTCCTATCTCTTTGAATACTTGCCACATTTTGTTGTGATTTTCACAGTAAAAGATTTTAGTGTAGTCAATGAAGCAGAAGTAGATTTTGTTTTTTCCCCAGAACTTCCTTGATTTTTCTAAAATCCAGTGAATGTTGACAATTTGGTCTCCAATTCCTCTGCCTCCTTAAAAACCAGCTTGCTTTTCTGGTAATTCTCTGTTCACTTATTGGCTGAAGTCTAGCATGCAGAATCTTAAGGATAACCTTGCTGGCATGTGAAATAAGCACAATTGTTCAGTAATTGGAATATTCCTTGGCATCGCCCATCATTAAAGTTGGAATGTAAGCTGATCTTTTCAAATCCAATGACCACTGCTATGCTTTCAGAATTTGTTGGCATATTGAATACAGCTTCATCTTTTAGGATTTTGAATAGCCCAGCTGGAAATCCATCACCTCCACTAACTTTATTGTTAGCAATGCTTCCTAAGGTCCATTTGACTTCATTCTCCAACATGTCTGGCTCTATAGCCACACCATCACTGTTATCAGTGATGTTAAGATCTTTCTTGCATAGTTTGTTTGTGTATTCTTGCCAGCTCTTCTTAATCTCTAATTCTTCTGTTAAGTCCCTACCAGTTTTGTTTTTTTATCATGCCCATTTTTACATGAAACTTTCCCTTGATATCTCTAATTGTCTTGAAGAGATCTCTTCTCTTTCCCATGCTATTATTTTCTTCTATTTCTTTCCATTGTTCATTTAAGAAAATCTTATCTCTCCTTGCTGTTCTCTGGAATTCTGCATTCAGATGAGTATATCTTTCCCTTTGTCCTTTCCCTTTTGCTTTCCTTCCTCTTCCACTTATTTGTAAAGCCTCATCAGACAGCCATTTTACTTTCTTACTCTTTTTCCCCCTTTGGAATGTTTTGGTGTTGTTACTGCTGCTGCTTTCTGTACAATATTGCAAACCACTGTCCATGGTTCTTCAGGCAATCAATATACCATGTCTAATCCTGTAAATCTACTCATCACTTCCTCTTCTGTAACACCAGTGCAATATTCATAGTACCTATGGCAGCCATGAATATTTTGGTGCAATTATGAATCATGAAATACAACAGATTCACCACATGAAAGACAGAACCAGACACTAGAAAGCCAAATCCATCATAGTAACAAAAATCTATACACAATAACAATGCAGAAGACAATACCATGCTCAAGCCTTCTCCCTGCTAGGCTTCCCACAAACCAGCTCCATTAAACAAATCACAAGCAAGCTTTTCACTCACTCTAGCCAGCAGTCTATATCCTTACAAGCTCTGACTAGACTCCGATCAATTTCTTCTCAGCTCTGCTCTAGCTCCGCCTCTTCTTGTTCTACCCATTCCACAGGGGCCTATTAATGAATATGAAAGATCTCCCCATTTAAATAACCATGACAACTTCATATTTGTTAGGGAAATTACTTAGGTCAATCTATATGTTCTGATATTTTTTCTCTACTTTCTTCAATTTAAGTCTGAATTTGGCAATAAGAAACTTGTGATCTGAACCACAGTCAGCTCCAGGTCTTGTTTTAACTGATTGTACAGAGCTCCTCCACCTTTGGCTGCAAAGTATATAATTTCTATATTGACCATCTAGTGATAACCAGGTGTAGAGTTGCCTTTTGAGTTATTGAAAAGGAGTGTTTGTTATGACTAGCTAGTTCTCTTGCCATAGTTCTATTAATCTCTGCCCTCCTTCATTCTGTACTCCAAGGCCAAACTTGTCTGTTATTCCAGTTACCTTTTGATTTCCTCCTTTAGCATTCCAATCCCCTATAATATGACATGGGGGGGCACAGAGTGCAATTTCTAAAAGATGTAGATCTTCATAGAACGGATCAACTTTGGCCTCTTTGGAAGTAATGTTTGGAGCATAGACTTGTATTACTGTGGTGTTGAACAGATATCATTCAGTCATTTTTGAGACTCTACCCTATTACAATTTTTCTCACATGTTTAGTGACAGTAAAGGTTACTCCATTTTTTCTAAGGTATTCTTGCCCACAGGAGTATGTGTAGTAATCATCTGAACTATATTCAAGCATTTCTATCCATTTAAATTTACTGACACTCAGATGTTGATGTTAAATTTTTTCATCTATTTGACCACATCCAGCTTACCTTGGTTCATAGATTTTTTTTTTATTCTAGTTCTTACACAATACTGATCTCTATAGCACAGGTCTTTCCAATTATCACCACACATATCCACAGTTGAGTTTCCTTTCGAGTTTAGCCCAGACACGTTAATACTGTGGCTAACTATAATTGTCCTCCACTCTTCCCCAGTAGGTACTGACACCACCTTCTAACCTGAGGGGCTCAGCTTCTGATATCATCTTTTTTTATATATTTTAATACTTTCCATGGGGTATTCTTGGCAAAAAGATTGGAGTAGAGTTCTGTCTTCTTTTCTGGTAGATAACCTTTTGTCAGAAATTTCCACTATGTTCTGCCCATCATGGATAACACAGTATAGCATAGCTCATGATTTTATTGAGTTATGTAAACCTTTCTGCCACAACTAGGATGTGATCTAGGGCTGGGGGTGGGGAGGACAATCTTATATATTCCCTTTTAATTTCCTGAACAATGACAATTGAAGTGGATCAATGAACAAAATTATTTCAGTAATTTAATTTGTCATATTCTTCTATGATTTTGTTTTGCATATCAGTCACTTTATGTAAAGCCTTCTTCAAGATTGCATTTTGCTCTTCCAAATCAAACACATTCACTTAATAAACAACAGTATGGTATAACATCTATCATTTGTATCCATAGAAATGTGGTCTACTGTGAAAATCATCCATGAAAGTCTTCCCGATTCTTTCTCATATCTTTTTTGAGCGTACTCACAATGCATGCATAATAAATGCTCAAAAAGATATTATAAAAATGAAGAATAAAGAAGTTTATAATTGATAGTTATTTATCTCTCACTTTCTCTGCCCCTTCTCTCCACTTCTTAATTTTCCTCCTCAATATCTGGAAGGAATGTCAGGATACTTCATGGAGAGAAGGATACTTTAGTCTGTAAGGAAGAAGGCCAGAGAATTCTCCCACCTCTGTGTAAGGCAACAAAGGGCTTCTATTTCTAGGTTCAAGGAAACCCTTTTCCGCCCAGGTCAGAGAAATGGACTGAAAACAGTTCAGAAAAATAATGTTTTAGACTTCCTAATAGGCTGCCTTAGAATCATCACACACGTGGAGAGGTAGTTTATAAGTATGTATGTGCTAAATAAATGTATTTGTTGTTATGCCTGCCCTATTCAGTTTGGGAGGAGGGGGACAAATATATTTCCTATATTCCCAACAATGTAGGAAATATATTTGTCCCCCTCCTCCCAAATATTCCCAACAATGTAGGAATATTCCATTTTAAAAAAGCCTGTTCTGAACTTACAGCACAGATAAATTATAGGATTATTATTCATTTTTGAAAGAATCACAAATCTTAGTGTTGGATAACTTTTCAAGAGATAATCTGGTCCAAAGTCTTGGACTAAAAAGGGTTTTCTGTGTAGGGACTGCTGGTTCTGACATTTTGTGGCAGAAAAAAGATCCTGTAATTAATGATTTTTCCATAGTTTTTTGCCCTCTTTTAAAAAATGAGATAATACCTTACCTGTAACCAATACTATATTGGTAACTATATAGTAACTATAAAGTGATGTTTATTAATACTTATTAGACCTGGAGTACTAACCCTTCCTAGGCTTTACTTTCCTCTTCGGGAAAATGAGATGGTTGTCTTTGATGACCCCAAGATTTCCTTTGCGCTCTAGCACTATGAGCTGTCCTCTCCTGTCTTGTCCTGTCCTTAAACCCAATTCACTCTGGAGCTCATAGACTGGACAACAAGTCCCCGCCCACCTAGCACAGAATGAATATAATTACTAAATAGTAATTGTTTGCTATTTTATCCAGAAATCCTGAGGCTCTTCCCCTCCCAGTTTGATTTTTTTTTTTTTAATTAAAGGGGCTATCCCTTGAGTAACTACTTAAAGAAGCCTGTTTATTGCATGGATATATCTCACTCAAAGTGAGAATGTGATAAGACCTTAGCCTGAAAAGGCCAGAGTCTCCCATTGCATCCTGGGCCATCTCCATTTGTCTTGTATATAAGGTCACTGGATCCAGATGGCTCAGGAGAAGAAAGCGAGGTTGGTGACCTCTCTCACTCAAAGTCAACTGCAAGTCATGTCATCCTCTTGAAATCATGGTCCTCTTTAAGAATGAAGGACAAACACAACAACAACAGAAATCTCTGTTCCTAATAAAATTGCTGTCTATGTACTATATTTAGTGTTGTTTTTTAATCTTTTAATGTCTTTTAAAAAAAATCTCTCCTGAGACATTCTGAGATTCAGTCTTACTATAGTGGAGACAAAGCACATACAAGAAATGGATTTTCAGACAAAATATCTGTATTGAGGGCTTAAATTTCCCACTTAGTAACTCATTGATCTCAGACAAATCACTTTGCTTCTGTGATTATGATATATTTAAATATAATATTAGGGAATTTTACTATATAATTCCTTCTAACTTCCAAATTATGTGATTCTGTGTCACTGAAACATAGGTTTCTTTCTATGGATTTGGTAGGTTCAACTGTTCTTTCTCACTTCTTTTTCCTCAGAGAATTGCCAGTTTTTTATCATAGTAGAGAAACAACTGAGTCCAAATGCTGTCACTCGTGATTAGAATTAAAAGATCACTATAAAAATGCTAGCAGATCTGTTCCACCGTGCATCTGTTTTGTATCTTCCTGGTTTAATCTAAAAATACTCTAGGGATGATCTGGATTTCATGCCAAATTCTACAGGCTCATTTTTGCAACTGTTTTTTGAGGCAAATTCTGTTCTTAAGTTTCTCTCCTTTCTAGTGGCAAATACAGCTGATAGATTTTTATCCTTCTGTACAGTGTTTTCCAAATAAGCTTGCACTTTGAAAGGGAATTCACTTAGCTACTGTAATGTTCCTTAGTTTGGACCATAGGTTGTGTTTTTTGGCTGAGTCTTCAGGCTCTTTCCATCTTTTCCTTGTGATGACTTTTTGTACTAATTAAATACTTCTAGGAAATGGTAATAGGTAAAGTCAATTAAACACCTCTAAAATGCTATATCTCGTCAATATCTTTACTTTTGTTTATTCACCATTTTTCAGAAGTTATAGATGCTTTAAACTAGACAGGGTCAAATCAAATTGAGTAGCTAAGTGAATTCCTTTCAAAGTGAAATCTCATTTGGAAAACACTAAAGAGGAGACATCTATCGGCTGTACTTGCCTCAGTGTTTGTCACTCGAAATGGCTTGAAATATGTGTGTGAATATGTATATGGATATTTAGATATGGTATTATATATATATATGTATATGCATGAACTCACAGATTCACATATGTGTATTTTGTTGTTGTTCAGCCATTTCAGTTGTGTCTGACTCTTTGTGAGGGATTTTCTTGGCAAAGATACTGGAGTCATTTGCCATTTCCTTTTCTAGCTCATTTTATGAATATATATGTGTATGTGTGTATATGTGTATAAACATACACATATATACAATAAATATTATGTATAATGTATGTGCACATATATATATATACAACATACATAATATATTAACATAATGTGCCTATACATCTACATAATGTATATATGTTTATATCCATATGCATGTATATACATGTATTATATTGCATATATGCAGATATGTATATTTATATCTGTGCACTATCTATAACATTCAGTGAAAGGATAACTGATCAGGATAGGTGTCAGGAGATTTGCACTTTGTTTTTGGATCCACTTGCTTGAATAAAAGCATAGATGGTTTTCTTATCAACTTTATAATCCCAATCAGGGAGGGATAGCCAACAGACTGAACGACTGGATTCATTTTTAATATTAGGCTCAAATATTTAGCCACATCTAATAATGGATCAGGGTTAAACTTTATACGTGAAGGGTTTTAAAACTCCCCTTGGTATGTATGACAGGGGAGGAATGGAAGAGCAATCTCTGATGGCAGTCTGAAAAAAGAACAGGGTTTGTAATGAAGCACAGACTCAGTGCTAGTCAGCAGCATGGTATGGCAGCCAATAACATTAATGTGATCATAGGCTACATTCATAGATGCAGAACATTCTGGTAAAAGGTGATAGCTCCACTGGTCAACTCCTATGTGGAGTATTGTATTGAGTTTTAGGAATTGCATTTTAGGGAGTATATACATTATCTGGAGTGTGTCCAAAGTGGGGCAACTAGGATACTAAAGATTCTTAAATGCATGCCTATGAGGATAGATTGAAGAAGCCCAGAGAAGAGAAAATGGTGGGATAGGGGTGGGGATGGCATGATTAACTAACTGCATGAAAAGTTTCACATAAAAGAGAGATTAGATTTGTTTTCCTTGGCTCCAGAGCAGAACCAAGAATGGTGGTGATGGGGGAATGGCAAGGGGGAAAATTCAGAAAAGATATAAAAAACTTGCTAAAAGGTAGATCTGGTTAGAGAGAAGATGGGTTGCCTTGGGATGTCTTGCATTCCTTTTTCCTTGAAGTAGTAAAGCAAAAGTCGTAAGACAATATGATCATGTGTTGAATATGTTGTGTAAGTGTGAATATATATATATGTATATATATATATATGGTTGCTGAGATCTCTTCTAACTCCGAAATTCTGTAATGTTGAAAATTGGAAAAATACACTATTTCCCACCAATTGTCCTCTCAATTTGTGAGTGTGTGTGTGTGTGTGTGTGTGTGTGCGTGTGAGAGAGAGAGACATATACACACACAGAGATAAAGACACACAGAGAGACAGAGAGATGGAGGAGGAGGAGGAAAAGTAGGAGGAAGAAGAGGAAAAATTGCTTTGTAAACCTTAAAGCAATATATTACTGAAAGCCTCTGTTATTTCTATCATTTGTCTTTGTTAATGAATGCTGACTAATAAGCTGTAGCTGTTATCATTGTGATCTTTTTGCCTATCCTCATCTTCAGGCTCCAAGCTGTATGACCAAATATCTTATGAAATGTTTCTCATTGCCTTTGAATGCATAATAAAATCCAAGCCAAAGAGTTGCTTTGTCTGTCTCCAGGGAGAACCCAAGAACTGTACTTCTATCTCTTTGTAGCTTATGTTTTATTTTGCTTTTCAGTAGCATGTTAACTTACTGATCGTTTGACAAGGATCACACGTTGAGGGTACCAACAGATACATTAATATCTGTAGATGATCTAAGATAATTCCTTTTTCAGCAAGTCCAATACTGTTGCCTCCAATGGAAGTAGAATGGGCCCTTATAGAATTCAGAGTTACATTATGTTTTTATTTCATTTCACAGATTCTTACGACCAGTTTTCTGATGATGAGCCTCTCCACCCTTAAGAAGATTGTTGAGTATATATATATACATGTACATGTGCCCATTGTCATCAGATCTATACAAATCTCTTGTGCTTAGTAGCTAAGAACTACCAGACCTTGTTCCCTGCTTGCATGGAATATAAGCTACATGAGGGCAAGGACTGCTTTGTTTTGTTTTTTGCTTCTGTCCCCTAGCATCTGGCACATAGATGCTTTTAACAATAATATTTAGCATTTATAAAGTTTTTTAAGATTTTCAAAGTGTTTTATACAGGTTATCTCATTTGATCCATACAACCATCCTTAGTGGCAGATGCTATTACCCCCATTTTACAGATGATGAAGTTTGAGTCCATAGGTTCAATGACTTGTCCAAAGTCACAGATCTAGGGAAACTATGAGACAGGATTTATACTTAAATTTTCCTGATTTCAGGTCCCCAAGCTTAACCACTATACCATCTAGCTTCCAAAATAACTGATTGATCACCAGAGGTATAAGAATAGAACTTTATTGTATCAAGATGAAATTGAACATAAAATTTCAAAAGTTCAAAAACATTTGGGAAGATTCTGGACCAAAAATGTTAGAATGCTAAAACCAAAGGGATTTTAAAGATTATTTAGTCCAGCCTCTTTATTTTACAGATAAAGATGTTGAAGCCTAGTGGGTAACATGACTTGACTAAGGTCATAAAAATAGTTTTGAGTGGAGGTTGGATTAGAATCCAAATCTCTTAATTCCAAGACACTTTTCATAGATGTTTTCACTTACAAATATGACTTGAATATCTTTAAAATGTATAGCTATTAATAGGTGTCATGTTGAAAACTGCTATTTCTTTAGCAAGTGCAAAATATAGCATTGGTCTTTCAGCATATTGTCATTTAATTCAGGAGCTAAACTTAGTTTGACTGGCCCAAATCCTGTGTTAATTTTTTCACCGAATGTCCTCAACCAAGGAAACCACCACAGTACTCCCCATTCCAATGTGAACAGTAGTAAGCGAAGCTCTGCAATGTTATTGCTAACTTCTTTACCAAGTGACTTCTGTAACTTTGTGAGGTGACCTAGGATCAAATTAGCCATTCACATATGCCACTTGTCTTATTTATTATGACTTTCACCAGGACAGTGAAGATTTCTTGGCATAATGCTGAATATTAGGAACACCATACACTTAGCTTGAAGTTTTGAAAGAAGCATGTGACGCATATATCTGAATATATCTGAATTCTGGGCTATAAATCAATTCAATTCTACAATTTCTTGTACTTTTGAGTCCCTTGATCCCTTGCCCTACCGCTGACCACAGAATGCCACATCTCCACTCTCCTATCATTTGCCTCCTTCATTCCAATTCACTGAGTGGAGCTGGAGGAAATAATGAAACCAATACAAGTTTGTTATCTAGTCTGAATTGGACCCTCAGTGGAGCAGAGACAATTCATTTACAGCTCCCTAACTGATTCACCATCCCGCTCTCCACAGCAACTGGCCCAAACATTCTCATCTCCCTTCAAAGTTCCCCATGTACACTCTTTTCCTACTTTCACTTAAGGACTTTGCCTTTATATTTCAACCCCCTCCAAAGAGGCCACACTTTCCCTTTCTCTTCATTTCACATCCCTCAGGCATTTCTCCTCCTTCACTCTGGTTTCAGACTAAAAGGATTGCAATGACCTTCTTGTAAAAGTAAGCCCTTCTTCATTCACCCTTGATCTAATCCCCTCCCATTTTCTCCAGCAGATTGCCCCAATTACCATCTCCAGTCTCTCTTATCTTCAGTCTTTCCCTAACTATGTCTCCCATCCTAATAACCTCTCTTGACCCTACCATGCCTTCTAGCTATCAGCCTATATCCTCCCCTTTATAGCTAAACTCCTGGAGAAAGCAATCTAAATTAGGTACCTTAACTTCCTCTCTTCACAGTATCTTCTAGAGGTCAGGGGTGGGAAACCTGCAGCCTCAAGCCTCGTATGGCCCTCTAGGTCCTTAAGCACAGCCCTTTGACTGAATCTAAATGTCACAGAATAAATCGCCTTGATAAAAGGATTTGTTCTGTAAACTTTGGACTCTGTCAAAAGGCCACACCCAAGGATCAAGAAGGCCACATGTGACTTTGAGGCTGCAGGTTCCCCACTCCTGTATCTAGTCTCTGCAGTAAGGCTTCTAACTCATTATTCAACTAACAAACACTACTCTTATAAAGTTGTCACTAATGTCTTAATTGCCAAATCTAATAGTCTTTTAAAAATTGACATCCTCATTAAGCTCTCTTCAACATTTAAACTTCGATCACCTTCTCCTGTATACTTTCTCCTCTCCGGGCTTTTGTGACAACGTTCTTGCCTCATTTCCTCCTACTTGTCTGAACACTCCTCATTGTCTTTTGCTGTATCTTCATCCATATCACCCCAGCATGTAGTGGGTGTTCCTCAAGATTTTATCCTGGCCCTGTTCTCCTATCACACTTTACAGTGATATCATTAACTTCCATTGGTTCAATTTATATTTCTATATGGATATTTCCTAGATCTAGACATCCACCCCTATTATTTCTCATACACTCCAGTCTTGCATCCCCAGCTGCCTCTTGAACATCTTAAACCGAAGTTCCATAGACATCTCAAATTCAAAATGTCCGGTGACCTTTTAGACTGATTATCTTTCTCTTAATCTCTCTCCTCTTCCCAAATTTCCTATTAGTATAGAGGGTACCATCATCCTCCAAGTCACCCTACATATTGCTATTAGCTCTTAAATCTTACTCAACTCACATATCCAATTTGTTATGAAATATTGTTTCTACTTTTGTATCTCCTATACATTTCATATTATCCAATCATACAGCTACCAGACTAGTAAGTCCTCTTAGCCTCTCACTTGAACTGAAGTAGGCTTCTAAATGGTCTTCTTTCCTCAAACCTTTCCTTACTTCAATCCATTCTTAGTTGTTAAAATGATTATTCTAAAGCAAAGTTCCCTATCCTACCCCTCATTTCTTTGTTGAGCCAACTCCTATAGCTCCCTGTTATCTCTAGGGTTGAATATCAACTTCTCTGCTCAATATTCAAAGATCTCATATCCTAACCCCTTTGTACCTCTACTGAAAATTTATTCCCCTCCCTCCACTATCTCCTGATCAAGTTATTTGCTTTTTCTCAAACAGATCTCTATCGTATCTCCTTTTCATTATACTGGCTGTCTCTCATACCTGGAAGGATCTTTCTCCTCATTTCAGCCTCTTAGTTTCCATGACTTTCTTCAGGTCTCAACTCCAATCCCACCTTCTATAGGAGATTTTCCCCAAACATCCTCTCTTCTCTGATCATTGCCCCTCTTAAATTTGTCTTCTACCTACTCTACATTTCTCGTATGCACATAGTTTGTTGCATATTATTTCCTCCAGTAAAATGTAAGTTCCTAGAGGTACACATAATCGTTGCTTTTTTTACTCTCTAACATCATCATATAAGAAGAACTTTCTTGTCTCAGTCACCTACTATTTGTGACCTTGAGCAAGTCATACCTCTTCTCTCAGCCTCAGTTTCCTCTTCTGTAAAATGAAGATACCTACCTTATAGGATTGTGAAATTCAAAGTAAAATACTTTTCAAGACAAATGTTATTGTTATTACTAAAAATTACTACCATAAATTGAAACAATCTTTTAATTTTACCTTTATTAAAAAGTGGATCTTTTCCCCATTCCTGTGGATGGATCCACTTGCTTCTTCTTACTGTAAAGAGAAATAATATTTAAGTAATAGAAACTACTCTGGCTTTTTGACTTTGGATTTCCATTTAATTGAGAAGTATGTTTAAAAAAATTTGTGATTAAATTGCCACAAAAACAAGCTGATAACTTTTGCTTAATATTCATTTCAGCTCAGTAAACACCTACTTATTAAACACCTACTTTATATAAAGTGCTGGGCTAGCTGTAGGGAATACAAAATTTAAAATAGATGCTGCTCTCAAAGATTTGACCATCCATTAAGACAAATATGATATGTCTACAAATAACTACAATTAATGTTAATAATACAGGCATTTCTATAGTGGTTTATAAGTTAATAAGGTTGTAGATAGATCTATGATTTGATCTTCATAACAACTATGTAAGTTAGGTAGTACGAATGTTGGTATCTCCATTTTATAGATGAGGAAACTGAGTCATGGAATGAGAAATTATTTGACCAAGTTCAAATAGCTATTGAGTCATGTAAATTGTTTTGGAACCCAGACCTCTCCTTATTTAAAACCCATCAACTTCAACATATAAACAAGGAAAGAGAGCATATCCAATAGAAGGGAGTGGTAAAATTTGTGAGATGTGGCAGAAGCCTAAGAAGTATGCAGACTAAAAAAAAAAGGCCATGGGGTTTTTGTAATTAAAAACCCATTTGTGACATTGGATGAATTGTGCATGTATGTATTCATATGCATATGTATATACAGATGCATATGAAGTTACATTATCTAATTTTAAGGTAGTTTAAGCAAATGACCCACAAAATAATCTACTTTCAGAAGCCAACATCTACAAAATGAAAAGAAGACTTACTTTAATCTGAGCTTTTTTATATTTAAGACTTCAACTAATCACCGATAGAAAGTATGTATAATATCCAAAATATTTTTGGTACAGTGCATTATGGCGTATTTTATTGGACTATTGTAAACAGAATAATTTACTGATTATCACAATACAAAATAAATATTTAACATCCATAACCTACATTAAAAAATAACAGCTACTTTCAGAATATTTATTAGTTAAGTCATTTGGATCTTATCTGGAACTAAAAAATACAGAACTAAGAGTCTGGAGACTATAATTCTTCCATACAATACCACTAAGTTTCTATATAATTGGAAAAAATATTATCTTCTCCAGGTGTTGGGAGGTTTTTGTTTATAAAATGAAGATTGGAAGCCATATCCCTGCTCTATGACTACATTCCAATTAAATAGGCATGTTAATGTAACTAAATTCTATAACTTAGGTTGTGTTCAGCTAGGCAAGTTGTAAAAAGAAAAAAAAGTTGTGACTATATATGAGGCTTGGATGTTATACTTAGTTTTCTTTTGTCAATTGCATTCTTGAATGGTAAACTTGTAGAAATGTACTTTCATGTTTCAGAAAAAGACAACCAAGAAATTGTTTTGAGAACATCACAAGTGTAATTGATTTAAAAAAAAGTAATTTAATTATTATAATATTACAAAGGAAATGAGGGTGAGAGAAGGCCAGATTTCAAAGTATCAGTAATGAGACAGTCTTGTTTGCGAAATTGGTAAATTATACCCTAATGCTTGTTTTAAGAGGCTCGTTCAGATTGAGAAGCCTCGAAAATGCAGTATAACCTTTCTATTTCAATCTATTTCATGTAGACAATCATTTTGACCACTGACTGCCACTGTAATGAGACATTAAGCATTTGTTTGGAGGGTATAATATCCAGTGTTTTGTTATCCCACTTAGTGACTATGCATCTATCTGTTGATACTGCAAAGAATATTTGCCATATCTCAAGGTATACAGAGATTCAGAAAGAAAGGAATTTTGGGGGAAGTTATAAGAAAAACTGAAGCAGAAATAATAATATTTATGTGAGTCTTTAAAGTTTTGTAAAGTGCTTTCTTATACCTGGCCTCTGAGGTCATAAAGAAAGACACAGTGACATAGAAAGAATCGACACAGATTGAAACAGATCCAGAGGAACAGAGCCATGAAGATGTAGAACAAGATGGGAAGGGACACCAAGCTACAAGATAAACTGTGCTTTACTTGACAATGTTGTCTCTCCATCACTGTTGTTACTTCACTTTTCTGATCTTGTATCTCATGACTCACCTTCACAGAAAAAGTGGACAACCAGCTCTACTCTCAATTCAGCATTTCATCTTCTGCTTCTGTACAGTTGCATGAGCTCTCCCTTAGCTCAAATGTATTCTCTGCACAGCCAGTGTCTACCTTTCGGATTCCTTAAATACCTTCAAGGTTTGTCTCTGGTGATATGGTCATCTATGAAGTTTTCTTGGATCTCCCCCTCTTCTCTTCCTCCCCCAGCACTCTCCTTCCTCAGATTATTCTTGGATCATACTTATTTTTGTATGTTCATTATCCTAGACATAGGATCATAGATCTGGGGCCCTTCAGAGAACACCTCTCTAATAAAAGAATGAGTTTTTTGATGGTAAGAATAATTTCCTTCCCCCTTCAATTCCTACCACATACTAAGTGTTGAATATATACACACAAACACACATACACACACACACACATATGTGTGTGTGTTTAAGTGGAAAACTAAAGTATAGATGTCCAGGTTCAAAGTCTAATGAAAAAGCCAATCTCACTCTCTCTGATTTCAGTGAATAGGTTATACTTCACTTTAAGAAAAAACAAACTAAAATATAAACTAGAAAAATAGCTGTTGACAACAGGATTCCTCACTTTAGTAAAGGTATAGCTCCAAGGGCTAGTGAATGTAATGGTTCACATAATATAATTTAAGTTTCACACTTTTCAGGAACATGGCATTGCGTGAAGAGACCATTACCTTTATATCTGCCTTATCTGGAATAAACTTTGCATGCATAATACTTTCTCGTTTTCCTGTCTTATCACAGTCATAATGTTTGAGTTTCCATTACAAGTGCATTTAAGTGGAATTTAAATGAAGAAGGTGATTTTAAAAAATGCCTCATTTTACTATGGTGATTTTAGCTATGGACAAAATCATTCTCTTCATCGATATTATATAGAGTTTTCTCATATGTTTTACATTTCAGATTAATCTTGTCCTCTAACCCTAAAGTGTAAAAGTTATTGCAAGCAAACGAACAAACAAACAAATTACTGTTTTGGGTCTTTAGCAAAATAGAACAGGTTAATCTTGTGTTCATATTATTTTGATTTCCTTTTAAAAATTTGGAAGTTATTCTTAAAAATTGGAGTTGGGGTTTGCTATTTTAACACTATACCACTCAATGTTATAGTTACCACTTTATTTTACTATGTAATAGATACCCTAGATTTAAAAAAAAAACAAATTAGTAGTCCCCCAGATCTCCCAGAGTTTGAGGAATAATTTTCCTTCATGGGGTTATGTAGTCATAAATATACAAGGTTCTATTCTTATTACTTTTCACAGCATGAAGGTGACTGGACTCCTGGAGGCATTGGCAGTCGACCACAAATCCTCTCAGATTTTGTCAGTCTGGAAAGGCTGCAATGTGCAGAGTGGTAGGTTATGTCTGGTATCTGAAGTCCACTTAGGCAAATATGGAGACATTCATCACCAGCATGCTGGCCACTTGGCAATAAATTCTTTGGTCATGCAAAATTCAAATTGTCCCTCGGTTCTCTGTCACTTCCTTCTACTTTTATAGAGATTATGGCCAAGAAGAGAAAAGAGGAAGGGGTCCTAAGATTCTCAGTTTTCAGACTATCTACAAACATTAATTTGGCTATTGATACCTAAATGTGAAATCCTTGTCCAGTTTCCCATAAGCAGACATGGTAATTTACTTGCTCTCGTTACCAAGTAGAGAAAACTGGTGGCCAAGGACACACTGGTTTAGAATACAAATTCATTTATAATATGGGACAGAGAAGGATGGTGAAAGATTGAGCTGTTTAACCACATGAAGTAGTGAAAGGAAAAGTGAGTTTGTAGAAGGTTTAGCTAAACATCTGCCGAAGCAGAGTCATCCTGAGGACATTTATAGACAGAATTGGACCAAGGACAACAAACAGATAAAAATGGAAACCATGTATGGAGATTCCTTAAATAGCAAACTCTTTTCTTCAGTAATTACATTGGAGTAAACATATTTGGATCCTGACCTTATCATCTGTTATGCACTTGGGTTCCATATATGTTCTTTACTCCATGAGAATGGAGCCTCAGGCCTGAGGCTATTTTACATTTCTATTTATATCTCTAGTACTTTGTACATAGTATTTGTTAAGTGCTTTATTCACTCATTTATGCTTCATGAGAAAACACAAATTATACTAAATATGAAAAAAGCAGTTACACTAAACTGGATAGGAAGAAAAGCCATTCATGCTGGAAGTAATATGAATTGAAGGCTCTTATGGGATCAATTTTCAAAGTAGCTTTATGAAAAAAGGGGGGGAGGCTATCAAATGTTTGAGAAAACTCAAATTTTGCTGTTTTTGTTTAGTGATCTTCATGAAAGTATAGATGGCATACTTAATTACATTTGCAGATGACATAAAGCTGAGAGTGGGTAATGGTAATTTAAATGGGAAGATCTTTCCCATACATTAATAGGCCCATGTGACCTGCTTGGATCACATGAAAACCTGAGTCATATGAATCTGTGGGGGGTGGAGTTTACTGAAGGGGTGGAGCAGGAAGGGTGGAACAGGAAGAAGGCAGAGATAGAGTGGAGCTGACAGAAAATTGGTCAAAGCAGTCAAAATGGAGGGAGAGAGGAGGCAGATGGCTAGGCTCCTGAATGTTTGTTTGTTTGTAGGAAGCCCCTAGCATGAGGAAGGCTTGGGGATGGTGCTGTCCTCTGCATTGTTAACGTGTATAGATTTTTGTTACTATGATGGATTTGGCTCTCTGGTGTCTGAATAAATGTTTTGGTTCTGTCTTCTATGTAGACAGTCAAGGTATTTTGCAATTCAGAATTGTACCAGGATATTTATGGCCACCATAGGCACTATGAATATCACATTGGTGCTACAGAGGGATAGCTAACACAACATAGAAAGAGTTAGAATCTACAAGTTAACACAACAAACCTTTTACTTTGTGCCAGGCAGTCAGACAGATAGACAAAGTAGGACAGACTAATGTCAAAATAAAGAGAATATCAGGAAGAAGAAGGTAATCAATAGCGTCAGAGGCTGTTGTTGTTTGTTGTTCATTCTCAAAAAGGACCCTGAAATCAGGGAGGTGATACCATGACATGCAAATGAATTGAATTTAAGTGGGGAAGGCTGTGCAAAGTCACCAGCTTCAATTTTTCCCCCAGAACCATTTGGATCCCATAGCAAGATATAGATCAGGAAGACTGGAGATGGCCCGGGATGCAGTGGGAGACCTTGACTTTTTTTAAGCTAGGATCCTTGAAGAGATCTCAGTTTGACTGAGGCAATGCCAAATCAGTGATTAAGGGTAGATAAGAAATCAGGGTGAGGATATGGAGGGGTCAAGAAGGATGAGGAATGAGAAAATATTGGGCTTGGCAATTGAGAGATCACAGATAATTTTGTATAGAGCAGTATTAATTGGATAATGAGGTTGGAAATCAGATTGTTAGAGAGAAAATGAAGGCATCTGGTATAGATCATTTTCTCAAGGAGTGTAGCCATGAAGGGGAGGAGAAATGTAGTACATAGCTAAGGGACAAGAGAATCAAGTGAAGTTTTTTTTAAGATAAGAAGATACAGGAATGTTTGTAGGAAACAGGGAAGGAGCCAATCAATATGGATAGATACGAGAATGGGGGCCAATAGTTGGTACAAATTGATGGAGAAGATTGTGGGGGCATTTAGTGGGTTTGCCTTGGCAAGGAGAAGGATCAATGTTACATGCCATTAACCAATTGTTTCCTATCCAAATACAGTATATTTCTTTGTTCCTTCATTTGTTTGTTTTTGGTGATGGTCAGTGCTAGACAGAAAGTAAGCACTTGATTTATTTCTCAAAGAATATGTTTATGATAAATATTTCTGAGGTTTCTATATAGTTTCTATTTCTTTTGTCTCTTTCATTTGTTAATTTTAATCATATTTTTCTATCTTATATTTCATTCCCTTCCCCTATGTCCATCTTTACATTGATGCTGCTAATTGTTTTTTAATGTTAACTTTGATTGGAGGTTCTTCATAGATCCTGGTTTTAAAATATAATTTGTTATTTTGTTACATTTTAAGTTCTGAACTTTTCCCTCCCTTCCTTCTTTCCCAACCTGTACTAAAGAAGGCCATTTGACTATATATGTATACGTGCATAAATATAATATATATGTAAAACCACGCTATATGCACTTCTATGTATCAGTTCTTTCTCTGGAGATAGATAGTGTCTTCCTTTATAGGCCCTTTGTAAATGGATTTGATTATTTATAATACTCAGAATAGCTTAATCATTCACTTCATAGACTTTATCTTGTAATCTTTTTTGCTTCTATTCATCATAACTGGTACAAACAAGAAACCTAAAGTACATTGGAATATTTTTTCTTGTTATCTTTGGATGAATAATAAACTAACTTCATGACCACTGAGTAAGGAAAACAGCAGCGAAGAATGGTGAAGTTCTAAGTAAAAAACTGGAAACCTTGGGGGTAGAGATGACATTTTCACTGTTACCAATTGAAGCAGTAATCCAAAGAAAGAGTTAGATGTGAGAAGTAAATAGCTAGCTAAGGAAATAGTATCTGAAAACAGGATTTGGACACCCAAACCATACCTTAAAATATAGGAATGAGGTGTTCTTATGCAGGGATGGAGAGCATCTAACAACAGTAAAGATATATTTGCCTGGAATCTTACAAATCTAATCAAGAAAACATTATTTAAAAGGCAAAAATTTGCTAGATAGATTGTAAAATACTAATACCACACAAAGTACAAAATAAGAATAAGACTAAGAGTTGACTTTCAGTCATGTATGGGAGACAACACCAAAGAAGAGGGCCAACAGTAAGACCCAGAGCCTCACAAATGCACACAGTAAAGGCAATTAATAGGATAAACTAGAGATGCTTATTCAAAGACATGAATCAGATCTAACAGGCATCACTGAGGCTTTCTAAGGTCAGACTCACAATTAGGTTATAAAAGAGCATAACAGTATCTTTTAGTGTTGAAAGATCTAGCAGATGTGATTGCTTAGCTACTATCATCCATGATTTTCGAAAGAGCATGAGGAGAAAGGGAAAGGTACCTCAATACTGATGAATAAAAAGAGGGAGAATAGAAGTTATAATCTGCAGATTCTTAGCAAATGAATTTAATATAATTTCCATACCTAGCAAATATCTAAAATATTATTAAGTGTTTGTGATCACCCAGAAAGGGAAGGAAATGATTATGAAAATCCAGCAGACTTCCATCAAGTATTGATCATGCCAAGCAGACCTTTTTTTTCCTCTTATGACAGTCACTAGACTGTCAGAGGAATGCTACAAATCTAGTGGACAGATATGGACTAGATCAGCGGTATTGAACTCAAATAGAAACAGATTCAGGCCACATATTGACTTAAAAAACCACGAGCTAAAGAATTGGTGACAAAGCCCAGCCACAAATAAGTAAATAATAAATGAATAAACAAACAAGTAAATACATTTGATAGACAAGAATGTTAGTAAGTTAGTAACATGAATTATAAATAATATAAATGAAAAATTCTGCATTGGGTTCAAAAAACAATTTCTCAGATATGAAATAAAGAAGATAATTTCTCTTTAAAAATATGTCAGTTTTAGCAATCTGAAAACTCAACAGGTAACTCACAAAATCAATGCTATCTTAGGCTTTCATTATGACAAAAATGACAAGAAGAAGGAGGGAGATGATTTTTTTTCTCTACTCAGGTCATATCCAGAGTACCATGTATTACATTTCACATTTTACAAATTATATTTTAACAAAGTCACAGACAAGCTGGAATTTGCACAGAAGGTGACCAGAACTGGAGAACATGTCAGATGGGAATTGGTGGAAATGTTTGGTCTGAAGTAGAAAAGAATTAGAAAGAGGACAAGATAACAGTCTTCAAACATGTGGAGAGCCAAAACATGGAAGTGATATTCAACTTGTTCTGTTTAGTTCCCATGGGCAGAACTGGAAACAGTGGGTGAAAGCTGGGAAAATTAATTTGTTTAATATGAGAGAAAAAAATTTCTAAAAATTAAAGCTCTCCAAAGGACTAATGGCCTGCCCAGGAGAGGAGGTTAAGTAGGAGATAGACTAAGGCTCAGGAAAGAAACTAGGACAGGAGGTATACATTTGAGAATTATCTGCATAGATAATGAAAATCATAGGAGCTGATGAGGTCATCAAGAAAGTGTAAAGAGAGATTAGAAAGCTGATGACAGAATCTTGGGGATCCTACCCATAGTTAGGAAGTGTGATATGGATGAAGATTTGGCAAAGGAGACAGAAACATCAGTCAGAAATGTAGGAAGAGAAGTTAAGGTTTCATAAAACCACGAAGAGAAAATATATCTAGAAGGCATGGGTAATCTACAGGGTTACATACTTTAGGGAGGTCAAGAAGAATGATAACTGAGAAAAGGCCAGCAAAGAAGGGTAAAAACTGGGAAAAGGCCTTTAGAGCTGCAATTAGGAGGTCAGATGGCAATTAGGAAGAATGAGCTGTTATAGAAAGGTTTTTGCTCACATTTATTCTGTTTAGTTGACCTCTAAAATAGCCTCCCAGACTGTTTAGATGTTGTGAATCGGAACCTACAATTTACTTAATTTTTTTTACTCCTTCATTTTATTCCCTAAGGGGAACCTTTCACTTAATTACAATGAATTATTATATTTTTTTCCATTTATGATGAGAATGTCAATGTTAGCATACTTCAGTTCTTTCTGTAGTATGTCTGTTCTTGCTGGACAGGATGTCACCAACAGTTAGAGTAATCTTTATACTTTCCAGGCTTTATTTTTTTAATTTCTTTCTTTCTTTTTTCTTTTCTTTCTTCTTTTTTTTTGCCAGCAATTGAAAAATGGCTGAATAATTTGTGTTATAGGAAGGAGATGGAATACTATTGTTCTGTAAGAAATGAAGAAATAGATGATTTCCAAAGGATATGAAAAGTCTTATCTAAACTGATGCAGAGTGAAGTGAAAAGAACCAGAAGAAGAATTTATGCATCAAAATTTTAAAATGAACAATGTGGGTGGCTTTTATAAACTGAGAAAGAATAAAATGACAGAACCAAGAGAAAAATTGATGTAATCAAAAAAGTAAAACATTGCAAGTTATAAAGACTATAATCAATTTAATGGTACTTCATATCTACAGAGGACAATGATGAAATATTCTATCCACTACTGAGACATGAAATTTAAGATACAGAATGAAACACATAGTTTTATATACAACCATCTACAGAATATGTTTTGCTTGACTATGTATTTGATATAAGAAATTTGTTTTTCTTTTTCTTTTGAATTAGACTGAGGATGAAAGAAAGGGAGAGAAAACAGATTTCTGCTGATTTAAAAAAAAATAGATACTTAAATAGAGAGATGGGGTGGTGCTACAAATGTGAAAATGTGCAGATGAGGTCATTATATTTTTGTTTTTACTTAACTGCTACTTTTTGTTTCAAGAAATCTCTTACTAGTATGAGTAATCTATAAGTGCATGTAATGTTAAACAAAACACAATAAAACTTTTTAAAGAAATAAACTAATCTTCATAGTTGGACTAAACTGTCTAAGCCTTAATTATTTCTTCTCTGTTTTCCATTAATCTGCCACCATCACTGTAGCTATGATAAACAACATAGAACTTAAAGTCAATTTATTATATTTTTTCTTTATTTTGTCGGTTGTCGTGGTCGTTTAATTGCTTACCTAGTAAGTGATACACCTCTCTTTACTTAGGCACTCTGGTCCTCAGATAGCTAACTTTGTGGCCAGAGCCACATTTGAAGCCTTCCTGGATTAGTCAACCTGCTTGAGTTCTACTTTTATAGTTTTGAAAATACAAGGTCACCTCCATCCTACAGCAAAGCAGTAGAGCAAGACTTTTGTGAAGATGGATGATATGTATTGGTAGGTAATTTTACCATGTAAAATGAGTTTTACGCTTTTTACCTTCTGGGTATAATCTAATTTGGCTTCCTAAAATGTCTAAAAATACTTATTTTACATTTTTTAATGTGGAAATTTTTCATCCTATCAATAGATTTTCAAGGAGGCTAATGTAGCTGCCTAATTTTTTTTAGTGTCATGAACACTTGACTTTTTCCCAAACCACACTAGGCTTTTGATATAAAGTTATCTTCTGAAAGTCAAAAAATTGAATAATTTGAGACTGCTACAGTTAATCTTCAAGAATTTATGAAAAGTAACTTAAAAGTCTACCTTTGGTTACTTTACAGTTAAATAGAGCCAGCTTAAGGAGTATATTATTTCTCAAAATAATTGAACTGGAAAACTGCCCACTAATTTTAACCTTGAAAGAACTATTTAAAGTGAGTTCCAATATAGTTTTGAAGTGAATAAAGACATTTGTTAACACCACGGGGAGAAAAATATTTCCCCTATTTCATGGAAAGAGAAGTAAAAACATTTTAGATAGGCCTTTAGGGTTTTAGAAATAGCATAAACTAGAGAGCGTTACAAGCATAATATAATTAAGTACGAATTACAGCTTTATGAAAGTTAAATACAAGCTAGCACTGTTGAATAAGGCATCACTGCAAAGATAAGTGCGATCTTTTAAAAACATGTCTTAGGCCTTCTGCATAAAAGAAGAACAACAGTTGGAAATTAAAGGGAATCTGCTACTTTTCCTTGGTCCCTCTTTCATTACACCTTCTTATCTGCTCAGCTTTGTATACCGTACTTTTTCCTCAGAAAATGATTAAATTCTAAAAAGATATTTATTGTGTATCTGACTGCACAAGATTGTATGAAAAGCTCATTCTTATTTCAAGGATCAATAATACCTTGTGAGGGAAAGAGTTTAATCATCAGGTCGTTATCTTCATAATCAGTAACGTTATTATATCGATGCATGTTTATACAACACTTTGAAGTTTAGAAAAGAAAGTCCTAATGCTCCATATTAATTTATTATATTATCCATAGAAATATATTTTCCTTTTTAAAACTTAGGGCACAAGAAACAGGGTACTCAAAACACAAAACAAGAATGCCTTGTCCACTTAAGCTCCCTATTTAACTTTCTGATCTATTAACAGATAAACTGGGAAGGAAGAAAGTGTTGTTTGTTGGGATACGCATAGATGAAGTCTGAATAAAGTCTCATGTCAACTATATGGAGAAATAAGAAGTGATGGCAAAAGCATACCTTAAGAGATGAGAAGTTCACTGAGCTGTAAAAAAAGAAAATAGTATAATATATCTGCATGAGGTAAGGCATACTTAGTCTGTAGAGAAATGATGAAGCATCTTAGTTTCTGAAAAGATCATACAACATGAGATACTAGATATCTCTACAGATGTTAGAAAATGAATCAGCATAGAGGCAGTTCTGAGGAGAATAATGGATGTAGAAGAGAGTTTTATTAGGATATTTATACTGAGAAATTGTGTTTCAAATATTATATGACATAAAGTGATATCAAATGCAATGCTGTACTTGGGATACACATTTTGTGGTTGTCAATCATTTTTCAGTTGTGTCTGACTCTTTGTGACCCCATTTAGGTTTTTCCTGGCATAGATACTGGAGTGCTTTGCCATTTCCTTCTCCAGCTTATTTTCCAGATAAGGAAACTGAGGCAAACAGAGTTAAGTAACTTGCCCAGGGTCATAAAGCTAGTCTGAGTTCAGATTCGAACTCAGGAAGATCAGTCCAAGTGACACACTCTATCCACTGTACAACCTAGCTGCCCCTGAGATATGTATAAATATCCATTAACCCAAAAAAGAAAAAAAATCATTCCAATCAATTCCATGAATGCTATTTGTAAATGAGACATAACCAGGAGCTTCATGTAGAGTTTGTTATAATTTAATTTCTATGCCATTTTATCTACAACTTTGAGAATAGTATCCAAGCAGTTATTGGTAAGACATAATATTTTCTGCTGTCAGAGACAAAAGCTGTAACACCTAAAACATTCCTCATGGTTGGGGTAGGGGAGAATAGCTCAGTGGAATCATTTGAATGGGCAAATGAATACAAACCAGTAACAGTGGACTCTTCCTCAGAGTTCACAGGATAAGGATCTGCTAAGATTCTCTCAAAGGAAAAAAGGGAACCATAAAATGGCATAATGAAATTGTCTGATCTTTTCATCACACTGGTATGGTGAGTACATAGTCATTGGTGCACAGACTCAGTATAGCCTCTGCACATATACAACTTTCAAGGCACTGAAGAAGAAACTTGAAAGATTCACGTTCTGTCAGTTTATGCTTGCACTAGATTTTATAGTAATCAAAGGGCCTAACCATTTTTAGGAGAGCATATATCCATACATCTCTTAATTGTAGAATTAAAACTAAAAGATGTTTAAAAAAAGAGAAGAAACTATTATCTCATCTTCAACAGAGAGAGAGAGAGAAAAAAAAAAAGGTTAAGTGGGGAAAAACTCAAATATGAAAAGAATATCCTAACCAACAATGGACTGAAATTATGAAAATGACTTCTGCTATTATAATTTAACACAGAAGACTAGGCAAAAGGAAAATGACAGATATACCTTAGGCAGATATATGGCACAGAAGAGACAGACAGAGAGTCAGAATCTGAATATAAAATCTGCCTCAAAGATAGTGACCCCGGACAAGTCACCTGACAATTCCTCATCTGTAAGCTGAAGGTGATCTGCCTCTCAGGGTTATTGTGAGGACAAAATATGATTGAGAACCTCAAAATTATATAAATGCTGGCTATTATAATTTTGTGAAATATGATCCTGAATCTAAACCAAATTATATTTTCACCTTTTTTCTTTATTAAACTAAGACTATGTTCCATTAAGGGGCTTTAAGAAACAATAACATGATTACAGTGTTTTGGGAAAATTGATCTAGCAGTGCTACATATTGGAACTAAGGGCACTGGATCTAGAGTCAGGAAAAGCATTGAGGATGCTTTTATTATAACCTAGGCATGCCTTCCTACCTGGACCTACTATAAAACCACTCCACATTTACAGTTACTTATCCAGACTTTCTCCTGTTATTCATAGGATTTTCCCAGGTCATTTCTCTCATTCTATTAGATATAACAAATGTTTAACGCCAAAAGAGTTCAATTTGTCCTGTCCTATTGCCACCCAGATGCTCTTATTGACATGTAATGGTCACTGTCCATAATGAAAGAATCTGGCTCTGTCCTGGTTATTTATTTACATTCAGATGCAAATTGTTTTCTTAAAGGGGAATTCTTTTGTCAGAAACACTTTTCTCATACTAAAGTTGAGAGAAGATTGTGTATGGTATTCTTTTCTTTTTCTTGTTTTTTTTTTATTAATTTCATTTCAGTTAGCAATGGAATATAGCTGTGTCTCTGATTTCAAACAAATCATTCTATAGTTGGTTATGACATGGAGAAGCTATTGCTAAGGTATAAAAATGGTCACCTTTCTTCTTTTCCCCTATTAATTAGAAGAGTACATTTTTCTTCTTAGGAAACTATATTGGTTATCTTTTTCACGGCATTAAGTTTATGTATTTTTTGACCTTACATATTTAGTTTTATTGTTTTTGGGGGGTCCACATTTAGTTTTATTGGATTTTTTATTGTTTTATGTAAAAGTTAGACTAACATTTTATACCATATACCATAACAAAGTCAAAATGGCTCTGCAATCTAAATATAATTTGTCCTAAAAGTTTTTGCATAGCTATAAGCCTTAATATCTTTGAAATACACCAAGATTTTTGGGACATCTTGTACAGCACACCATTTCATGGTCACATCATTTTAAAAAAATCAGAAGGAATCTAGGTACCTTTCATAGCTTTGCCTGGGTCAAGTTTGGGGAAATGAAGGAGTTCTTAACCAAAGAAAAGATAGATTTAAAAAAACAGGCAATTTTGATCACATGAAATTAGCATGCTTTTATAGAAACAAAAGCAATGTAGCTAAGATAAGAAAGGAAGCTACTGATTTTGGGGAAAAATCTTTGTATTATATCTTTCTGATAAGGTTATGATATCCTTGCTATCTAGGCAACTAGCATGAATATATGAGACCAAGAGCCACCCCTCAATGAATAAACTGATCAAAGGATAAGAACAATTGTATTCCAAATGATTAAGAACTATAGGGGAAACTGTTCCACATTACAAATAAGACAAATGAAGATGGCATAACAGGATATTATGTCTATAATCCTAACTCTTATTTTAGATTCATATAAACTCAATCAACTGCCTTAAGTGTATAGTGATCATCATCTAGAATTTAATGCCAAAGAAAAATTATGGGAGCTTTAATGCAGGAAGAGGAAATGTACTTAAAACATGAATATGTTTGTTTAAAAAAAGTATCTGTGTTCATTAAAAAATGTTGGCAGTGATAAGAATTTCACAATCAGTAACCCAACAGCACATATTTGTAGTAGTACTGCTAAAAAAAAGAAGAAATAGAGCCTTTGGAAACTGCCCTGTGATCTTATCATAGGAGTTTGACCCAATATATCTTTCCCTTATTTGGGTCCCAGCAACAAAATGAAAATTTAAAGTTGGGAAGAAGAGAGTTCAGTATTAGGAGCCCCACTGGGAAGGATAGTAGGCAGGAGGAAGGATATTCCAACTAGAGGCAACTAGTGTCCAACAGTGCTTTCACACAAACTCTAGAATATGTGGGAACATATCTACTAGGTCCAAAAGCTTTTAATTGAGCAAGCACACAGCCTCTGTGGTTGCCAGAAGTGAGGAAGTGATGTGCTTGCTTAACTGATTAAGCATTCAGGTTTTACCACTTGCTTGCTGAGATGAGTCTCTTGATTTCTTTAGATTTCATTTTCACCATGTATAGAATGAGGTTAGATTAGATCTGGGTTTCTTAGCTGGTGGTTAAGTAACACACACACACACACACACACACGTGTGTGTGTGTATACATGTAGAGAGATTTCGCTATAGTTGGTTTTCTTTTTATCCTGTATATTTTATTTTATACACTTAGAAACATTATCCTGAGAAGGTGACCATAGCCTTTACCAGACTGGTAAAGGGTTCTATGACACAAAAAAGGTTAAGAACCCTTGTACTGGATTATGACTAAGTTACCTTCCAAATTGGAGGTATGCTACACACCCAATCATACACGCTGCCAATCTTTTCTCATGTACTTTCCTACTCCTCCCTCAATGACCCAACTGGCAAAAGGCAATTATGAGCAGCTTCCCTCTTCCACCCCTACACCCACACTCATTTGGAGATATCCTAGGTGCTGGAGGGAGTGAGGCAACAAAAAGTCAAAGTGGCAAGACCTTGAACTTCCTCTCCAGGAGGAAAGAACAAGATTAAGAAGTAAGAGAGAGAGGAGACCCAGGATAGACGTAATGATACCAGGAAGGGTACAAGGCCTGGGAGCAACGAGCATTAGGGAATCACAGAAGATAATGTATACAAAGTACTCTGTACACCTTAAAGTACTGTAGGAATGTGAGCCATTATTGGAATGTGTCTGGTTGGGCTCATCTTTTTAAACAGAGCTTATAGGATCATAGACAAAACTGAAAGGGATAGAAGAAGTCCTGGGGTTCTTTGCTATGCTGAATTTTTCTTTTATATTTATTGTCTTGTAGACTTTTATGAATAATTCATTAGTGACTCAGAGGAAAAGGGAGGAGGGGGAAGGAAAGAATTGGGAAAAGAAAGGAAGCTGTATATTGTTCCTTCTCAACTTAATAGGTGATACAGTGGATAAAGTGCTGGTCCTGCAGTCAGGAAAACCTGAGTTCATATCCAGTCTAAGAAATTTATCAGCTATGTGACTCTAGGCAGGCCATTTAACTTGTATTTGCCTCAGTTTCCTCATCTGTAAAATGGGGGTGATAAAAGCACCTGCCTCCCAGGGTTATTGTGAGGATGACATAAGATAGCAATGATAAAGTGTTTAGACAGCGCCTGGCATGTAGTAAGCACTATATAAATGTGAATTATTATTAGTACTGAGAAGTTAAGTAATTTGCCCAGGATCGTGGGTCAGAGGATGGTCTTGAGCCAATGTTTTCCAGATTTCAGACTCTCAGTGTCTCTTTCTCTGTCTCTGTATGTCTCTCTCTATCTTTCTCCTCTTCTCTCCTTTTCTTCCTATGTCATACTGCCACTCAGTTCACTTAAAGTATAATAATAAATCCTTGTTGGTAAACTGATTTTATTCTCACAAAATTCTACTATAAACAAAATCTCAATATCCTACAGAATATGTTGTGGTGGGAATTTACCTATAACCAATCATTTAATAAGCATTAATTAAGTGATTACTGTGTACCAAGCACTGTGCTAGATACTTTGCATACAAACACAAAACTGAGACACGCTCTGTCCTCAAGGAGTTTACATCCTGTGAAAAACATAGAACTGATCAGCTTCTTGTGATTCATGTAAAGAAGTGTTAAGGAAAAGTCATGTGATGGCACTGCATCTCTGTTTAGAGCACAATAATAGGCACTGGATTTGCTCATTCACTCCATCTCAAGAACATTTTATTTTAATATACCTAGACATCTATTCATCAGTACAATTGCTTAAAGGAATAATTTTGTATCATCTCTGAATATTAAAAGCTTTGAAATGACAAAAATTAAAGAAAAAAGTATATTTAGCTAAGGCAGCTTAAGTTACAAAATTATTATATATTAGTCATGGAAGGTTTTTTTAGATACAGCCTACATATTACAGGTATCTACTTATTTTGGGGGGACATATACACAAAGACAGTTGTAGAGACTTATGAGGCTTTTTATTATTTTTTTTAAAGAAAGTAGTTATCCTTTGTAAGGAAGATTTTTTTAAGAGAAAAAATTAAACAAAATTAATGTGCAACTACCTTGTCTGGCTGACGTTGTTCTGCTTCTACTCCTTTTACTCCCCTCCCCCAAATCAAATCCTGCAGTATATTCTTTCCCCAGTTAAAGACTCTATATGGTTATTGATTAACTACCCAAATTGCCTGGTTCAGGACTCTGTGCTTGCAAAACTATGGAGCTAATTCCATTCTGGAAAGAAAAACAGCTCTTTCATAACAAAAACCCAGCATCCTTAAACTCAGTCATTCTTATGGCCAGTCAGTCAATCAGTCAACAAGCTTTATTACGTGTCAGAGTACAATTAATCAAAAGGTAGAGTGGGTGAAAGAGTATGGATATTCAATTTACCTCTATCACTACTGGAAAGTTAAAGTTCAGACTGATTAAATTCAACTCAAAAAATATGGATTTATCACCAATAAGGCACATGGCATTTTGGTTGACCCTCGGTGATTTAGTGATGGGTCATTAGCTTCAGAAAACTTACCGCCTTGTCGGTAAGGATGAGGTAAAGAATATAAAGTAATTGGAGCAAAGCAGAGATACAAATGCTATGAGACTAGAGAGATAGAAATTGTCCCCTACTAGGGGAGAAAGGGAAAGCCTTGTTGATGATATAGTATTAGAGTTGGACCTTGAAAGATGAGTAGGCTATCCAGGAAAAGAGAAATAAAGAGAATAAAGGGAGTGTATAACAAGGAGCTGTGAGCAAAATATCCTGCTAATGACAATAACATGACATGATTGTCATTTCAATATTGAATACCATTTGCTGTCAAGGCAACAATTCAGTTTCTGATAGCTACAGCTCTTCAATCAAATAATACTATTCAAATCAATATCCCTGACCCCTCATCCTTATTCCCTCCCTCTTCATGTATCAGTTACTAAATCTTGTCATTTCAGATTTCTCTACAACACCTCTCACAAGCATCCCTTTCTCCTCACTCACACTACTACCACTAGTTTAGGTGCTCATCACCCTTCATCTAGACTATTACAACAGCCTTCTAATTGTACTCTCTGAATTGTCTACTTCCCCCTCCAATCCATCCTCCACATAGTAGCTTAAGAGATTTTTCTAAATCGTCTGACCATGTCCAATATCCTGCTATACTCTCTCTCTCTCTCTCTCTCTCTCTCTCTCTCTCTCTCTGTAAATTCCAATATTCCCTTTCACCTCTAGGATCAAATATAAACTGCTCTGTTTGGCCTTTAATGTTCTTCCCAGCCTGATCCCTCCCTATTTTTCCAGGCTTCTCACACATTACTCTCTTCCATACACCCATACTACTCCCTTTTTCTCACTCTCAGGCACACACTGAAGACAACTCAATAGGATCTTGACAGGCATTATAAAATTGTCGTTGTGAGCACTTACACTTTGGAAATTATCAACAGCTACAAATCATAGCTTGATTTATTGTTTTGCTGATTTTTAGACTTTTGAAAGTGATGGAGAAAATGTTAATAAAGATTAAAATTAAAAGTGTGTTTCATACATTGTTTTTCCAAGTGCCAATTGTTAAACATTTACCAGCACATCATTGAGTCACACCTCACCTTCCCTCTCCCATCTCAGTATGCCCTGTCTTCTTATTTCTCGGATTTCTTTCCTCCCTAATCTCAGCATCTCTAGCATCTCTAGCATCTCTAGCTTCATTAAAAACTCAGCTCAATTATTACCTTCTGCAAGGGACCTTTCCCAATACATCTTTCACCACCCTCTCCCCACCTCCTACTACCTTCCCTTTAAGGCTATTTTTTTTACTCTGTATGTCTCTTGTGTGCATATTTTATTTCCCCCATTCAAATGAAAGTTCTTTGCGGGCAGGGCCTGCTTTTTAGGCTACTAGTACATTTTTTTAGAGGAAGAGGTGACTTTAGATATAATCTCCAACCAACCTTTTCATTTTACAAATGAGAAAACTGAGACCCTAGCAAGCTAGAGATTTGCCCAGGATCATACAGTTCGCATGAAAGCTCAGGCTCTCCTACTCCTATTAATGAAGGCTCCTATTTCTCATTTTCCCCCAACACCAAGTTGGCTATAGGCTAAAATAAGGACCCTAGAGAAATGCTGATATGTCAGGAATACTCCATCCCTTATTAAAGACTTTCTTCTCCCTTCGCTATTGCTTGTTTATAATCATGAGTTGATAGAAGCTTTGTTTAGCTGATAAGATTGAGTCAGGTTTAATGACATTGTGAAAACTGAGAGAGGTTCCATAAATTTTCCTGAATCAAGCAAAGGCCTTCAAAGTCAGTCCCACTGGCCTTAACAGCCATTCCCCAAACTGGCATCCTTTTAAAAATCACCTTACGATGATCTACCATTGCCACAAGATGGCACACACACGTATTGGTTTACCTTAAAATGGGTGAAGGGGAAAAAAAGTCATCTGTAAATAAGTATGGCAAAATAAACAATGAACCCCATGATAAGGCACCTATGATATAACCAAGTGTGAAGAATTTGGCTTTGATGAGTTAGAAAACTGACAAAAACAATAGAACTTGTTTCCTGCTCAAACTAAGTATATTTTCTCTTAATCTGGATTAAACCCCAAATCCTAGTAGTAAAGTCATTTAAACAGGGTCAGATGAAAGAATAGAGGAAATGTGTAATAGTAAGAGCGAAAGGGATAGGTACTAGACTTGTGATTTTATTGGTAGAGGAACCTCCTCTGCCCATTTTGCACCTTCTCTGTCATGTATCACTGTACAGAGGTAACCAAGACCCTCATGGGTTAAGTAACTTGCCACTATGTGTCAGAAACAGAAACTGAGGCCAAGTTTCTAAGACTGATGATGTCTGCTCTCCATCTACTATTGCATGGTGCCTCTTAGCAGGAAGTCTGTCTTTATTTAACTTTTCACATATTTATATTAACTTCTAGATTAGACTACAAGCTCCTTGAAGGCAGAGGGAAGGTTTTATTCTTGTTTGTGTCCACAGCATAATGCAACACAGGAAACTTGTCTTAACATGTGCTAAATAGGTTTTACTTTGATTCACACCTTTGATGTCGCTTTTTCTAAACAAAAGTTTTATTGATTTTTTTTTGTTTTCACAATACAATCATTTTCAGATATACCCCATCACTCCAACCTTCCCATATAACAAAGAAAAAATATTCATTCAAAAAGCTGAGACATCAGTGGTATCTAATATTAATACAACATTCCATACCCAATTCCTCTCCCTTCCTCTGCAAAAAAAGCAATTTCCTAATTATTTAAGAAATTTTCCTCAAATATTTTCAGAATATAGCAAGATATAAAGAAAAAAATAACAACCACCTTTCACTGATGCCATGATTTCCAAGCAAATTTTTGCAGCAAGTTTAACAACATTTTCTCTTTTCAGTGACTGACATGTCCCATTGAAAACAAAGCAAAAACCTAGATTAGGAAGTCAATCACTATTTGGATCCCTGGGTTCTGGACATGTTTCTCCAGACAAGGTCAAATAAGAAAGTACATTTTCTGTCCTCTCTGGCTGACATTCTGTTGTTTATAATACAAGAACACAAGGACTTAAATAGATTTTTCTGACACCCAAGTGCCATCTGGCACCATGCGTGCTCATCAGTGTGGTTCCTGCACCTTGCTTTTTCTGAACTATGGATGACATAATTGTAGGTTTGTCACTTCGCAGTAACAGCCTGTGAAATCATGGCTGTTCAGAGAAGATTGGTGCTTTTGATATCTGATGCAGAAGTGAATATCTTACAAGTAACTCTAAGAGAAGCTGCCTGAGGAATGACTCCAAGGGCAGTTTCCAGTTCTCCTGGAGGAATTTTAGTATGTGTTCCCAGATTGACTTGGTAGTTTAATCAAAATATCAAACTAATTAATTTAAATAATTTTTTTAATGGATTTGAAAACTTAGTATTATCCTCAAGGCCATACACAGAAGTTGTACTGTTGAGGTCTCCAAAATAACATTGGGTAATAAGATAAAAATGCCATCCCACAAATATTTAAATATTTGCAAAAATTTAAATACAGCTGTGGATGGGGCCAGGGGAGGGGCCTTCAGCTAGAAGTTAGATATTTCCAAATAAGGGAAGGCCTCTATCTCAGTGTGGTCATGACCTTGTGTTATGTTCAGTAATCCAGAGGATCTGTGATTTTATCAATCTAGTTATTTCCTCTATTAATGCAGATCTCAACTTACTTATCTATCATGATTACCATGTAAGACTCTGATTCATGTCCTTTCAAAAATTTTCCACAAAGAATCAAGCCAAGGAAATGCCTCATATTCCTCTGACATTGCACAGATACATATAGAACAGACAGTCTGTCCATCAGGTGTACACTCTGTTTACTATGTGACCTTCCCAAAACTGGACAGGGAGAGGAGGTCATATAGTTCTCTGATGATATCTTTAGCACCAGTTCTCCTGAAAATTCATTGGATGTAATGTAGTGCTATCTTTTTAGGTTCACCATTCACTCCATTAAAAGAAAAACAGAAACAGGCATATGTGTATGGATGTTTACTTTCTTGTAAGCTAATCTCATGCTGATAGCTATGTGAATTGTTATGAACTTGGGTAGTGAGTTTTTAATTGATGTTCACATGGCCTTTCTAATGTTTCTCACAGATGATCAGTTCTAATGTGTTCTAAGACATCACATCTTTTTTGTACTGTGTCCAAGTGATTGGATACTATTCCTTATGACCTAAATAAGAACTGAATTCACATCTTCACAGATAAAAAGGCATATTCAATTCCAAATTAACAAGAATTTATTGTGTGTACTATGTACTCAGCACTGTGCCAAAATCAAGGGATATAAAGTCAAAAGTGAAACATTTCCTGTCCTCAAGGAGTTTATGTTCTCCTGGTCATTGTGAGGAGAGACAACATATGCACAGATAATGACTTTGGGATTTTGTTTCCCATGTTTTCTGTTCCTTTAAAGTGGAGTTACTCAATCTTCCATCATTGACTGTGGTGCCTCAGTACTTGAATATTTTCTTTCTAGCTAGTTAGAGAAGGGAGAGAATTTGGATGTTTTTTTTTTTAAAGAACCAAGGAGCATTTATGCTTTAAAACAATAGTAAAGAAGTTTTTTTTATCCATATTCTGCTTCCGTCATGAATGTCTCAGGATAAATTTTCAAGTAACTCTGGTATCCAGTCATTTTCAACCTATAATAAAATGGAAAGCAGAGCAAAGATCTTGAGGATATTCTCATTAAAAGAACTTCAGTTCCACTATATTTCAACAATATTTTTGTAGTGGTGGCTAAAGATATACTAACTCTCTAGGTACATTTAAAGGAGGTAGAGACTAGTACCTGAAAAAATAAAAGATGAGATGTATTAGTGACTAGTATGACAAAATATCTCTTTTTAAAAAATCATTAGACTAAATAATACTGTTTAGTCAATTAGGGTTTTTGCTGTTGTTTTGGTACCTGAAATGAATTTTTGAAAAGCTTACTGGAGAAAATTGGCAAGAATAGTAATCCCCAACATTTTAGTGACAAGGAGTTCCTTTTTGTTTTTCTAGGTCTCAGTAGCATCAGAACCATTATTAGGGAATTTTTGTACCTGGCAAGCAGCATGAAACGCTTCTAAATTCAACTTTGTAATTTATGATGTGCAAATGAAGTAATGCAAATTCAGCTCAAAATTCAGCTCAACGGAAGGAATATTAGTAACAATAGTAACTTCTACCTGCTAAAGGGGTGCACATGTGTGCCCCAAGACGAAGTTCCAGTCGTTCCATCCTAGTTATGGTTCTGATGATGGCTAACATGGAATTGTGGGCTACAATGAAAGTACAAGTCACTGAGAGGAGTACGAAATACTAAGAATTAATTGTTTACCAGGAGTATTGGGAACGGAAATTGTTAACTGCTGATGGATGGAATGTGGATAGCTATGGATCATTCTTTTCTGACTAGAATCCTAAGAAGCTAGGGGGTGAGGGGTGGTGTAAGCAGTGGCATCTGCCTTAGACATCTCATATAAATTTGGCACTCATATGTACCACTTACTTGATATTTCTCATATGCTCCCTTATATTATTATTTCAATAACATGCTGGACTTGGACTCAGGAAGATTGGCCTTCCTGAGTTCAAATCTGGCCTCAGACACTTACTATCTGTGTGACCCTGGGCAAGTCACTTAGCCCTGCTTGCCTCAGTTTTCTCATCTGTAAAATGAGCTGGAGAAGGAAATGACAAACTACTCCAATATCTTTACCAAGGAAACCCCAAGTGGAGTCATGAAAAGTTGAACATGAAGGAAAATGACTGAATAATTCTTCTCTCAATTAAACTGTTCCCTCCTCTAGGTCAGGCATAGGATTGTCGTTTTATATTTCCCATGCTTAGAGAAATGCCTACACTTAGTTGACCTTCAATGAATGCTTATGGGTGATGATTAGCCAGGTAAAACTCTAAGGTCTTTTGTTTGGTGAATAAGGGTAATGTCATTTTTGGGGGTGTGGCATAGAGTGCGAAAAGGAAGGCAAAAAGGGAGATTGAAATGACTCCCACCCATTTATTTTATGTTCAGAATTTGCAGTCTGCAACTGCCTTCTGGGTCTTTTTGCATTTATTCTTTATGTCTAAATGGTATGGCAAGAGTTAAATTCCAAGCAATGACTCCTACCTAGCCACAGAATTATAATTTTGGAATCTAGAGGTCCAGCTCCTATCAAAGGATTATGTGGCTGTTGAACTGCAGACAGATGAATGTTTTCACTGTCACAAAATGCCAACAAAATGTGCTCCATCTGCAGAATTTCCAGAGCTTTCCCAAGATAATTGACCTTAAAAGACCATTAATTTCCTGGGGCCACTAATTAACCTCATGAACTGAGTTTTTATATGGAGTTTTGTGGCCTTGTGGAACCTAAATAATGGCTTTTGACCACACATTTCTAGAAGAAAATAGAATCAGTACTACATGTAGCTCACATTGCCCCATTTTCTTACAGGAAAAAAATGCTGAGCAAATAACAAATATCCAGATCTAAAATTTCATCAAAAACAATACTGGTCTTATTTTCTGATGATCTCCATCTCTTTCACAAATGCAGCCATGAAAAACAAAGCTGCTTCAAAAAACAATTCAAAATTTTTGGCCTTGTTTGGGGAAGAATGAAAACAAAGACAAATACAGATTGCAATCATCATGGAAGAGGCTTGGGTATTCACTCAACAGCTCCTGGCAATCATTCCCTAGAATAATTTTTAACAGTGTCTCACCAAGGTTACTATTATATTGCCTACACTTTCCCTAAATTACTGAGATTCAGCCAACCAGTATTTTCTTCTAACGATGAACAGGCAAGGACTCCTGAGGTGAAAGGAAATCACTGATCCTAGGCTAGGTGGGAGTCCAGACTGGAAACGCTCTGTGGAGTAGGAAGGGGTCTCACAGTGACCACCTGAGGGACCTGCCTTGATGGAGTGGTGAGGCAGCTGAAAAAGACAAGCCAAAGGACCTAATAAATTGCCCGTGAGTATGGAGCCCTGAAAGCCTAGAACTAAAAGCAACTGAATGAAGTTTATCTGAAAAAAACAGCAAAGATGCCTGAGGCAAGCAGTGGTTATGGAGGCAGAATGTGAATAATTCACAGTAGAGTGTCATCTTTGGGCTAGACCAATATCAATGGAGTTAGGAGCTGTTACACTGGGAGCTTGCTTGGAAACTCTTCTGGTGATAATGGAGAAAGTCAAGGAGCTGCCTTGCACAATATTCCAGAAATGAATTATCCAAATTTATTTCTCTTTCTATGCTGAAGCAAGAATCTATGAAAGCAATTATTTGAGCATTTAAGAACCCTTTTATTGCATGGCTTCCTCCACTAGGTTTTGTTAGTGTGGTTTAATTATATGTCTTTAATTTTTTTTTCTGTAGATATGTTTGCTTTACAACTAGAATCTGACACCACATGCACTCAAATTGAGGCTATATTTCCCTTTCCCTGTGTGGAACATAGCATAGTATTGGGCCTCCAATGAGAAGTCAAAGACCATAAATACATTGAAAGTCATGCAAACCGCTCACCCTTGTCCTACATTCTCTTCTTGTCTTTTTCTTATTTCTCTGTTCTCCATCATCTTATTGGTTCTTAATAATTTATTTTTCATGTCTATGAATATGACTCCCCAAATTACACATGCAGTTCTTGTCTCTCTTTTTGACATTCAATATGAGACCTCCAATGTTCTGCTTGATATATTTACCTAGATGTCCTAAAAGTATCTTGAACTCAACATGGACAACATAGAATTCATCATTCTTCCCCGTCTTGGGGTTCTTAATGTTGTGTGTGTGTGTGTGTGTGTGTACCCCTTTGGCAGCCTATGGAATCCTTTTCACAATTATGTTTACAAAAGCATACAACAAAATGTGTAGGATTACAAAGAAAACCAATTATATTAAAATACAGTTAAAAAAATACATTTTAAAAAGCTATGGTCTCCAGGTTAAGAACCCTTGCTCAAAGCATACTCTTATGAACTCCCTATTTCTGTCAATATCAATGATGATCTACCAGTCATTCAAGTCAACAAGTTGGTACATAGCAACTGCTTAATAAATGCATAGTGATTGATAGAAAAATGTGAATAATGGTTTATACTTAATTGTTCATCCATATCAGGTATAGACTGAGGCATAAGAAATAATTTCTATGCCTTAGTCAAAATTAGACTATGTTTGCTACATAATTTTTCCTTTGCCATCCAACACATGCAATGAACACCTCTCTTTTATAGTCACATCCACTCCACCAGTTCTAGACTGTTAAAACTCAGGTACTACCTTTCCCCAAGTTCATCAAGAAGTCAGATTTTTCTGGATTTCTGCAAAACTCTTGACACTTTTGTAGCAAATGATTGAAGTACTAACTTCTCAAAACTATTACTGAACCAGTTCTTCCTCAGGCCAACAACACAGTGATGATATAGTGCCTGGTTCATTTTTTATTTTGAGTTGCTGAAAGGCAATATATAGTCATAGAACCATGGGGATGAGATCAGATACCTTGAAGTTATGATTGTATGAAACTATTTTCTTGTTCAGCACCAATAGTCTCATTCTTCCTCCAGTAGCTTGCCTTTAAAATTCTTGAGTAGTGATTTTAAAAGGTTTGGGGGGGAATTATTTTTCATGAAGCTAGTTTTCTCTTTTCTACCTCAAATGTAATTTCTTTTCCATATCCAAAAAGACATTATCATAAAGGTTTAAATGAAGATAACTTCTTTTTTCAAAAACCAAATTTTAAAGTCTGGGAATCAATATATTAGGCAGGTTTTTCATAACAATAACTAGTATTTCTATAGCATTGTAAAGTTAACAAAGTACTTTTCATATGTTTTCTCACTTTATCCACACAACAACTCCATGGAGTTGGCACTATTATTGTATCTTCTTTTTCTGGATACAGAAACTGGGGTATATAGAAGTCAAGTGATTTTCCCAGAGTCACACAGTTAATAAATAAATTATCTAAGGCAGGATTTGAATTCAGATATTCTTGAGCCCAAGCCCTTCTCTCTATCCATTATACCATCTAGCATCCCATAAATATAACCTCTCTTTTTCCATTCACTTGAATTTTATGGGCACAATTTTGATAATTATTTCATTTTCTATTGCTATTTGAAACGTCAATAGATCCTTAATATTTCCATTCAGACTAGACAAGAGTGACTTGGCCTTTGTCTCAGGGTACTAAAATTAAGAGGGTAATGATGATCTGTAAATTTTTTCGGTAGCATGCAAGCAATTGAGCTTAGCATCTAATTGGTAGAAATTATCAAAATAGAAAGTTCCCAACTATCCTGTGTTTCTTCTACTAGTCTGATAGACTAGTGGCTATATTCAAAAACATGTATGTTATTCTGCATGTTTCGTTCATTTTGTCAAAAGGTGGGTGGCATGCTTCTTGATAAGGTGTTTTTTTTTTAATTTTGTCGGTCAATGCCCTGATTAGAGTTCTTAAGATTTTCAAAGTTGTTCATTTTGTAATATTATTGTTATATTAGAAATTTTTCTCCTGGTTCTGCTCACTTCACTCTATATCAGGTCCTCTTTTATTTTTAAACTAAAGCACATTTTTATCTTTCTCCACTTTAGGACTTGACTCTAAAATGAATCTTTGCCTTTCTCATCCCTAAATCCCCATGATAGAGCAGCGTCCCTATATCCTTGGGTCTCTGAATCCCTATCTCCAGATGAGTTTATCTTAAAACATTAATATGAGGGTTCTTTGCTGCTGTTTTTCCAGGTCATATGTTGTGAGTTTTACCCTAGGCAAAACACTATTTGTAATTCTGATAATGCCAGTGATGCAAATCATAAAGCATCCATGCCAAAGTTATTCTTTGAGACTCTCGTTCATTTTGATAAAAAATGATCAATCAAAAAGCATTGATTAAGTGCCTACTGTGTGCCTGGCACTATGCTAATCACTGAAGATACAAAGACAAAATAGAAAAAATCTCTGCTCTCAAGGAACTTCCGTTCTAAAAAGGGAAGCGTTATGCAATGTATATAATGCATATGCAAAGTACAGGAAAATTAACTGTGCAGAGGAAGGCCCTAACAGATGAGGAAACCAGAAAAGGACTCCTCACTGAGACTTCTTCACATCCAATATGTTGAGCCTTCTCATCTAAAATATATAGTGCTTTTTTTTCCCAGTTAACAAACACTTATTTTCTCTCCCCACTCATATCCCTTCACTTGGATGGGGGAGAAAAGACCCATTGTAATTGTGAACAACCAATTCAAATAGTTACATTGGCCATATTCGAACACATGTATCTCTTTCTGCCTATTTGGTCTCATTTGTCAAAAGGTGAGTGGCATGCTCCTTAATCACTCTTGGAATTTTGTTGGTAAATGCATTGATCAGAATTCTTAAGATTTTCAAAGTTGTTCATTTTTGTAATATTGCTGTTATATCAGAAATCATTCCCCTGGTTCTGCTCACTTCACTATGTAGGAGGTCCTCTTTTTTTAATTAAAACACATTTTTCTCTTTCTCCCCATTAGGACTTGGCTCTAAAACCAACCTGTGAGTTTATGGAGGTACTTTCTACATCCAGTTTCATGGAACAGAGTTACAAATACTAGAATTATTAGGACAATTTAATTTTTGGCCAGTGGCAACCCAAAGATCTCCAAATTGACCATGATTTTCATTTTTATCTTCAGTTCATTTTCCATTGATGATATACATTCATAGAGACACGATCATTTTGTGCATAATAAACTAAAAATATTCTTAAATATATAAATTTATCCATAGAAATAAGGAAGTCAATTCCAACAATAGTGTATTGCTAGAATTAATTGTTCATCCATATCAAGTATAGACTGAGACATAAGAAATAATTTCTATGCCTTAGTCAAAATTAGACTATGTTTGCTGTATCATTTATATATATAGCAAATAGCTATATATATATATATATATATATACATATATGTGTATACATATAGCATATATAGCAAAATATTGAAAAAATTGTCTTTTTTGGCACTAACTCATCCTTTACATGTCAGTGGTTCACTTTTCCTGTAAAGTCTCACTACAAATGACAGGAAAATATTTTAGTTATACTTAAGGGAAATGATTTAAAAATATTTACCAGTTATCAGTTATCAAACAGTGACATTTTACTAAAATAGCTCTATCAAAGCATATAGGTCTCATGATAAACATTTTCTCAGAGTTTTTTCATTCATTTGGCAGACATTTTTTAAGTGTCAACTATGTAAAAAAATACTGTGCTTTAGTGCCGAGGGAGATACTCCTTCCCATGGAGTGGATAGCAGATCTTCCCCAGCATCCTGCCCTCTCCACCAAAGCTACCTCTCAGCTTTAAGACTGAAGGTTTCAGACCTCTGCCAATGAGATAGGGACTGGACCTGCGATTTCATTGGAAACTCCCTCTACCAAATTAGGGGGAAAATGTGGGCACCTTCCCTGCAACTTTCAGTCTCATGTTTCTGATACAATGCAAATACACCTGGGAGAATTCCAACATTATGATTCTGTCTGTGTGTCTGTCTGTGTGTCTGTCTGTGTGTCTGTCTCTCTCTCTCTCTCTCTCTCCCTCTCTCTCTCTCTCTCTCCCTCTCTCTCTCTCTCTCCCTCTCTCTCTCTCTCCCCCCCCTCTCTCTCTCTCCCTCTCTTCCTCCCTTTCTCTCTCTCTCCCTCTCTCTCCCTCCCTCTCTCTCTCTCTCTCTCTCTCTCTCTCTCTCTCTCTCTCTCTCCCTCTCTTCCTCCTCTCTCTCTCTCCCTCTCTTCCTCCTCTCTCTCTCTCTCCCTCTCTTCCTCTCTCTCTCTCTCTCTCTTCCTCTCTCTCTCTCTCCCTCTCTCTCTCTCTCTCTCCCTCTCTCTCTCTCTCTCTCTCTCTCTCTCTCTCTCTCTCTCTCTCTCTCCCTCTCTCTCTCTCTCCAGTGCTTAGCAGCAGATTTACTGGTATATAATAAGTGCTTGAAAAATTATTATTGACTGACTGATAGTATGATAAGTTGACAATATATTTTCCCAAATGCAGTTTTAGGTAGATGGAGGAAAAAGAGGGCACAGTAGCACGAGGGAATGAAGGAGAAGAAGCCATGTAGAGAAAGGGTACAAAAAGGAGAAGCCAAAAGAGATACCAAAGGTAGACTTACCATTTGAAATTTTGCACATGATCATTCCTGGATATTTGAGTCATTTCATTTAGAAGGCAACATTGCATGGGATAAGAATAGAAAAGAAGACTTTCTCTCTCTTTATTATGAGGTGACTTTGAAAGGAAAAGGAAAAAAGTGTCAAGTAAGGAGTTAGTCATAGCCTCTTTTTTTCTATTCCCCAACAAGATCCTAAGTTTCTATTCTCTTACCAATGAAATTCCACATAAAGCTATTTTTTCTCCAGTATACCCAGTCCAAATACAATTTCTGAGACCAGTAACCTCACATAAAGTTGCCACACTACCTTTGAATAATTATGATGTGTTTATGTTTTTAATTATGATGGTCCATAGTTGGACAATAGGAGCAAATAGTTCTGTCAGAGCAGTTCATAGGGTTATAGGGCTAAGAGCTGGAAGGACGTTATGGTCCAATCTTTTCATATTTCAGATGAACAAACTGAAGCTCATAAAATAATTTGCCCAAAGTGACACAGATAATATGTAGCAGCATCAGACTTTAAACATGTCAAAGAATCACAAATTTCAGAGCTGTAAGGGACCTCCATGGTCATCTAGGATACAAGCATCTGGGAGAGAATTCTCTCTTCATCATAATAGTTGATCAGTCAGTTTTCCTCAAAGACCTCCCATGTTTGAGACTGTCAAAACCTTCTGAGGAAAGTAACTTCATTGTTAACTGACTTTAATCATTAAGAAAACTTACCTTACATCAATCCCAAATCTGCCTTTTTGAAATTTCTGCCCTTTACCCCTAATTCTAATGTCTTGGATCAAGCAGAAAGTCTAATCTCTTTTCCATATGAAAACCTTTCAAATACTTGAAGATAACTCTTATGGCCTCTCTTTTCCTTTCCTTGGGTGAACATCCCCAGTTCTTATAACCAATCCTTATATGCTAAAAACTTGAAGGCATCCAGATTGGGCTTTTTATGGATATTCTCCAGCTAATCTAGGTTATTCCTAAAACCCATGCCATATTGATTAAAAGAAGGCACTAACTGTCAGAGAAATCTGATCCCCTTTGAATTATATTGGAACATATTTTCTTTGTTGGGAAATTCAGTCATAGTAGAAAGTTTCTCATCATCAATCTCTTCAATCTCAGTGTCAATTTATCTTCAAACCCCTGTCCCATATAGTCTCCTCAACCTTGAAAGGATCATCTGGAACCTCTGCATAGAAATAACTAACCTTCATGGCAATGAAATTACTGAAAATCCTTAGGAAAAAGTGACATTAAGCCTCAGGGATTTTCATTACTTAATGGGCTAGATTATTTTCTTATTGGTTTAAATCTGCTTTTCACCTATTAGTATAACAGAGATAACAGACTAGGAAAAATCTACTGAGTCTAGTATCATGCTTGGTAAACTTTGCCTGATTTTTGGTATTAAAATTTGGTATTAAAATAGATGTCTATTAAAGAGACTCGTATCTAGTTTAGAAAATCTTGAAGTTAAAAGAATAATCCGAATGAGAATTCCCTCTACAGAATCTTCAGTATTCAGTCTTCAGGCTTTGCTGTTAGTGAGGACTTTTGTTTTCATTGGTGTTATTGTTGAGCCTTTGCACTTAAAGAAGACCCAAATGACATCATGATGTTGTGGTCAAAGTACAGTGTGTTCAACTGTGACTGATCAAGCCAATAAAAGCTCAAAAAACTATACTACCGGCCAGACACAAATAGTCCTTTGGAACATTTGGGATGGAGACATTTCTAGATCTGTACATCTCATGTTTCCTTCGTGCTACTGTAACTTTGCTTGACTCATAGAGCATAATGCCATCTTTGATGTGGGTATACCATGCTGGGCAGTCCTGTGCCAATGTCTCCCATATCTCTCAATTGATATAAAGTTCTTCAGAGTAATCTTGGGAGTGTTCTTGTATCATGTCTTCTGACCTTCATGTGAGTGCTTACCTTCATGAATTTTCTGTAAAATAATCTTTTGGGTAAACATATGTTTGGCATTTGGACAACATAACCAGCCCATTGGAGTTGTAGTCTCCACAGTAGAGTGAATGCTTGCCAGTTCACCTTGGGAAAGGATCTCAGTGTCTAATATCTTATCTTGCCAGGTGATCTTTGGAATTTTCCTAAGACAATTCAATGGAAGTGGTTCAATTTTCTGGCATGGCATTGATAGACTGTCTGGGTTTCACAGGCATACAACAGTGAAGTCAGCATATCACTACTGAATGCCAGTTTCATGATAGCATGCTTGCCCAGGTTCTGCATAAACGGTAATATTCTCACATTTTTCTAGTCACCAATGAGGTGAGATAGGACTGTATGCTTGCTTCCATGCTTTTTGGCAAGATGTTTTTCATGGAGTTGTCAGATGCCATTGATGAGGACAAAAACCTCCTCAAGGTCAGCTACCATACTGATGGTAAACTATTTAACTTTAAAGGCTAAAAGTCAAGATTAGAGTGTGAGAAGAGTTGATATACAACTTTTTTGTTCACAGATGATTGCAAAATCAATGCAGGCTGAGGCTGAGATGTAACAGAGTATGAATTGATTCTCTGCTGATCATTTTGGCCTGACAATTAACACCAAGAAACAGAGGTTTCCTACCAGCCGGAATTACACCATCCGTATATGGAGCCATTGATTATAGCAAATGGAGAAATTTTGAATGCTATGGATAATAAGTTCACCTACATGGTCAGTATACTTTTCCGAAATGGCCACATAGATGATGAGGTTGATACACACATTGACAGAGCTAGCTCAGCATTTAGGAAGCTTCAAAAGAAAGTGTAGGTAAACTGAAGTATCAGGCTATCTACCAAACTGAAGGTCTACAGAGCCATTTTGCTGACTTCATTGTTGTAAACCTGTGAAACCTGGACAGTCTTTCATTGGTGCAGGAAATAGATAAATTTCAATGTTGGAATTTCCTTTACAAGTGCTAACTAGCAATTTGTCTGTATTTTACATTCTCAAAGAGTTGACTAAAGCACTAAAAAGTTGAGTGACTTGCCCAGATTTCGCCCAAATGCTATTTATTAGAAGCCCAACTTGAACTCAGGTCTTTTGGAATCCAAGATCAGCCAGGCAGGCTACTACGTCTGACTGCTTCAGACTTATAATAATATCTAAAAACTGAGTCCTATTTCAATTTAATTGAATAAATATCTGTTAAACATCTTTTTAAAAACGTTGTGTGGGTGAAGTCAAAATGGTGGATGAGAGGCAGCCGCCCAGCTAAATTCTCCCAACATTCCTTTCCAAACAATTTTAAAATAATGCCCCCAATAAAATTTTAGAGTAGCAGAGTCAACACAAGATCACGATGAGACATTTTTACAGGCTAAGAAAACATATTTTTAAATTATTTTATTTGTTTTCAGTGTTCTACAACCTCTTCCATATATCTTAGATTTTTTCCCCTCCCTCTTCCTCCTTCCTCCCTCCCTCACCCCTCCCTCCCTGAGAGAGCATACAATCTTAGATAGATTCTACATATACATTCCAATTAAATACATTTTCACCTTAGTCATGTTGCATGGAAGAATTAAAATGAATGGGAGAAACCATAAAGCAAAACATAATACAAAAGAAAATGATATGTTTCATTCTGCAATCCAATTCCATAGTTCTTTCTTGGGATGTGCAAGGCATTTTGCCTCAAGTCCATTGGGAATTTTTGAGGCCCTTCCATTGCTATGAAGGACTAAGTCCATCAGAAAAATTCTTTGCACACTGTGGTTGCTGCTGTGTACAAAGTTCTCCTGGTTCTGCTCCTTTCACTCAGCATCAGCTCATATAAGCTTTTCCAAGCCTCTCTGAAGTCTTTCTGTTCATCATTTCTTGTAGCACAACAGTCTAAGAAAGCTTAAGAAGCCAGTAGAAATCTGTGACACTAGGGTGGTGATCTGTCTGGAGTTCACACATGGTACAGTTGCCACAGTGGCTACAGAAGCAGCTTCAGGAGTTCATAGCCTAGAGATGGTAAATGAGTGGGACAACTGTTCAGAAAGAGATCACAGGGGACTCTTTGCTGGCACTAGGGGAAGCTGGCACTGATGAGCAACTCTATTGTCCATACACAGTTCTGGGGCACATTTCCAGGGTGGAGAAGAGGGCTGGTGGTTGGTCACAAGATAGCAGGGACACTGGTCACAGTTCCAAAGCAAAGAAAAGCATTAATGTTTGTACCTGCAGGGGACCAAAGACCTTTCCTGGGTAAAGACCACAGTGCAGACCAGGAAATCAGTGATCATACGTCTCCCAGGATTATACCACCTTGGAAGCCCCATATACTTACAGAAACCCAGAACTAGCTCTGAAAACAGCAGCATGAAAAAAAGTCTGACCAGTGCCTTCCCACCCCACGGTGAGCAGAGCCCAATTTTAATATAAAGTTCAAAGTCAAGATATAGACTGGAAAAATGAGCAAATAATAAGAAAAAACTTGACCACTAAAAGCTACTATGGTGAAAGGGAAGAGCAAGACATAAACTCAAAAGAAGACAGCAATGTGAAAATAGCTACAAAAAAGATTCAAAGAAAAATATTAATTGGACCTAATCCAACATGAATTGCTAGAAGACTTAAAGAAAGAGATAAGAATGGTAGAGAAAAGAAACTGAGAAAACAAATGAGAGTGAAGAAAATTATGAAAAGAAAATTAACAGCTTAGTAAAAGTGACACAAAATATATTGAAGGAAATAAAATCTTAAGAAACAGAATTGGCCTAATGGTAAAAGAAGAACAAAAATACACCAAAGAATCTTAATGTCTTCTTATTAATCAGATGTGCCCTAGTGTACCAGGAATGAATGTGATACATTGCCCTAAAAAAGCAGAATTTGCCAAATGGAAAAAGAGGTATAAAAACTCTGTGAAGAAAATAATTCTTAAAAATCAAACTTGGGCAAGTAGAAGCTAATGACTTCATGACACATGAAGAAACAATGAAACAAAGACAAAACAATGGAAAAAAGAAGAAAATGAGCACTACCTTGTTAGGAAAACAATTGACCTCAAAAATTAATCAGGGAGAGAACATTTAAGAATTATTTGAATAAATGGAAATCATGATCAAAGAAGGAACCTTGACATTATCTTTCAAGAAATTATCAGGGAAAACTGTCTTGATAATTTTTTAATCAGAAGGTAAAATGAAATGGAAAAGATTCACTAATCACTTCCTAAAAGAGCTGAACAAATGAAAACTCCCAGAAATATTATGTCCAAATTCCAGAGTCCCCAGGTCAGAGATAAAATATTTCAAGAGTCCAGAAAGAAATAATTTAAATATCATGGAACCACAGTAAGAATTACCCAAGATTTGGTGACTTAACGGGATGGAGGACTTAAAATAGGATATTTTGGAAGATAAATGAACTAGGATTACAAACAAGAGTCACCTATTTAGCAAAACTGAGTTCAATTCTTCAGGGGAAAAAATGGATAGTTAATGAAATGGAAAACTTCCAGATATTTCTGATGAAAAGACCAGAGTTGTATAGAAAATCTGACATTCAACCAGAAAACTCAAGAGAAGCATGAAAATATAAACATGAAAGAGTAATCACAAGAGTCTTGATAAAGTTAAACCTTTACATCTTATATGGGAAGATGATTCATGCAACTTCTAAGAGCTTTATCAGTATTAGAGCAGTTAAAGGAGCTTTGTACAGAGGGCATGGTTGTGAGCTGATTATGTTGGAATGATTTCCAAAAGAAGAAAATGAAAGGGGGGAGAGAAAGAGGGACGCAATGGGAGAAGAGAGGAGAGGTAGAATGGGGAAAATTATCTCACATAAAAGAAATGTGCAAGGAAGAGTTTTTACAATGGAGGAGAAAATGAAGGGATGCAGGATGTCAGGCAATGCTTGAAACTCACTCTCATCAGAATTTGTTCAAAGAAGGGAGACTATATGTTAACACACTCAGTTGTGCATAGAATAGGGAAATAAGACGGGAAGGATAGAATAAAAAGGGCAGAGATGATAAAGGGGAGGGCAGATTAAGGGTTGAAATGGTTAGAAGGAAAATAGACTTTTGAAGAAGGATGGATAAAAAGAAGAAACAAAAGAAAATGCAATAGAGGGAAATACACAGTAATCATAATTCTGACTGTGAATGAGATGAGCTCACCCACAAAATAGAAGTAGATAGCAGAAGGGATTAGAAAACAGAATCTAACAGTATGTTAACAACAGACACACAAAACGGAAAGACAAACAGAGAGTTAAAATAATATGCTCCACCAAAAAGGTAGAGATAGTAATCCTGGGGACAGTGAGGTGACATATCGGATAGAGTTCCAGGCCTGGAGTCAGGAAGACTTATCTTCCTGAGTTCAAATCTGATTTTAGATGCTTATCAGCTGTGTGATCCTGGTAAAGTCAGTTAATTCTGTATGCCTCAGTTCCTTATCTGTCACAATGAACATGTCACAAAAAAATACTACAGTATCTTTGCCAAAAAACCAAACCCTCAATGGGGTCACAAGAAGTCAGACCTGATTGAAATGACCGAACAACAAACAACAAAGCAGTCATGATCTCAGACAAGGAAAAAGCAAAAATAGACCTAACTAAAAGAGATAACCAGAGAAACTATATATTCTGAAAAGTACCATAGAAAATGAAGTAATATGAAAATTGTTTACAGCAAATTGCTCTGATAAAGACCTTATTTTTCAAATATATATTGAGTATAGAATTTAGTCATAGAGTTATAGAATTTATAAAAATAAGAGCCACTCCCCAATTGGTAAATGGTCAAAGGATATAAACAGGCAGTTTTAAGAAGAAATCAAAGCTATTTATAGTTATATGAAAAAAATACTCTAAATCACTATTGATTAGAGGAATGCAAATTAAAGCAACTCTGAGGTACCACCTCAGACATATTAGAAATGATAAATGCTGGAGGGGTTGAGGGGAAAATAGATACATTAATGAACTGCTAGTAGAGAGTGAACTGATCTCACCACTCTGGAGAACAATTTGGAACTATGCCCAAAAGGCTATTAAACTGCATCCCCCTTGAACCAATAACACTAGTAAGTTTGTAGAACAAAGAAATCAAAGAAAAAGGAAAAGGACCTATATATCCAAAAATATTTATAATTCTTTTATGGTGGCAAAGTATTGGAAATTGAGGGGATGCTCTGGGGAATGGCTCAACAAGTTGTGGTATATGATTGTGATAGAGTATTATTGTGCTATAAGAAATTAACTCTGAACACAATGTTTGTTTATTATGTAAGCTTTCTTGAAATAGACATTTATTGCTTTATAATTTGAATCCTCTTTTATATTCTGCTGTGCACATGGCATTGTTTTTTTTCTTATTTTGTATTTAAGTTTGTTTCTTTTTTCTTTTCTTATTGTGTACTTAAGTCTAAAATAAAAAATACAAAAAATGATGAGGGAGTGGTTTCAGAAAATATGGCAAGACTGTGAATTGATGCAAACTGAAATGAGAACTGGAAGATCATCACATAGTAACAGCAATGTTGCAATAATCAACTGTGAAAGACTTGGCTGCTCTGATCAATGATGTGATCCAAGACAATTCCAAATGACTCATAATGAAAAAATGCTAACCACCTCCAGAGAGAGAACTGATGAACTTTGAGTTATAAATTAAAGGATAATTGTCTCATTTTATGTTTCTTGCTTTTTAAAAAATATGGCTAATATAAAAATGTTTTGTATGATTTCACATGTATAGTTATATATTTCTTGCCTTCTCAGGGAATGTGGAAGGGGGTGAATTAGAGGGAGCAAATTTGGAACTCAAAATTTTAAAAGAATAAATAATTTTAAGAGAAAAAATGACAAGTATGTCACATTGACTGCAATATTATGTGTAGGATTACTCTTCAACAACTAATACAAATTTGAAAACTGCCATGTCATAATTATGGAGGGAAACTATGAAAAAGAGTTTCAACTATTTCTCAGAAGGACATTTTATTTACATATTAGTTTTCATGATACAACATTAATGCCACATAACATGATAGCAATACACAAAATTGGAATTCTACCTCTGTATAAATATTTAATCTTATAGTTCCTATTTAATTCTATTATAAACAACTGAAGTTACTTTATGAGTGTAAAAAAATCTATAGTGTACCATAATTTAGAAAATAACTTACCATAAAATATTGACTAAATACTAAGATTAATTATTTTCTAAAAATTTAATAGATCAACTAATCAAGCTACAAATATTTATTAAGCACCTACAAAGATCATGCAGTTTTTGCTTTTCTGAGTAAGTACTAGTAATTAGGACTATCTTGTATTTATTTTATTGTTTAAGTTCATCATATCACTGTAATAATAATCCATCAAAGAAAATATATTGGAAGAGGAACTATGGTAGGATAAAATATAGCAACAAAACCCACTTTAGAAAACAAGGAGTTAGATAAAGATGACTCATTCTGTGTAAATGACAAAGACCCTGGGACTTACTAAGGAATATACTTCGGGGAAAACGCCTTCAGGGCTTGAAGGTCAAGCTGATGATGACAATGGAAAGCAGCTATTGCGGGGAAGGAGAAAAGATCTCAGTGAAAAATCCTGTGTGCTCATCTTGGACTTTTAAAATTAGGATGTAATGGAGAAAGTGTCAAAGTCTGATAACAGTGCCCCAATACGAGTACCTCAGAGAGACAAATCAGGCACTGATGGTTCATACTGATCTTAATCACTCCATAAATTACTACTTATCATGAGGATTTAGCTTTTTTAAAAAATTGCAACCACTTATTCCTGGAAAGAATACAAAGGCATTTTTTCCTTCATGCAGTCACCCTTATGTGTCCATAGTCCTTAAAAAACTGAGACTAACACTATCCTTCCTCACCTACCCCTAACCCTGGACAGAATCACTCAAAAAACCATGAACCACTGGATGAAAGAGAAATATCAATAGAAAGGTTCATGTATCTAAAGCTATATATAGTTTCTTCCTTTCTACTCTTTCAAGTTAAATTTACAGCATCGAAGAGTCGAAGAGAGACCTCATATCTGAACAGTGATTCTCCACTCCATTCTCCCCAGTGAAAAGTCACCTAACTTTTGCTTGGAAGAAGACCTCCAGTGGTGGGGAACTCACTCCCTCTCAAGATAACCATTCAACTTTTGGACAGTTCCAATTTTTAGGAAGTTTCCCTCTCTCCCCTTCACTTGTAGTTGAATGCAGACTCTTGGCAATGTCCACCCAAGGTTCTTTGCTTTGCCTTAAGGCACCAAGAAAAACAAAGGGAATTCCTCTATTATATAACAATTCTCAGCTCTTAAAGGAACTGATGATATACCCCCAAAGACACACAAATATCTATTTCTTTAGGCAAAACATCTCCCTCTTTCAAATTGCCCTTGTATTATATGAATTTTAGTTTCCTCACCGTCCTGGTCATCCTTCTCTAGACCTCCTTCAGCTTGCCATTATCTTACCTAACTTATGTATCTGATTTAAATATTATATATTCCATGTATCTGATTGGGGCAGAGTATATTGGGCTATCACCTCCTTGTTTCAAATAACTATGCTTCTCTCAATGAATTTCAGAAGAATATAAGCTTATAGAGGCCAGAGACCTTAGCATTTTAGGCTTTGCATGTCATGTTCCAAAAGCAAGTGAAATTGAGGTGAATCTAACAGAGATGAATTGGAAAGAACATTTAGGCTCAAAGAGAACTAGAAAAACTTGAAAAGAATTAGAGTTATCTATAAGCTAAATAAACTGCCCCAGGAAGTAGTGGGTTCCTCAACAAGCAAGTAAAAGCTGGATAATCACTTATTGGCTATGTTGTAAAGGAAATTTTTGTATGAGTATGGGTCAGAGTAGATGGTTCTGAGGTCCCTTCCAACTCTGAAATTCTATGATCTTTCATAAGAAATTATAAAATATTTAAGTCTAATTGGGAATGTGAATGATTAAATGCTAGAAATTGAATACAAGGTGGGAAAAAGAGGGAAAAACTTGGAAATTTTTTCACAAATTTCATTTTAAAAAATTTAGCATGATGAACTCCCTTATAAGATCTCACACTGAAGCTAAGGTCATGCATTGATGGAAAAAGTATAAAAATATTTTCATTATCAAGTGTGTTTGTTTTTTTTAAATCATGAATTATAGCTTAAAAATACTCCTTGGAAAGATACACTTAAAAATAGTGCATCCTTTCCACTAAAAATATGATCAGTTGTGAAGTTTTTAGCACCTTTTTGCAAAGGCACAAATTTATTATTTTAAATAAAAATTAATTGTTTAAGAGAAAGTAAAACCTTACACTCTTGAGTTTTGTAATAAATCAAACAACTCAGAGAGGCCTGCAACAGTTTTAGAACAGGAGCCAAGTGACATTTGAAAATGCATTTGGTCAATGGCAAGATTCTCTATTATTGTTTAAAATACATAAAAGAACTGTTTTCATTTATTATTTATAGCACACTTCATATTTGTAGAAATACTTTCATAGTAATTTATTAGTCCCCAATACAATCCAGCAAGAAGATCAATATTATTGCCCATTTGACCAATAGATGAAGATGAACCACTTTCCCTTCTAAGCCTATTAGCAGAACCAAATACCAGGATTTAGGAGGCGCCCTTAATATCAGGCTATTGTTCAGGTTACCATGTAACCTTTCTATTTAATTATAGGTTCAATACTGAAGTACATGTTATTTTGTTTAATAGCGTGTATCAAAACCTTAAGCAATATTTGGAAAGCAATGGTACAAGATCTATTAATTCTGTGACCACTAGATTAATACATCTGGAAATTTCTTGTAGTACTATCATCAAACATTATTTTATTGCATTATTTATTATTTATTTAGTTTTGCAGTTCATTATTTATCTCTATGGCTCATATTAATCTTCTCTTAACACATAGATATTGTTGGTCAAGAAAATGTTGCAGACATCCATCCATTATTCTTTCAACTGATATTCATTAAGTACCTATGAAAAGGAAGACCCTGCACTGGGGGGCTGGAATTACAAAGATAACTGATGCTGTTTCAAGGAATCTGCTGACTCCCAGTGTGAGGTTGGTATGATATTGACATTCACATCAATATGTATGATGCACAATAGAATGTAATGGAGAAAAGGATATATCCAAAGTGCTCATGGGAAATTTGGAGATGGAAAGCTCACATGCAGCCAGAGGGAAGCAAAGATGGCTTCATAGAGAAGGTAGCAACTTATGAGTCCTTAAAAGGATAGAATCTATCAATTCATAAGCACTTATTAAGCACCCACTATATGTCTGACATTGGCAACATAAATACAAAGAATGAAAAACCCCTACTTAAAAATAACTTAATTCAAAAGGGAGACATAATGAATATTAACCTAAGTATATACCAAAAAAATGACCAAAAAAACCATAAAGACAATAAATACAAATAAAATAAAGGTTATTTGGGAGGGATGGTACTAGCAGTTGGGGGAATCAGGAAAGGATTCATGTATAAGGTGGTACTTGAGCTGCAACTCGAAGGAAGAGAAGGATCTATGAGGCAGAAGTGAAGAGGGAGTTGGCCAATACAAAGATACAGTGATGGGAGATGGAGTGTCAATGTGTGATGAACATAGAGACTGGATTACGGAGTTCAGAAGTGGGGTAATTTTTCATGAAACTGGAAAGCTAGGTTGTAGCTAGGATGCAGGGAGTTTTTAAGGCTATGCAGAGGAGTTTGTATTATATCTTGGAGTCAATAGAGAGCTGCTGAAGGTTACTGAGCACAGAAATGAAATGATCACATCTGACTTTAAGGAAAAACAGAATTTCAGTAGATAGAGATGAGGATATAATGCATCCCAGGCTTATGGATGAACCTGTGATAATGTAAGGGTGTAGTGGGTGGTCAAATGAGTGCAACAGATGACTCATAGTCCAGAATCACTGAAATATAAAGTCCACAAATAGCAGCAATATGTAATAAAGCTGAAGAGGTGAGTTCCAGGTGGAAAATAGAGAGTCTTAAATGACAGGCTATAGGGTTTATATTTTACACTATAGCCAAGAGGGAACCTCTTAAGGTTTTTTTTAGCAGGTTAGAAGCATGTTCCCTTTGCCATGGAAGGATTATAAATCTCATTTTGAAATAACCAGTGCATCTTGAACTAATACTAGTGCATGGCAGCTCTCCAAGAATCATCCCAGGCACTACGTTGATAAGTAGTTTGGTTGCACCAAGGCTTTCAAATTTATTTTAGTTTTTCTTCTGTACATATATAAATGTTATTTTAAATAGATATAATTGCTTTTTGTTGTTTTTCATATTTTCTACTTCCCAGTAACTCCCATATTAAAGGAGAATCAAGGAAAAACAAACCAACATATTGACCATATCTGATTAACTTTTCTGTACTTGTACCATTCCACCAAGCTGAGGAAGTCATGTTTCATGGTCAGTTCTCTGAAGCCATGGTTTCTTGTTGCATTGTTCAGAGTTCTTGTGTCTTTCAATGGTCATGGAGCAAACTCCTCACCTGATTCTATTTACTTTCCTATGCATCAGTCCATATAAATCTTCCAAAATTTCCCTGAGTTCTTTATTTTTTTTTAGAGGTTAGTAATAGTCTACTTTGTTCACATGCTACAATTTATTCAGACATTTACCAATTTATGGTTACTCAATTCTAATTTTCTATTTTTTTTGAAACCACCACTTTTTTCATGTTTGTTGTTGCAATGTTTTTACTAAGTAAGTCATTCACGCCAAGAGATCAACTTCACTATCTTATTATATTTTATTTGAGTAAAAAGAATATCTAGTCTATTGGACAAGATGCATTTGGTTTTTACGGAAGATACTTTCTTTAAATGACAACAACAACATGCACTTGAGTTCATTCTTGGGTTCTACATTAATTCACTTATCAACCCACTTTTGAAAGCTAATTGCTGGTTAGTTATAGTATTTTCATCTCGTTATGATTCATAGCAATCAAGGCGGTAGAGCCTCTCTTCACATATTCAATTGTTTCTCAAACTAGGACATAATTGGCTTTAAATGCTTCCAGTAGAGAACATGGTTTTCCTTTCCCATGTCAGATTCCAGTAGCCATGGTACCAGGAAAGTACACCCAGTAAATTTAGTATAATTTTTACTTAAATATAAAAACCAATCAGAATAAAATATGTTTGTTGATCAAGAGATTCATCAAAGTTGTTCTCTTTTTTAGTATTCCTGGTCTTGCAGTGTCATGAAGACATTTAAGACCTTAAGTGCAGTCATTTTCACTGCTTGTCCCTCTTGCATAGAAGGTTCTCCCTCCTTACTCCTTAACGCTGCTTCTTGGCTTCTCTGTTTTCCTTCAGGACCCAGATAAAATCCTCCCTTCCATAAAAAGCCTTTTCTAAATCTCTCAATTCTAGTGCAAAAGGACTGAAATTAATAATGTATTTCATTGGAAAGACTATAACCAAAGAGATTTTATGAACTTGGGATAGTCTTTGTGACTGTTCTCTCTCTTTCTCTTTCTCTCTGTCTCTATTTTCTCTCCCTGTCTCTGTATCTCTATTTCTGCCTCTCTCGGTCTCTCTCCCTCTCTGTCTCTGTCTCTCTCTCTCTCTCTCTTCCACCTTTCTCCCTTCCTCCTTCCTTTCTCCACATGATAGAAAAAGCAGAGGTACTCCCACATGAGTAGATTTTGGCAAGTACAGGCTGATGTTGACCTCAGGCAAAATTCTATAATGGATTATTAAATAGATGCTTTGTGAGCATTCAGAAAAAAAAGTTTCATGATAAATAAAAGCTAACATGGTGCTCTAATATCAAGTCATGCCTAATTAAGCTCATTTGTCTTTTAAAAATTTTTTATAAGACTCCTAGCTTGTTAGATCAGATGCCAAGATGTGACTTAAGTAGTACATTGGAAAAGTGCTATCTTGGCTAAGGCAATGAATGGGGCTCAATGATAGTAAAGGTATGTAGATAAGCAGCAGGTTGAGCAACTATAGTCAAAGAACGTTGATTAATGTTGTCACCCTGGAAAGAAATCTCTAGGAGGCAGACAAAGTGTTGTCTTTGGTCCTTTCCTATGAAATGTTATTAATGATTTGGATGAAGACAACGAAGGGACATTTACCATATTTGTGACACAATACTGAGAGGGGAACTATTATAACAGATGAAGATTCAAATTCTTGACAAGCTGTTAAGTAAGACTGAGTCAAAACCAACAAGATGGAATTTAATAGACATTAACATAAATTCCACCATTTTGAGCAACAACAAAAATAAATTGCATGAGTACTGGATCAAGAGAGGCTTGGCTTGGCAGCACTGGAGGTGAAAAAATGATATGATGTGATAGCTAAAGAAAGTCAAACCAAAATCTGGACTGTCTTTTCTTTTCTCTCCTTTTTCCAGCATTTGACATCATATCAGATACACAGTAAGTGCTTAATAAGTGTATACTGACTGTTTGATATAGAACTGGGCTATATATGAAATACATATAATTCACAAAGGGAATAACATAAAAGGGGATCAGGAAAGGATGTGTAGGTAACCCTAAAGATGGTCAAGTTTGATACCCTCATTAAATAGATAAGAAGAAGTAGGTCCAGAAGTAAATAGAAGAGTCAAAGCTATCCCTTTCCAAAGTTCTTTCTATTCTAAGTTGGCAAAAATGCTGGACAATAACCACAGCCACCATGGCAGGATAGCAGTGCATTGTGTAACTTTTCTGTGGAATTTCTGAGAAATAGGGAAGTTGGGTGGGAGGCCTGAGCATCCAGCCAAATTCAGTAACAGGGAAAACAAATACGAGAGTGGGGTAGAATGAGGAATGGAAGGAGAACACTGAGAAAGAGGAGAATTTCCAGCAGAAAGGTTCAGAGTAACTCAAGATTTCAAGACAATAGAGGAGTCAGCTAGGATCTGGGTGTCTAATACGGAGGGGAACAGAACAGAGCAGCTGGAGGGTAACTGGGAATAAGCTTGGCCTCAAGACACCAACTGGCCCCAACCTCCTGGGTCTGTTGTTACCCTGGAACAGTTGTGTTTAATTGGACTTTAGGCTCAGGTTCTACTGCCACCTCCCTTGTCACTACCGCAATGCCACAATGTGGTCTGATTGTTTAGAAAAACACCGTTTGAAACTAGCAGTGACTGAGAGGAAAAAATACAATATGCTTATAAGATAATAAATCTTATTATTAAGCATTTTACAGATGAAATTGAAACCAAGGGAGCTTACGTGACATGCCTCAGGTAATAGGTAATGAGGATCAAGGGTAGAATTTGAATCTCTAATTTCAAAGCCTATATTCTTTCCATTGCACTTCTCTGTCAACTCAGAAATCAGTGTTCAGAAGTTTAAGTAGCCCAAGATGAATCATTTGAAGTTTGAAAGAGCCATGAATTATATGTATTAATGAATAGCTAAGTATGTACCACAAGTACATACAGACATGCACATACACACACATACAAGCACATGAAGCTACAGGGGAAAAGAACCATATTTGGAGTTATTGGTCATATACTCTAAAAATAAAGCATTTTTTACTACCCTACAGCCTTGAACAAAGAAAAGGGGCTCCTCTGTACCTCTATTTCCTCATCTGAAAATAACAAGAAAGTTGGACTAGATGACCCAATGGAGCCCTTTTGAGCTCAAAATCTATGAGCCTGTGATGTCTGGGCCCTTCTTGCTACCAAAACGATATTGACAATGTTATTTGAGGTTGGATTCCTTAAACTTCATCAGACATGAAATAAGATCACCGACTGCAGAAGTTAGAATAAGGAATGAAGATCTACTTTTGTATGTTTCCATTTTGTGGGTTTTAGTCAGTAGGTTGATACGGCAGCCAGAGAAGCTAATGAGATATTGAGCTTCAGGAAGAGAACAGAACTTTCAAGAATGAGGAGATGATGATTCTGCTTTACTGTTCCTGGGTCGGACAACAGTGAAATCATTGGCTTCTATTCTGGGTAGGATATTTTATGGAGGGCCTTGATAAGTGGTAGAGCATAAGATAGCAATGGTGGTGGAGAAGAGCCATAGCACATAAGGAATGGTCAAAGATCTGAGGGTATTTAGCCTAGAGAGGAGAAGACTCAGATGAAGTAGGGTGGGAGAGAGGGCATTATGATAGCTGTTTTCACATATTTGAGGTCTATCATGGAGAAGAGGGATTAATTAGATTTCTCCCTTTTGACTATAGAGAGCAGAAACAGAACCACTGAGTGGAAATTACAGAGACAAATTTAAATTTGACATCAAGGAAAACCAAATAATTAGAGCTAACCCAAATAGAATGGGCTGTGTTGGGAGGTACGGCAAGGAAGCTGGGTGGTGCTGACACTAGGTCTGTGACCCTAGGTAAGTGATTTTACCTCTGTCTGCCTCAGTTTCTTCATCAGTAAAATAAGGGTAACAATACTTCTCAAGGTTATTGTTAGTATAAAATGATATTTGTAAAGCTCTTTGCAATGCTGAAAATGACAAAGAAATGATATTGCTACTGTTGCTATTATGGTTGCTGTCATTGTTAATACTTAGTTTTTACCTCACTGGATTTCTTTAATAAAAGAGTGAACAACCACTTGTTGGATGTGATACAGACAGGATTCTTATCTAGGTATAAGTTGACCTAAATGGCCGCTAATATCTTTTCCAGCCCTTAAATTCCATGATAATTGGCTATACACCCCCAACACCCATTTCTTAATTTAGATGAACAATTAAATTATTCATATTTGTTCTCCTTTCTATAGTTCTTTAGCTGATTTTTCATAAATTCAAGAAATAGGCCAAGTCAAAAAAGCAAATCTCCCATCAATAGTTAATGTTTTTGAAGTAGACTCCCATGAGAATCACATTTCTTCAATGGGAGCCAAAAGATAGCAGAAACAGCCCTTTCCATAGACAAGTACCTTCAGCCCTCCATGGGCTTCACATTTCATCACCATGAAGATAACTGACCCGGAGTACCTAACTTCACTGGCAAGGGGTACTCTAATATGGTACTTCCCAACTCAGCATATAGGGGAAATGCTGGCTCTCCTTTCTAAGAGGGGCTTCCCAAGACCATTCCAGAGTCTGGGCTGAGTTTGGCATAGTCCAGTCGAAGGTGGACACAGAAACAGCCACATAAAGTACATGTAGGAAGGCAGCACCATGTTGCTCTGTCTCCAGATAACTTCCCTGGGGCCCTAAATGTTTTTGGTACTGAGTAAAATGTTTGGCACTTTGGCAGGCTGTATGCAGGCCAAAAGCTGATAAGGGAGACTCTCAGTGCCAGGCTTGGGCTCCGATAAGGTTGGGAAAATGTTTCATATCATGTTATGTCAGAGGGAGGCAGTACTTTCAAAGGGTCAGCCTTTGGAGGGGCAGTGCATACTTCTCTCCCACTGCCTGTCACTCTCCATTCGACTTCAGCACCCATTCCACCTCACCTAGCCTCCTTCTTCCCCAGGAGAAGCCTTTCCATTCTCTCTGATCTCTTAGCCTAGGGCATGTCTAAATAGATTGGGAGCAAGGACCCTTTGAATTGATCCAGTTCTAGTTCTTGCCAATTCTCCTGGGAAATAAGCATTCCATTTTAATAAGGAAAGAAGAAAGAAAACACTTGAGAGTCAAGGAGGAGCAAGGTTAGAGCTTAAATGCACGTGAGCCCTTAACCTTGAGACTAAGAGCCAAGGGGGAAGAGGCCAGCAAGTTCTAAGACCTGTACTAGGCACTTGATAAATCCTTATTAGCTGATGGGTTTATTGATTGAGGCAAGAAATTAAGGAAGGCATAATTGACACATCTCAGGTGGTCCATTCTCTAAGGCATCCCTAGGCTTGTGGAAATGGGAGCTTTGAATATGCCTAGCGACATGAATAGATGGAGGCATGGAGAAATAAAATGACTAACCCAGTATCACAGAAGAAAAAAGTAGAAGACACTGAGGCAGAGCCCACTTCGTATTCTCACTATTTTCTCCCATAACATACATGCTCAGTCCTAGAGTTATATATGACCATTTGCTATGAATATACAGGGAACCTTTCATCCTTTTGTGTCTAGGTGATAGAATCTTAGGCATTAGAACTAGAAGGGATATTAGAGGCTTCTGGACTGATCTTTTTAAACTGTCGAAGGCCAAGGAGAGGCAGGGTGATTCAGTAGAAAGAGCTCTGTACCCAGAGCTCAGTAACATGAGTTCAAATCCTAGCTCTGCTCCTTATTCATTGTGAATTTTTAGATAAGTATTTATTCTTTTTTATCCTTAGATTCCTCATCTGAAAAACGAGACTGTTGTACTAGATGTCTCTAAGGTCCCTTTTAATTCTAAAACCATTGTCTTCTCCTCTTATAGATTAAAAAAAAATCCTAATTTCTAGAGAAGGAAAATAATTTGTCCCAGTAAGTATCAGCTCTTTCCAAGTATATGGGTGGATTCAGATTCAGGGTTGGAAGGGACCTTGGAGGCTACCATGTTCAACATCCTCATTTAAACTGATGAGTAGTCTAGGGTAGAGAGAAATTAGATGACTTGTCCAGGGTCATCTAGCTAGTAAATGTCTGAGACTGAATCTGAATCCAGGTACCACTGACTCCAACTCCAGGACTCTGTTCATCCCTACATTATGCCTGTTAGGATATTTTCTCCCACTTTTTCAGTCTGTGCTATCTCCTTATCAATTAATTTGTTTGAGGTTTGAACTTCAATGATCACTAAATTTACATGTATGACCCTGGGCAAGTCATTTAACTCTCTTTGCCTTTATCCCTCATCTTTAAAATGAGAATTAGAGAAGGATATGGCAAAAATCTTGGCCAAGAAAACCCCATGTAGGGTCACAAAGAGTCAGACATGACGGAAATATCTGAACAACAACAAAAAATTACATTTTTATGTTTATGGTTACAGTCTTTTGATACACATAACTCCTGTGAGGGAAGTAGAGCAAATGTTATCATCTTTATTTTACAAATGATAAAACTGAATCTTAGAGAAGTTAAATGATATGCTTAATATCACACAACCAGAGAACCCTGACACCTCTTTTGAGAAGCATCATGGGTAGAATGATGGACATAGAGGCAAAAGGCATGGGTGTGTCACAGCAATGCTAGGACCTAAAACATTCTCCAAGGACTCAAGGCAAAATCCAAGCACATCCAGAGAAAGAACTATGGAATCAAAATGCAGAATGAAGCAGGCTGTTTTCTCTTGTGTTATGTTTTGTTTTGTTTTCTCTCATTGTTTCTCCCATTCATTTTAATTCTTCTATACAACATGACTAATGTGAAAATATATTTAATAACAATGTATGTGTAGAATCCATGTAAGACTGCATGCATCTCAAGGAGGGAGGGGAGAAAAAGGGGGGGAATATTTAAGTTTATGGAAGTGACTGTTGAAAACTGAAAACACATTAATTAAATTTTTAAAATGCCATGGATGTAAATTCTAACAGCACACATGAACTTTGGGAATTATCAATGAGCCACTTAACTCCAGGGATGTTCAGTTTCCTAATTTGTACAATGAGGATGGTAATATTTGTGCCACCTATTTCATATGGGTATTGTGAAGAAAGTGTTTTACAAACCTCAAAGTGCTATATAAATCTGACTTCTTATTCTTTCTCAAAGCTCATTGCTGTTTGCACCATACTCTAGTTCTATTGGACATTGACTGCCCAGTAGACAAATTACCAGAGTATTTAAGAGTATTCTGTCCATTCAATGGACAGAAATACAAAATAGCTTTTGGTTCTCTGAAGCTCTTTCATTCTCCAGTGAGAGTAACCAAATAGCTAACGGTGCCTAGGAGGAAACTGAGTCAAACAGGGTTAAGTGACTTTCCCAGGGTCACACAGATAGTAAGTATCTGAGGCCAGATTTTAACTCAGGAAAATAAGCCTTCATGACTCAGGCTTGGCACTCTATCCACTGTGACACCTAACTACCTGAGAAGATGTGTATAAAATTATTCATGGGGGATAAAGAGCATGCATGTGAAGAAAGAAAACATAGTGCAAATTATATGTAACCTGGACAGATTTTTTTGACTCATTTAAATTATTGCAATGACTTACAAATAATATTTGATAAATAACTGCAGTTTAATTATGCAACAAAATAATAAGATTTATGTAACAAATATATTATCTCACTTTAACTTTGCAGCAACCTCATTAAGTAGATACACTAGGTATTAATATGACACTCATTTTCAAGACAAGGAGACTGATGTGGCATGTAGTTGTAATGGAATGTTGCTGTTTTACAAGAAAGGATCAGCAGGTGGATTTCAGAAAAATCTGGAAAGACTGATATGAACTGATGCAAAGTGAAGTTAACAGAAGCAGAACATTTTTCATAGTAACAGCAGTCTATATGATGATCAACTGTGAATGACTTAGCTATGCTCAGCAATACAATGATCCAAGACAATTCCAAAGGACTCATGATGAAAGATAAAGATAGATGATAAGAACTGATTCAGTCTGACTGTAGATTGAAGCATACTATTTTTCACTTTCTGTATCTTTTTCATGGTTTCCCCCTTTGTGTCTGTATCTTCTTTCACAACATGATTAATATGGTAATGTTTTGCATGCTTGAACCTGTATCCGATTCTTTACTGTCTTAAGGAAGGGAACAGGAGGGAGGGAGAGAGAAAATTTGCAACTCAACTGAAAAAAAAAGAATTGAGGGAGGGAGAGAGAAAATTTGCAACTCAATTGAAAAAAAAAAGAATTTTTAAAATTGTCTTTACATGAAACTGGGGAAAATACAATAGTGTCTTTTTTTTTAAGATGAGGAAATTGACACTCTTTGAGGTTAAAGGAATCAACCATGGTTACAGAGCTAAAGTCGGAGGTGGAATTGGAAATGAGATTGTTTCTGACTGCTAACCCACTATCCACTACCCACACTGTATCCCAGTGTAATAATTAATTTTAGGTTTTACAATTACCTTGAACATCTCATTCAGTCACTCATAAGCTAAAATAATTTGAAGGCTAAAATTTTTGCATCGCCAAGTGCCAAGATCCCTTCAAACAAAAAGTTCTTAATATTTTTTTTCTATCATGGAAACTTTTGACAATCTGGGGACCCCTGTGGACCCTTTTTAAGAATATATTTTAAATGCATGAATTTAAATACAAAGAAACTAATTATATTGAAATATAATTATAAAATATTTTATATTTTACAGAGCCCAAGTTAAGAACTCTTTATACATAATCCAGGTTCAACCTAGTTCAAATCAGAACATATGTATAGTTGAAGAAGACATATATTTGAATTATACCCAGGTTGGGAATCTGTGAGGGGACACAGTTGTAGGGGAGGCATGCAAATTGATTCAAGAGCAACTGAGTCAAGAATAAAGTTAAGATTGGTGGGGGAGAGGGGGTAGAGTTAAAAATATAGAAGTAATTCAGAGACTACTTCCCTGGTAACTCTCGTTAATAGGTTCAAGTTCTAGACTATTGAAAATAGTTTTCAGTTTATTTCTCTTTTATATTTTTAAAAAATATTTTTGTTATCCATGTGAAAGGGCTGTGGCAAATTTAATTCAGCTAGCAAAGGGTTCCATCTTCAGGCCATGCTGCCCAGACATAGACTCACTTTGGACCCCTGGGGCTTCTTGTGGACCACCAAGTTTAGCAGTAATTGCTTGAGTGATAGTCTTTATTCAAGTCCCTGATGGTTATTTTTGATGCTCTGAGTGGTGGGAAATTAAGAAAACTTTTCCAAGGCAGACTGTCCTATACAAAGTTGTAAAGTAATATCCTTCTAAAAGTGAGTTACTACTGAACCCAGAGCTTACAGCCATTGCTATAGCAACCAGGGTTCTAACAGAAGTAGTCACACTCTCCATAGTCATCAAGTATCACCATAGCAACAGGAACCTCCATAAAGAAAAAGGAAAAAAAATCTCAAACTGTCAGTTGGAATAAAAGAAGCTAGTGAGGGATTGGGGGTTGGGGGCAAGCTGAGTCTGAAAAGAACACAAAGATGGAGCAAGGGCCATGGTGAAAAGAAATGATTGCCTAGAGACTGAACAAACAAGGGAAGACAGAAAGGAAACAATGAGCAAAACATAGGTTAGTGATGAGACTAGAATAACAGGAAGACAGAATAAAAGCTGTTACTTCAAAATGAAATGGGAAAAACATGTGAGTGAGAAGCGTTTATTTATGCCCTCACAGAGGTAGCCTATATGAGTGAACGTGCATTTTGGTTGACAGGGAGTTGGACTTGGTTGGAGTCCAGAGTAGGAGCTCAAATCCCGACTCTACAATTAACGAATTACTAGAGTGACCCAGAAAAACTCCTCCTCCCTGTGCCTCAGTTTCCTCCTCAAGACTGGATAGTTTTTAAGGTTCTTTTCATCCCAAAATCTATGATCCTATTACTTGGCCATTAAAATACTTTTCTAAAGTATCCATTAATGTCAATATTGATATTTAAGAAAGCATCAATTTGACTCAATGAACATTTGGTAATGGTACCAAGAAAGTATAAGGCACTATAATGGACCCTGGAGATACAAAGTCTAAAATAAAATAGTCCTTATTTTCAAGGAGTTTACTTGGAAGATGGAAGGGTACACAGAGAGGAAGGAAGCAGAATATAACACATACAATTAAGTAAATACACAAAATAACACAAAATCATGGAGCAAGAGACTGAGACACAGACACACATACAGGGACAAAGCAATCTTATAACTGGAGTGAGCTCTCTACTATGCATCTACTGCCAGTCTGGATTCAACTGGATGGAACAAGGTAGCCCTCCCAGAATAAGCTCATCACTTCTAAATTTACCACTATGGTGTTAACTCAAGACTTGACTCATTCTTCTCTTTTCTGGAAGGGGATTAACTCCTCTCCCTTCTGATTGGAGGACTAGAGGGTAAAATACAGAATTTCTTCCAATGCCTTCCTTTACAGAGGGCAGAAACTAGACCAAGGTCACTCCACTTTGCATCCACTCTCCAGATAGATTTCAACTCCATGTTCCTGTTCCACTTCTCACTTTCCTGTCTTTTTTTGTGTGGGTTTTCTCTTGCCTAAGGCCTTCATACAATGATTATTTGGAGAATAATTCCAATTATATATTTTATTCATTAGAGGCATTGATGTGCTGTTAAATGATTAACAACTGGCTCTTTGGAAAAGGTGCATAGCACACTTGTAAGTTTAATCTTCATTATTTTTTTTCTGCATTACTTTCTCAAGTCTAGATTAAAAAAAAACACACCCAATAAACCAAGCACTCATTTGTAGCATTTTCTGATGTCTGAGGTGTAAATGCTCACAATGAAAATTGAACAGTCACTCATGAATTCTGAGCTGGCTCCAGTACACTCCTGGATTGTGTGGACTTTTTCTTTAATCTAGGAAAGAGAATTAAGATAACGATTCTGGCACCATTAAAAAGTAAATGACACTGTCTGTGGAATTGAACACTGCCACAGGATAATACTTTTCCAGGTTCTGGAAAAAGCTGAAGTGAAAGATGTGACCAGCAGGTTGATTTTCAGAAAGAGGATCCAGCCCTATCTGGGAGAAACCCTTAACAACAGCAATGATTAGAACTCACATTCTCAAAGGACCTTACAGTTTATAAACCACTTTCCTTATGATACCTCTATAAGATTCCCATTAGAATATCCTTGCTTTACTGTTTAGAGAAATAAACAAGAACAAAATGGAGGGAAGGATGAGACAAGAGTCTGAGGAAGAGAGGGAGATGTAGAGACAGAGAAGGAAACCACACAACTCTCTAAAGCTATGAGGTACAGAGAAGGAAATGATCTGTATTTGAAGAAGGCACTTCCTCATCAGGGAATTCTCCACATCAATGAAATTACAAGTTCAGGATGAACTTCATTTTGGATCAAACTAATTTATTGGTGTCCTGTTGGATCACTCTTATAATGGTTGATCCTATTTACATAATATTTTGAGGTTGGCAAAAGCACTTAAATGCTATCTTATCTATGCTTAAATGTTATCTTATTTTAGACTACCAATTTGGTTAGTCTATTACTAAATAGCCTAATTTTGCAGATGAGGAGACAGAGGGAGACAGTGGTTATACAACTGGCATGAGTCATGCAGCTAGTGTCTGAGGTCAGATTTGAACATAGGCCTTCTGGAAGCAAAGTCTAGCGTTCTATCCACTGTACCACCTAGCTGTCAGTAATTGCATATCACACAGACTTAGCAGTAATATTTGGCATTATATAGAAGGCAGTTGGGTGGTACAGTGTAGTGTGCCAGGTCTGGAGTCAGGAAGACCTGAGTTCAAAATCTAGCCTCACACATACTAATCATGTGACCCTAGACAAGCCACTTAGTCCTGTTTGCCTCAGTTTCTTCATCTATAAAATGAGCTGGAGAAGAAAATGACAAACCACTCCAATATCTCTTTTAAGAATACTCCAAATAGGGTTGTGAATAGTCAGACATGACTGAAACAAGTGAACAGTAACAAAAAAGTATTTATATAGAGTTTTAAGGTTTGCCAAGTGCTTTGCAAGTATTAGCAAGTTGAAGCAGCAAGGTTCTTGAAAGGAGAGACAGAAAGTACCAACACCTTGACCATTGTGTCCTTGCCACTTCTAATAACTGGACAAAAGAGACCAGTCAAGGGTCCAAAATTCCAAGGTTCCCTAGAAAAAATCTGAGGGACAGCAGCCCACTTATGTTTCCTCTTCTCTTGTCACTATTTGTCTTAGACCTTCTGGACTAATGCCATTTTGAAGAATGGAAAAAATAAATCTTTAACAAAGCTTTGCAAAAGGTATATTACCTTGTTAGATACTCCATTCCAACTGGTTATTCAGAAAATATGTCAATAGTATAGAGAAGTCACTAGACAAATTTTGTGTTGCCTTCTGAGATTTTATCTAGAATATAACAACTACAGTCTTCTAAGATTTCATAATAATGCTATACTTATTAGTTTATTACTCAACAAAAATAAGATTTGTCTTCTTTGTCCATTACCAACACTTGCCTATTTTTTAAAAATTCTCAATTTAGTAGTCATAAAAATCCAAATAAGCAAAATAAAAGATTGCACATCACACTATAAATTCCAAGTTACATGTAATTTAGTCTTAAAAGTAAAGAATAACAAAATAAAAAGACATGTTTCCAGTTTGCGTCTATGCTGTCCCTTTTTGATCTTTTTGACTGTCTTGTGTCAGATAAATGTGAGGGAACAGGTATATTACATGGGGACTTATGGATAGGCTTGTCACCTGTATCCTTAGAGGGAATGGTCATATTCATGAGACCACAGACACCAACATCTTAAAGTATGTTTTGTTTCTAGTGTTATGAAAGCTATATTTACATAATCCTGGTCATATGTTGTCCTGATAGTGCTTTTATCAGTAATTCAGGAAGGCTTTATTAGACTTCTCTCATGTGCCAAGTTCTGTGCTAAGTGCTGGGGGATACAAGGAAAGGCAAAAGATGGTCCTTGCTCTCCCAGAGCTAACCTTCATCACTGTGTAGACACATCACACGTCTTCATGTATTTCTTTATATTCTTCATAACTGTCATTTTAAAATGTTTTCTTGGTCTGACCCCATAATTTCATGGGTTTGGGTAGCTCCTGGCGAGGTAATTTCTTTTGCCGGTGGAGACCAGAAGTTGTTTTCTAATTTAGAGATGCCTGGAACCCTGAGAGGTCAAGTGATCTGTCCAGGGTCCTGCAAACCACTCATTATGTTAGTAAGAATCCTTGAGTTCTGGTTTTCCAGAATCCCCCAGCTCCCTCTCTATCTACTGCATTACACAGTCTCTCTGGCAGGTCTACTGTCTTTTCTTGTGGGGCAGTAATAATCCCGTTATCTTCCAGAGTCACAATTTGTCCAGCCATTTCCCAATCATTATCCACATAGATTTTTTCCAGTTGGTTTTAGGTGTTAAAAATAAAATTGTTCCCAATATTTCCATGAAAATAGATCTCTACCCCTCTTTTAATAATACGCATAGAGAGATCTGTATCTCTAAATATTTATATATGTGGATGTATCTATATTTATCTATTACTCTATATAAATCTATCTAGTACTTGCAGGAGAATCATTAAGCTATAGGAAATGGTTTATGGCACATGTATAGTGTACATTATTTGCCTTAGTTCCTCATGTGTAAAATGAACTGGAGAAGGAAATGGTAAACCACTGCAGTATCTGCCAAAAAAAAACCCTAAGTGGGGTCATAAAGAGTCAGATATCACTGAAACGACCAAACGACAACAATAGTGTATATCTCTTACTTTCTCTATTGCGACTTCGTCATTCGAAGTTACCTTCATCTTCCTCTCTGCCCATGTACTCTCATCTCCCCGCTCAGCCCTCCTTTCTCCAAACTGTATTCTTAGAGAAGAAAAATCAAATTCAATGAGCCAGCCAAATTAAGAATCCAAACCAAGTGAATTCTGGCAACACAAGAGATGAATTAGAATTGGCAGAGGATGGAAGAACCAGGCAAGCAGAGGCCAAGCAGCTCATCATGATCCCTTTGGTGGTTTCTAGTCCTAGAAATGAATTTGTTTATATTCCACAGCCCGTTGCTTTTCTTAAGTTTTTCAAATGTATCATGTGCAGACAGAGCCCCCTGGTGGAATTTTTTTCCAGGAGAGTTAAAAACAATGAGTTATACAGAGACACCAGAACTGACAATAGATAGCCCAGACTTTACCTCTTGGGAACCATATGCTAACCCACTCTTGCCCAGAGGACACAGGATTTCTATTCTATTGAAAATAATTTCATCATAAATTTAATAACTGCCCACCGAAACATAATCAAATAAACCCAAAATATGGAAAAAATCTTAACTCAAATTTTTAGGATTCATCCAAATAAAACCAAACAAATCAACAAAAAATTTTTTCAGTGTTTCCTCCTACTTTTATCCTTTTTTAAAAAAAAAAAGTAGTTATATTCATAAGATCACAGATTGAGAGGTGGAGGCCATGTCATCCAAATATCATTATAAAACTGAGAAATCTCAGGATTGTCAAGGTCAAGTAACTTGCCTAAGGTCATGCAGATAGTACGTGCCAGAGACAGACTTTGTATATACAGCTCTGGTTCTGCTTATTTCTCTTTGCATCATTCAGATGGGTCTTTACTTATTTTTTCTGTACCTCCTAATTCTCTTTTTAAATGCCATTATACTTGAGCATATTAATGTGCAAAAGCAGCAAGGTAAAACAGTGGCTAGAGCACTGAGCCTGGAGTGAGAAAGACCTGAGTTCACATCTAGACTCAGACCTTAACAGGTTGTATAACTCCGCTCTTTCTCAAGTCATTTAACTTGTTTGCCTCAGTTCCCTCAACTGTATAACATAACAGCATCTTCCTCACAGGATTATTATGAAGATCAAATGAGATACTCTTTGTAAACCTCTTAGGACAGTGCCTGGCACATAATAAGCCAACCCTGAATTAGTGTTGGTTTCCTTATTTCCTTCCTTTTTTCTTTCTTTCTTTCTTTCCTTCATTCCTTCCTTGAAGAAGCAGTGTGCTATAGTGACTAGACAGCTGGCCTTGGAATCAAGGTATCCTGAGTTCATGCGATTGACACATACTGCTTGGGTGAACTTGGGCAGATCACTTAACCCTTCAGTTTACATGACAATTCTCTGGGATAATAAATTTCAGAGAAGGTGGCAGCCTGCTTTGGCAGAGAGAAGTTCCTCATCCAAAGGTTCCCTATACCAATGAAATCACAGGCCCAGTTCTTATCATTAATATACCACCATTTAGTCAATAAATCTCTATTTACTATACATATAATTTGTCTCTAGGTTTTTTTTTAACCTAATAGGACAGAGCTGCTTAAAGGAAACATTTTTGCAGAAAGAACTTCATATTAGGTAGAATTTAGCCTTTATCTACTCTAATTGTTTCCAACATCTATAGTGTGTCTACTAAGTAGCCTAGATTTTACAGTTTAAGTTTACACACTCTCTAAACCTCCATTCACCAATAAGGCTAAAGTAGAGAGAACATCTTGAATTCATTCTCCTACTACCTAGATTACCTAGATAACAAATTAGTTAGAAATTAATATTAATTGAAAGTAGAAATTTAGACTATCTTTAGGTTATATCCCAATGTCCATATGACAGTTCAGTAGATAGAACACTATATCTGGGTTCAAAAGACATGAGTTCAAATCTAGCCTCATATATTTAATGTCTGTATGACCCTGGATAAGTAATTTACCTCTCTCTTCCTCAGTATTCTCACTTTAAAATCAAGATACCAATAACACCTACTTCCCAAGGTTGTTGTGAGATAATTATTGTGAAATAATAAAATGAGATGATATTTGTGAAGTGTTTTGCAGGTCTTAAAACACTATATAAGTGCTATTCATCATCATCATCATTGTGTCATCCTGGGCCATCTCCAGTCATCCTGATGAACATCTGGTCACTGGATTCAGACAGCTCCGGAGGAGAAGTGAGACTGGTGACCTGCACAGCCCTCCCTCACACAAAGCAAAGTCAAGTGCAAGTCATGTCATCATTTCTCTGATGGCATGGTCTTCTTGAGCAACGAAGGATGAACACACATCATCATCATTGTGTTATATATAAAGCACATACAAAGATGAGAAAAAATTCCCTTCCCTCATATAACTTGTGGTCTAAAATGGAGATTATGACATATTCACACACACACACACACACATACACTCACTTACAAATACTAAGTGTAGCACATACTCTGGCTTTACTCTTCCAGAGTGAAGATGGTTATATCATCCTTTAGGGTTATAGGGATACCCTTGAGGAATTTGGAGTACCTTTCTCTAATGCAATTTACTTCAGTCCTCATTCTATGTGTGTATCCCCACTGTGATTGACCCAGTTCCATTTAATCATTAACATGTATTATATTTAACAAAAGGATATTTGCTTCAAAGATTTAGCAAGAACTGAAATACAAATATCCCTTCACTTCCCAACACTTCAGGAGGGAACATTTTTCCTAATACTATCTTGATCCCTGGGGAGAATGGGCTCAAACTTATCTAGCATCGATCGTACTAAGATTACATGCACAAGAGGTATTGCTGCTGGATGAACCCTTGTCTCAGCTACCACTAGGGTGAATCTGAAAAGCTGGGACTCAAAACTGTGAAGGTGCCAGAACAAACAGGCAGTCTTTGACTAGAACTTTGTATCTGAAGGGAAATAATATAAAATAAGATTAGAAAGGTAGATTGGACACAGATTATGGAGGACTTTAAATATAAAGTTAAGGAGGTTTTTTAAAATCAATATTTCAGAAGGAATATGAATAGTTATTAGATTATTTTGACAGCTGTGTCAAAATGGATTGTAGAAGGGAGAGAAAGGAAACAAATCATTGGAGATACTATCACGGTCCTCCAAGTGAGAGGAGCTAAAACCTCGATCAAGATTTGGGGTTATTTGAGTGAAGAGAGGATTTCACTTTCCCCAACAAGAAATATTGTAAAGGTAGAATGGGTAGTACTTAGCAATTGATTGCACATAGCATAGGAGCGGGGAGAAGAAAGGATACCTGGAAAGTTTCAAGATTGGATTATTTGAAGGTCTGTGATGTCAATAGCAGAAATCAGGAATTTGGGAAGATGAGCCAGGCATAGGGGAGATGATATTGAATTTAAGGGACTGGTGGGACACAGAGGTAGAGTTTACCCAGTAGGACTGGAGTTCTTGAGAGACTGAGCAATGATTTGCATAGAGGTGATAATTAAGGCAATGGGAGTGGATGAGATTGTTGGAGCAAATGACAAAGATGAAAAAGAAGGGAGCCTTAGGAAGCACTCACAGTTATGGAGTAAAAGTGTTATAAAGATGCTCAACCTGCACATTAGACCTGCCAAGATTGGTCACCCAGAGAGGAGAACCAAGAGAGACGAGAGTCATGGATGCCAAAGGAAAATAGCATATTTAGTGCAGTATAGTAAATGCAGCCCTGGACTTGCCTTAGGAAAATGGAAGCTCACCGATTGATTACATGACCCTGGGCAAACTATGTAACCTCTCTCAATCTCAATTTCCTCACATGTAGTTAATAATAACACTACCTTCTTTAAGGGGCTGTGGTGAGGATAGTATATAGCGTTTGGGGAATTTTTTAAGGTGCTATATAAATGCTAGTTATTCTTATTGACTTTAAATGTTGCAGAATTGTTAAGATAGATGAGGACTGAGAAATTGAATTTGACTTGAAAGTTTCATTTGTCACCTTGGAGGGAGCAGTTTCTGTATAGCACTGGGGTCAGAAGCCAGACCGTGAGAGGTCTAGGAGTGAGATGGTGGTAAAGAAGTGGAGGCAACAACTCTATTTTCTAGAAGTTTTTAGTGAAGGGGTAACAGTGCAGCAAAGAAGAAAGAGCACTACATTCAAATTTTCTCTGTGATACTATCTTTGTGACTTTGAATAAGTCACTAAACCTTCCTTGATCTCAGTTTCCTCATCTGTGAAGTGAGGGGGTTGATCTACAAGATCTCTGAGATGCTTTCGTAGTTCTAGATCTATGATCCAATGAATGGTAGCTTGAGGAAGGAGGTTGCGTGCAGGGAGGTTACTTAGAAAAGGAGACAGCTCAGAATATGGGTAACAGGGAAAGAGCCAGGATAGAAGTGAGATTGGAAATGAGGAGGGACAACGATGACTGATGAATCAAGGTCTTGGCAGAGACTGGAGGGAATGTAATTTAGAAGGCATGTGAAGGGCTTCTCTTTACCAAAGAGGTGGATCACTTTTTCCTCTGAGAATATGGACGAAGGAGATGAATGACAGTACACACAAGCTTTTAAGTGTGGGGATATGAAAGAATTGAAGTAAACAGCTCCATTTATTAAGAACTCTGTGGATTCAGCATTGGACTAGAGTTAGGCAGACAAAATGAAATCCAGCTTCAGTCACTTTTTAATTGTGTGGCCCTGCCTAAATCTGTGATTTAAATTCCATTTACCTCAGTTTTCTTAATTATAAGATAGGATTATAACAGCAACTACCTTTCAGTGTTGTTGTGAGGAACAAGAGGTATTAACTGTAAAGGGCTTAGCACAGTGCCTGGCACATAGTAGGGATTATATAATGCTTACCTCCTTTACCTTTCAGTAGTAGCAGATGAGGTCATCTACTAAGTGGGCATGAGAATAGAATCAAGAAAGAGAGGAAGGTTTGGGCAAGGTGGTAAGGAATCACATTAAATTGAATTATATGGGATTTACTTACTTCTTTCCTTTCCCTAGCACCACCTTCACATCTTTTTGTGTATTATATAGGTCACATCCTAAAAGTGAAAGGAAATTATATGGAACGTTCAGGGTATAAAGGCCTTCTCTTCCTTGTTGGAAACATCTGAAGATTAGATGATATGAAAAACAGATAGAAATGAAACTATCAGATTCATAAAAACCTGATCGGAGACAAAAACGCATCAGGCTCCAATCACAACATCCTCTCAGAAACAAGTTCAAAGGAAAAAAAATGATTGGTTTATCAAGTTCCGTTTACTACTCTAGGTTCTCTGATTCCAGATTGATACTTTGCTAAATGTTATACTTTGCCTGCAATTCTTAAAACCAGAATTTTTCAGTTCAATTCTAGCAAGCCTCTTGGAGACAGGCTCTGTTTTCTCACATTTTATGTTCCTCACCACACCTAGCACAGGATAAAGAAGCCCATAGACACCTATTAAATATGCTAATTGGCTGAATGAATGAATGGATTGATCTGTGGAGAACAGATTACTCAGAACAGAGAACAAATCATGACCTAATGAAAGGGTTTTAGGACATTGTTATCTTATGACTTTTAATTTTCTGAATTTTACCCTAGCTTTGGTTAAGTGAAACATGCATCCATAACAAAATGGATAAATTAAATCACCTCAACGTGTCCACATGCACAGATCTTAGTTTTGATGTATGAGATGAAACAAAATTTCCTTCATTTCTATTTCCTATCCTAATATTTATATCCTCTATCCTCAACTCTATTAAGGGCCAATATTCTCTTTAAGTAAGAAGAATCTTTTTTGGACATAGCCAATAGAAGTTTTGATGGTCTAGAAAAGGGGAGGAATGAGGAAGAATGGAGGGAGAGATGAAGAGAGAAGAAGGAAAAAAGAAGTAGAAAGAGGAGGATGAGGAGATGAAGGGGAAGAATAAGGAGAAAAAGAAAAGGAGGAGGAGGATGAGGATAAGGATGACGAAGACAAGGAGAAGGAAGAAGGGGATGAGGAGGAAGGGAGAGGGAGAGAGAGAGATGGAAAGAGAGAGGAAGAAAGATAATGACAGAGAGTTAGGGATAGAGATACAGAATCACTGGGGTAAGGAAGAAGGATAGATTGAAAATAGCACTAAGGTAGAGGGGTTAGATGACTCTGAAGTTGATGGTTCCCTTGACAATCATAGGAAAGGTGGGAAGAAGGGAGGATTTCAGGGGACTGGAAATGAGTTCACTTTGGATATATTGAGTCTAAGATGCTTGTGGGACACCCAGTTTGAGATTCCTAAAAGGTAGTTGAGGATGTAGGATTAGGGCTGAAAAATATGTCTTTGCATAGAGATGACAGCTGAACCTATGAGAGCTGGTGAGATCACAAAACAAGATAATATAAAAGAAGAGGGCTCAAGACAGAAAGAACACTGGAGGACATTTAAGGGGGTGGTTTTTAAACTTTTTTGATTGGGCACTTCTCTCAAAAAATATTAGCATCTATCCCCCTCAAATGTGTATTTCAATATGTATACATTATATAAATGTCATGTCAAGTTAACAATCATTTATTAAGCATTTACTATATGCCAAGCACTTTCTTTAAGTGTAAAAGAACAATTTCTGCTGTCACGGAGTTCACCTTATATGAGGGAAGATACCATAGAAAAGGATGCTTAAATGGGACATGGAAGGCGAGAAGGTATCCACATGAGGGCGTGGCAGACCAAGTTGAGAGAGTCAGGAGTAAAGCCCAGAGAAGAATGTACCACCAGACTAATAATTATAAAACTTACACTAAGATAGAAATTCCAAAGGATGCGTTAAAGATGAAATATTATTTGATCCGAGAATCAAAAAAGAACCACTATAATTTATTGAGTACCTGAGTGACAGAACTGTGTTTCTGAAAAAAATCGCTTTGCCAGTTGGGTAGAGAATGGATTAGAAATGGGAGCATATGGAAGCATGGCACTCAGTGAAGGAGGCTATTGCCATAGTCTCAGTAAGAGTTGGTAAGGGCCTAAAATGAGTGATGGCAGCTACGTAAATGGAAAGAAGTGAAAGATCCAGAATTAGAACAAATACAAGTTAGCAGGTGTGGTAAGAAAAAGGAAGAAGTTGCAGATAATTCTGAGACTGTGAGGATCTGGGGCATTAGAAGACCATAGGGAAATAAGAAAGAGGAGTGGGGCTGGGGAAACTGAAAATAGAAGGATGGCTACAATACACTTAATAATCCTGTCCATCCTATTTTACATGAAAGGAAAGTGAGGAAGAGAAGGTGGTCACTCATCAGTCACTCTTCCAATGGCTCTTGTCAGCCATGAAATTCCCAGTGGATTCAGGTAACAGGTCCCTGGGTCTGTGAATCCCTCAGGGGACTTCAGTCTCTACCTTGGGGACCACAGACCACAATGTTAAGGAATAGTACTGCTGAGTTTGTCATAGCCTATTTTCACTGCTTGGCATCTGTGGTTATCTAATTCAGCAGGGTCAATGGGTCCATGGTAAGGACTCTGAGAAGGGGTCTTCCCAAAGACAAGAACAGTCAAGGAAGGATCAATCAGAGACTTCCTATCCGAAATTATGGCCATATCAAGCTTATCAGTGGTGGTGCTTCTAATGTGCCAATACCATATCTACTGGCAGAAGCAGCAATCAACTATGGGTAGGAGGCCTGCCAGTGGCAGAGAAAATTATACTAGTCAGCCAAAAAATAAGCATTTACTGAATCTTTATTGTGTGCAAGGCATCATGCTAAGGGTTGGGGATACAAAGAAAGGCAAAATGTCAGACTCCTCTCCATACTGGGTAGTTGGCATCCTCATTACACTTGAGGAAATATTTTTGCTAAGGTCAGGGACAGAGCAGACCAGACAGATAATAGTTCACATTGACTCACAGAATTACAGCAAATCAGAGCTGGAAGGGACCTCCTGCAGTAGGGGGTTTGACTTGGAGTTTGCGAACTAGTTTTTAAAAAAATCTCTTTTGATAGCTAAACATCCTCAAATCTTTCAGTTGATTCTCATGACAGAAACTTAAGTCCTTCAACTCTTCTGGTTGTCCTCTTCTGGAGACTCTCCAACTTATTCATTTCCTTCCTAATATGTGGTTTCCGAAACTGAGCACAAGACCTCAGATGTGGTCTCACCAGGGCAGAGGGCAGCAGGGTTATCACCTTCCTGGTTTTGTACATCATAGTGTATTGAAGAGTATTAGCTTTAGTGAAAGGGAGTGGTAGAGACAGAGAACAGGGATAGAGACAGAGAGAGGAAAGAGAGAGAAGAGTCCAGCATGACTAGTTCTTGATAGGCGTACCTTGGATATCTTGAGGTTCCAGAGCATGGCACTAAAAAGAGTATCACAGTAAAGTGAGTCATACGAATCTTTTGTTTTCCCAGTACATAAAAAGTTATGTTTGCACTGTACTGTAGTCTATTGCCTTGGTGTTGCTGGCTGCTGACTGATCAGGTTGCTGAAGGTTGGGGTTGTAGTGGCAATTTTAAAAAATAAGACAACAGCGAAGCTTTCCACATAAATTGATTCTTCCTTTAATTTAACACTTAGAAGTCATTATAGGGTTATTAAGTGACCTGATTTCAGCATCGTTACATTTAAGGGAATAGGGTAGCCTGAGGAGAGGGAGAGAGATGGGGAACAGTGATCAGTGGGGCAGTTAGAACACACATTGATTAATATTGTTTGCCATTTTATATAGGCACGGTTAGTGCCATCCCAAAACAATTACCATAGTAACATCAAAGATCACTGACCACAGATCACCACAACAGATATAAAAATAATGAAAAAGTTTGAATGTTGTAAGAATTGCTTAAATGTGACACAGAGACATAATGTGAGCACATGCTGTTGGAAGAAATGCCATTGATAGACTTGCTTGAGGTCGGGTTACCACAAACCTTGAATTTGTAAAAAATAAAATAGTCATGAAACACAATAAAACAAATGAGATATGCCTGTATATCATCAGTCTGTGATCTTTATTTCTTTTAATTTGATATCTCTGGATCTTAATTCATCATCTAACAAATGAGGAGACTCTATTAGATGCCTGCTGAAGTTCCTTCCAGCTCTATTTCTTATGACATTATGATGAGGGTATTTGTTTAAGGAATAAGACAAAGAGAAACAGAAGCAATATTGTGGTTTAAATATGCTACAATAGACGCCCTATTCAGAGGGAATACAGGAATGATGGATTAAAGAAACGGCTAAGAAAACACAAATAGAGACATGATTTAGTGGTAAGTGGGAGACTTTAATTATTTTGTCATCTAGAGCTCTGTTTCTACTAAAAGCATAGATGCTGATAAATGTTAGGTTTGCCTTAATAATTTTGGTCTTCAAAGGGTACAATAACTAATGGAGGAAAACGTTATTCTGCCCTAGTTGTGATGAATAAGAAGATGGTTGTAGAAATCTTGAAAGGAAGTCAACACTTCATCTTATTTGTTGTAAGAGATGAGGAAGGAAAAATCATTCATAATATCATGTATACTCTGTAGAATAAACAGTTTCAAGAGTTCACAGTCAGACTAAGATGGGGAAATAAACTGAAATTGAATGGTTTCAAAAATGAAAGTCAAACACAAATTGTTCTATTGAGTGGGGGAAGGGTTGTTTCAAGAGACCAATATTCATGAACAGGTAAAGATGAATTTAGACTTTAAAAGAACATATATAGAAAATGGAAAGAAGGGCATAGAACTGGAGATGAATGACAAATATTGATAGAATCCTGTGAAGATACTGGTAGGAAGGTTAAAACTCAGAACGATTTGAGATTGGTGGTAAATTCTAAGAACACAGAATTATGATATTGTTGAGGGTGCTGGTGGTGGTGGTTGTGATGGTAAGATGAACAAAGGTAGGTGAGATGATTAAAGAAAGGATAGAACTTTTAAGTAGAAGAATCAATGATAATAAACAATGAAAAACAGATATGACTAATCAACTCTTGATAATCAAAGAAAGGATAGGACCTATGGGTAGAAGGATAAATGATAATGAACAACGAACAATAGATATGACTAGTTAACTCTAATTTTTGTTCCTGTTTTCTTTGCAAAGGAGAACAACTTTCAGATTGGGAAACCTAGAATCAAATGGTTAAAAGGGAATTGAAAGAAACGGTTAGATGGTGCATGCATAGAGCACTGGCCCTGGAGTCAGGAGGACCTGAGTTTGAATGCAGCCTCAGACACTAGACACTAGTTGTTCGAGCTTGGGCAAGTCACTCCCAATCGCCTTGCCTTCTCCCCTCCAAAAGAAAATTGAAAACCATAAGGAATACGTTGGTAAATATAACAACTAACATATATATTGCAAAGCATTTTACATACCTACATTATTTCATTTATACAATAACCCTACAACATAGATTCTACACACACACACACACATACACACACACATGCACACACATACACACACATTTTTAAACAAGTTAACCTGTGACCTTTCCAGGATCAAACCACCAATAAGAGTTCAAGGCAGGATTCCACTCATGTCTTTCTGACTCCAGGTCCAGCACACTATCTATCCACTGTGCCATTGACCTGCCCTCAATGAGTTCAGACCATTATGCCTAAATGGATACACTACACCCCAGGTTTCTAACAGAACTGGCTAATGTGATGGTCCTACTGTTGTCAGTGATTTCTGAAGAATCTTGGAGAACAAGGCAAACATCACAGAAAAAGCAAATGTCCCAGATTTCTAGAAAACTGTATTAGAAGCTCAATATCACTGAAAAAGTGACATGATGGTTCAAAAAGCTAATACTCAGGTGGTGCAAGCTATTCTGTTTGGCCCCAAAGGGCAAATGCCCAGGAACAACGTGGAAATGGCAAAAGAGTGTGGTTTAGGCTCTGTTGTCAGGGAGAACTTCTCACCAATAAAATCTTCCCTAAAGTGGAATGGGCTGTGCCTGGGAGAGGAGGCTGAAGATCTCCCTCCTTGGAGCTTTTAAGCTGAGGCTTCAAGCACTTAAATTCTGTATAGTCAGGATTCTTTCACCTATAGTCTGGAGGAGATGATTGCTAGTTTCTTTTGTGATTCATCTAGTTGACTCTGGGGGTCTACTGGGATTTTGATGGCTTTTAGGAGTTCAGTTTAGTCAAACCTCACTTCTGTCAGTGGTGATTTCCCTTTTCTCTCTCTTCAGCACTGTATTACTTATCCCTTGTCCCAATTACCCCTGGTGACAAAGGCCATGGGGATCCTGACACAGTCTATTTAAAAGACTGCTTAGAATGACTTTTGCCCTCAGTTCTAGTCCTATATCAGTTAAGCTAAGTTTAAAACCAGAAGGAAACTGGTTACAATTAAATATGATAAATGTTTCAAGCATATGCTACTGGTTTCCATAGTTAATATAGTGAGACTCTATTTTTAAAAAGTTGTGATCATCCCCTCTTTTTATAAAAAAATTTACCCAAATCGTATACTATATATTTTATCCATCATATATATCTATATATACATACACACATATACATACATATGCACATACACATATATATTCATATCCATATATATTACTTTTTTAAAAACAGAGACACTAAAAGAAAAATTTATTTTAACTTGAAAATTTCATAGTTGTCAATGAATAACTTGTCAAATTATTTCAGTTTTTCCTTTTTAAATTTTATTTACTTTATTCTGAACCCAAAACAGGCATTTCTTTAACATAGTAGAACAGAAAAAACTGCAAATCTATTCCTTTTAAATATATAATAAAATTATCATGTAACTTGCTTTTTTTTAATTCCAATTTTTCAGATAGTACCTCTCATGCTACCTTCCTGACAATGGACAAGCTCTTACCTTCTCAGAACCTCAGTTTCTTCATACGTAAAATGGGTAGTCATTTGTAGTATAGATGCCGCAGATTCAAATTTTCAAAGTTTAAGGCATAATATAAATGTCAGTGGTTATCACTCTTAAATGTCATGGGGAAGAGTTCTTGGTGAGGTCCTTATTGTATAAAATTTCAGTTGTTGCTCCTTAGACTCTGCACTCGGAAAGCAGAGCTTGAATAAATGCCTGGGAGCCTTGGAAAATGATTCTTGTGTTTACAAATGTGTGATTTCCTTATCTAATCCCCTTCTTCCTCTACTTTCTGTTTTTTCAGTACTAGTAATTCTGAACACATGCCTACCAAAATATCCTCTCTGGGCGGGGATCAGCTTGACATTTAGGGATGAAATCTCCATCCAGAAACATACACAGCTATTCAGATTTTGTGACATTTGGATTTCAAATCAACTGGCTTCTCTGCCTTGTATTTGCTGAGTGCCAACCTCAAACACTAAGTGCTTTATGGTGCGGGATGTCTCATATCCCAGCCCTAGGGCTAAGATAACAAAGATAAACATGAGAAGTTTCCCATTTCCTTGGCTTTTATTTCAAAAGTGTCACAAAAGCTAGTTTTCCTAGGACAGCTAAGAAAAGGCCAGCACTGCCTCTAGAGCTGAAAAAGGAAGAAGAAAAAAACTGTTCTTAGTCTGAAGTAGCCAAGGAAAAAGAGGAGAGTGAGAGGAGGAAGGAGGGGAAGTTGTTATATGACTGGTTCAGCCAGAGTTTAAGCAAAGGAGAGGAGAAAAGAGGAGGGAGAGAAAGGAAGTGAAAGGAGAGAAGATAAAAGGAGGTAAAGGGGGAAAGAAGAGAGGAGATAAAAAATTGAAATGAGGAGAGAGAAAATGGAGAGAGAAAAGGGAGGTGAGAAAAAAAGTTTGAAAGAAAGGGAAAATCAGAGAGGTATAGCAAAGGTGGGGGGCGGGGAGGAAGAATCTCTCACTCTATGTGTTTATTACACTTTCCAACTATCTCAAATCCTAATTTCTGGGCTCACAAGATTTAGAACTTTAAGGCATCTTAGAAATCATTAAATCCAACAGCTTTATTTTATTTTTATGGATAAGGAAAATGAAGCCCAACGAGGGGAAATGACCTGCTTGAAGTTCTATACAATAGGATGCAGTGTAATACAATTCAATCCAATCAGCATTTAGGTGGCACCTGTTTGTACCAGGTCCTGTTGTTCTCTTTCATTTCAAAAAGGACCGTTGACATCATGAGGGATGTCTTGACTCCTGTGTGAGCTGGATTTAAGTGAGGCAGAGTTCATTAGCCTCACTCTTTTTTCCAGAGTCATCAAAGTCCAATGGCAGGACAAAAGTCAAGATGACTGCTGATGGCCCAGTGTATACGATGCACGATCTTGATGTCTTCCGTGTCTGACCAAGCTCAGAGCACCTGCTTCAGCTGCCTGCATGGCCATTGGAACAAATTGTTCTCATTTGCCCATTACATCAGGGGCTATCTTCACAAGCTTGGGGTAGACATCCCTCTGACTCACCACTGGGCTTGAGACCTTGTAGGTAGGTACTGGGATTACAAATACAAAACAAATTGGTTTCTGTCATGATGGAGCTAACTTTCTACTGGGGTAACTGGGGTAAACATTGTAACTCACAGCAACCCTGGACTCCAAATCAGATACTTTCTCCTACATTTAAAATAACATTGAAATAGAGAACAAAAATCCAGTAAATGAATCTCACTGAAAGGGTATATAAGGGAGTGGGAAGGAGGGTGTCAGGGAACTGACTTAAAAACATATCAAATATTTAGGCAGAAAATACAGATCATATCATTAAAAAGTACTATATTGACTATATTGCTTAGCAGGACCAGATTCTCATCCAATTCACATATTGTTTATTCATATCAATCAATATCTACGTTGATAGTACTTGAAAAGTCTATCATTAAAGATTCATTCTTTGGGGGCTTGAAGGTTTTGGGAAGATTTTTTTAAAAAAAGAGTCCTATATGAGAATGCAAATGTCAGTAGGGTGGATTGAACCTTAAATTTTTATTAACTAACAATTGCTCTCTACCTTCTCAGATTACCTTGAATTAGACTAATCTGGTTATAAATTGTATGTAGTCTCCTGAGCAGAGAATAAATTACTGAAGGGAAGTTAATTCTTCTTTTGTCTCTGTTTCTTTTATCTAATCCAGTGCCCTGATCAGAGGAAGCACTTAGTAAGTGTGCACTGAATTGAATTCTCCCCGTTTATGGGGAAAGGAGGAAACTGAGGATTGTCAAGGTAAAATGACTTTCTGAAGGACACACAGCTAGTAAGTATGGAAGTGATGATTCAAACAGATATCCTGACTGCAAATCCAGCAAGGTTTATGCTATAACACATCATCTCTCTGCTTGAAAAAAAATTTGTTTGGTTTTTGTTCTTAGCATTCTGTCACAACATAGGCAGAAGGAGAAAAGTGAAAAGGGGGATCTCAATTACTCTGAAAATGAGTTTTGGAAATCTTTGGGGAAAGGTTTTATTGAGATGAGAAATATTGTGCAGATGTGTTCTTTTGTATTACTTGTGATTGATTCTATAAGACAGTCTGAGGGCGAATTGGGAGACAGCAGGTGCCAAGCAAATCAAACCACACCCCCGCCCCCATCATCTTGACCACTTGGTTATTATTCAGTCAGGTCTGACTCCTCGTGATCTCATTTGGGACTTTCTTGGCAAAGATATTGGAGTGGCTTGTTATTTCCTTTTCCACCTCATTTTAAAGGTGAGGAAACTGAGGCAAATGGGTTAAGTGACTTGCCCAGGTTTTAACTTAGGAAGATGACTCCTGGTCCTCTATCCACTGTGCCACCTAGCTGCCCATCTCAATCACTATCTCCTCTCAAATGCAGATGGAGACTTTGAGTCCAAGAGCCTTGGGGATAGCAAAGCCTCCTTCTTCCCCTCCTCCCCCTTCAAAAAAAATCCACCAGGTTTCCTTCCAGTCCAACCCCTGAAGTTATCATTGGGAAATCATCACAGAGAAGGGACCCATCTTCCTTAATATCTCTAACAACCACTAACTACTGGCTAACTGCCATCAATACGTAGGAACCCTTGGAGTGGCAGCAACCCACACCTACCCACCTACACATCACCAGTTTTATTTCTAGCCCAGCCCTTAGATCCATCATCTGGCACAGCAACTCCTAAGGAAAAAGGACCAGCCATCCCCACAAACTTCCAACCAACTCACAGGCAGGCAAATCTGCCTTGATGAAGCACCCAGAAGGAGAGACAGTAAGTGGTGTGTTCTAAGCAAGTCAAATCACCACCACTTTGACTACCATTTCCCCTTATCCAGAACCCAGAACTAAGCAGCCTTGGGAATAACCCTGTTTTCATCTCAGAGTTTGCAGTCATCATTCTGGGAAGCAACTGTTGTGGAGATGCAGTCTGGCAACTGCTCCTGTGCATGCTCCTGTTCTATGTATTGAAGACCCAAAAAAGAAAGTTATTGTCACTGAAGTCCTTGGCATTGCCAAATGGTTCAACATCAGAATTTGATGAGATTTTATCAGTGGGAGTGGTATTAAAGAAGAGGCCTCAACATCTGCTATGTTGATAGACCCAACGAACCACAAGACTGGTCCATCTGACTTGCAACTGAAACATTCTATATGTGTTATCTCCTTCCATTATAATGTAAGGGAATCTTACTTTTATATCTTTACCACTATGTTTACACATACTAAGTGCTTAATAAATGCTTTTAACCAATTTATTTATCGGCTAACTCTGATGGAAGGGAAAGAATGATGGATTTTGGATTCAAAGGACCTGGGTCTGAATACTCTCTCTGCCACTTACTAGCTAGGTGCTCTTAGGTAATTTAATTTCTTTGGGCTTCAATTTCTTTCTTTGCAAAATAAGAAGATTGGACCACATCAGGACTACATTCACCTTTTTTTCCCCTATCATAGCCATTTGTAGTTCAACTCCTCAAAAATGTCATTTACAATAGATGCCCCCATTCTCTGTCCTCTCACCTTCTTCTTAACCCCTTATAATCTGGCTTCTGACCTTATCATCCCACCCAAGCTGCTCTCCACAAAGTTACTAATGATCTCAGTTGCCAATTCAACAGCCTTTTCTCAAGCCTCATTCTTCTTGACTTTCTCTGCAGCCTTGGGCACTGTTGATCACTGTCTTCTCCTCTATACTCTCTTCTCTCCAAGATTTTAGAGCACCACTTCGAGTTTTCCTTCTACCTGTCTGACTGCTCCTTCTCAGTTTTTTGTTGGATCCTCTTCCAGATTACACCCTCTAATTGTGGATGTCCCTCAGGATTCTGCTTGGACTTTTTCCCTCTGCACTATTTCACTTGGGGATCTCATCAGTTCCCAAGGATTCAGTTGCAATTTCTATGCTAATGATTCTCAGATCTACCTTCCCTACCCAGATCTCTGGTGACCTTCATCTCCAACCTCCTTTCAAATGTCTCATACTGGATGTCTAGACATCTTAAACTTAATATGTCCAAAAAAAGACTCATAACCAATCTCCCTAAATGTTCCTCATACTTCCCTGTTACTGTAGAGAACACCACCATCCTCCCAGTTCCTCAGTGTCACAAATCATCCTGATTCCTCACTATCTCTTACCCTCCCATATCCAAGCTGTTGCATGATCTGCCAATTTCACCTTTGCAGCATTCCCTAAATATGTTCCCTTTTTCACCCTGATACCACCAACACTCATCTCTTCATGTTTGCACCATTGGAATAACCTTTTGGTAGGTCTGACTGCCTCGTCTCTCCCCACACTAATCCACTCACTATTCAGCCTCTAAAGTGATTTCCTTAGAATGAAAGTCATTCCCTCCCCACTCAGTAAACTCCAGTGCCTTCCTATTGCCACCAGGAGCATATACAAAACACTGTGGGGCATTCAAAGCCCTTGATAATCTAGCACCCTCCTACCTTTCCAGTCTTCTAACACCTTACTCCCAAACATATATGCCTAAATCCAAGGATACTGGCCTCCTGAATGTCTGTGAATTAGACACTCCATATCTTATCCCTGAGTGTCCCCCACATCCTTATATCCAGAATACCCTTCCTCCCCCTGACCTCTGACTACTGACCTCACTGGCTTCCTTTAAGTCCTGATTAAAATCATCCTACAAAAAACCTTCCCCAACCCATCTTAATTCTTATGCCTTCTCTCTAATTATTTTCTTTTATATTTATCTATCCATCCATCCATCCATCCATCTACCTATCTGTCTATCCACCTGCATGTTGTTCACCCTCATTAGATTCTAAGCTCCTTGAAGATTTTTACTTTTTTTTTGTATTCCCAGTGCCTAGCAAGGTGCCTGCACCATATTAGGTGCTTAATAAATGCTTACTGAATTTAATTGCATCATAGACACCTTTGGCAGTTTAATGAAACCTAGGAACCAATTCTCAGAATAATATTTTAAATATATCAAGTAAAATACATAGGATCACAAAGGAAATCAAAGGTTAGTGAAAATAAAAATGTAATTGCTTTCCCATTCAAATTTACAGATTCCCTGATATTTATTCATAGACCCAGATTAATAACTCCTGGACTAGGTTGCCAACAGTTCCTTCTCACTCTCACTCTATAAGTATATGCTTTCCTATTCCCCTGCCAATAAAAAAAGAAAAAACTAAACAAAAAACAACTTTCCCCATTTTACCATCTTCAACATCTGTATACCTAAGACAGCCTCTAATTAATACTGTTTTCTATACTTCATTTTTGAAGAGAACTGATAACATCATAGGATGATGTCTTGATTCTTGCATGAATTGGATTAAAGTGATACAGAGTTGTACCACAAAGTCATCAGCCTTACTCTCTCTTCCAGTCATAGAAGTTCAGTGGAAGACCAAAGTCAGGGTGATGGGTGATGGGATGCAATGCAACCTTGGCATCTTCAATGTCTAACCAAGCCCGCTTTAGTCTCCTTCATGGCCATGGGAACAATTTGTTCTCATCTGCCTATTCTGCCAAGGAAGTCCTCACAATCTTGGGGTAGACATACCCCTAACTCTCAATGTAAAGGTTGTTTTGTCTCTGAATCCCAAGCACCTAGTGCATTACGCTATACATAGTAGGTAACCATTGAGATGAACTGACCTGAACTGAATTTTATTACAGCCTAGCAAAATATAATTTTGTTAGTGCTATTATTAACCACAAATTGGCTATTTTGAATTTCTTCTTACTGAGGATCCTGATTCAAGTCTAATTCTATAGAATATGTCAACCCATGTTGCTGATCCAGCAGCACCCTTAAGACCATCTTTTTCTTGGGAGAAACTGAAAAGAACTTGCTCAATAATCTTACTCTATTCAAGCTTGGAAGTGTTGACTATGGAGGGAAAATAGTGTGCAATGTGTTGCCACTTGAAAAGAGGTTCCAAGCATCTGGTTTCACTAGTTTTTGTATTCATGTCTTAATCACTAACACCCTGCCTAAAAGTTGAGTCACAGATAAGCCTCACTATCCCTCTCCGATTAGACTCACCTTCCTGTTCTGAAACTCTTAAACAAGCAGAGGACTAAACCCAGGGATAATTTTGTTTTGGTCTAGAGACAATGGGCTAGAGCAAGGTCAGGTACAATCCAAGATGGCATTTAGCAGTTTGTTTCCTTGTTTACTCAAAGTATTTGCATTAGAAGTCACTCCTTCCTCTTCTGGGCTTTTGGAAATAAAGGTTATTCCTTGGTTGTTATTCATTATTTATTGCATTTCAGAACTTAGTAAATCATGAAATAAATGAAAGATTAACTTAATGTCACAGAACCTCTTAAATACACTACATCTGGGAGTTAATCTTATGATTGCATTTGGGGCATTACTGCTTTATTTATACCATCACTTCTTTCTTTGAGCTACAGGGGTGGTGACCAAGTGCCTGGCTAGCATACACATGAACTCCTCTCCCCATTGTCTTGACTTGACATCTTTACAACTTTTCACATCCTCCATTAGTTCTTTGAAGGTTCACTGACTCTCCAATGAGATGTGCAGCTGTTCAGAGGTGAAACAGAGCAAGTGAGTCAGGAGTTCTGAGTTCCATTTTTGCAATGCTATTTAGTAGCTTTGTTAGGTCAGATAAATCACTTAATCTCTCTTGGCTTCAGTTTCATCATCTATAAAATGAAGGGGTTGTGCCAGATATTTACAAACAGTCTCTGTCCTTTGTCTTGTATCAGCATTTCCTCCATCCATGCTTTTTTCCCATATTCCTTCTCTTAGCCCTTGGCAAGAAATTTGAGTGCAAATTTCAAACTGCAAAGAAGCTATAGATGAAAAGACCCTGCCTGAATAGTCAGTCTTTTTTGAAAAAATTCATTCACTTCTTGTTCTTTCTACTCATGTTTCCTTTTCTCTCTTTTTATATACTCCATTTGCCCCCCGACCTGTGGCAAATTAGGTGTCTTCATTTCCTACCTTCTCAACATGATTCACTTGTGTGTGTAATGTGCTTTTTCCCTAGGGGGAAAGAAGAGACCAGGACCCAGGGAGATATTTCTATTTTAAATTAATTAATCGTAGTTATCTGTACTCTATAAAAAGAACAAGGAATAAACTTGCTTTCATTGTTGGGAGAGAGGTTGAATTGTTTCTACCGACTTTGCATTTTCATTTATGAATCAGTTTTACTAATAACGTTCGGCAGAAACCTAGTGAGAAGTATTTCCTTCTCTCCCTGAAATTTTTTCTACTCAGACTTCAACGTCAATCTCCATGGATTTGTATCCGTACCTTATAATAACTATAATGATATTAATAACAATAGCTCAAGTTTCTAGAATGATTTAATGCATTGTAAACTACCCATTTGGAAGGAAGGGCCTTACCCATTTTTATATTCACAAACAACAAACATTTATTAGGCACTTACTGTGTGTAAGGTGTTGAACCCTGCACCTTGTAAAATGTCTTGCTTAATAGGTATTTAATAAAAGTTTGTTGAATAACCACATGAGATCGATGTTATCACCTACATTTTACCAATAGGGAAACTGAGGCACAGGAAACAATAATATATATATATATATCTATATAGCTCTTTAAGATTTGCAAAGCAAATATTGTTTCATTTTATTCCCACAACAACTCTAGGGAGGTAAGAACTATATTGCAATTTTAAAAATGGTGTAGACAGAGGTTAAGTGGCTTGTTCAGGGTTACACAGCTAGTATCTGAAGTCAAATTAGAACTCAGACTCTTCCCGATTCTATTCCCTGTGCCAAGTAGCTGCCTTCATGTTTAATCAAACTTAAGTAATTTGTCCAAGATGGTCTAGTTAGTAAGAAATCCAAGACCTGAACCAAGGTCTCTTGAATCCAAATACTGGTATGATTTCTACCAATTATCCCCCATGCCAAGAAAATAGCCAGATTGTGATTTTTCATTTTGAGACAAAAGAAAAGCTCCTACAAGTACAACTTTGATTTCACAATGGATGTCAATGGAATCCAAGAATCAGAGTCAGTTATGCAAGAGAATCTAGAGGTCATCTAGTCTAAGCCTGTTACTTTGTACATGCAGAAACCACAACCCACAAGAAGGTTAAATGTCTTCCTTCAAAGGCACATGAGGAACCATGTGCAATGGGAGGATTTGAACTCAGGTGCTTTTATTCCAGAACTATCAATGTTCTTCCCATTGCCATTTGTTCTTTGTTCTCAAAGAGGACCAATGACATTGGGAGGTTGACGTCTTGACTTGTAAGTGAATCGGATTTAAGTGAGGCAGGGCTGTGCAAAGTCATCAGCCTCACTCTCTTCTCCAGAGCCTTCTGGGTCCAATGTCAAGACAGATCAGAATGACTGGACATGGACCAGGATGTAGTGGAAGGCCTTGACCTTTTTAAGCTATGGTCTTTGCTTGATCTCAGTTTGTCTGAGACAACACCCATTCAATAATTAAAGCCTAGGTCAAAACTGAGGCAAAAGATGGCCTCACTTTGCCTTCACAAAAGAATCAATGTGGGAAAGGAAGACCCTCAGAGTTCCTGGACCTGCTGATTCATGTAATATCAATTCATTTTACAATCACCAAATTGGTATCATAAAAATAATAACTAATATTTACATTGTTTATACCATATACTGTTTAAACTACATACTTCAGAATATATACTTTTTAAAAAAACATAAAGTATATGTTTGGGGGGGGCAGTTAGGAGGTATAGTGAATAGAGCTCTGGTCTTGGGGCCAGGAAAATCTGAGTTCAAATCCAGCCTCAGACAATTACTGGTTTTGTGACCCTGAGCAAGACCCTTAACCCCTTCTTCACATGTAATATAGGGACACACCGGAGAAGAAAATGGCCACCCACTCCAATATCCCAAGAGTGTCCCACAGACAAAATCCCAGGGGATCACATAGAGTAGGACATGAGTGAATAACTGAAAAGCAGCCATATCCTTTGTACCATATAAGCTGCGTATTTTATACTTTTTTTGTCTGTATGTTTAGACTGCTTCGCATGATCAGGACTATCTCTGCATCATTCCTGGGAGCCTTCCCTCTCTCATTGTAACTTAATATTGCCCAGTCACACTGATGACTCCTGTGGAGTTTGTGGCACACTATCTACCTTGGCTATGTCCTGGGTTTGTGGTGAGAGCAGAGGAAAGGATAGTGAAAAATCTCAAGCGCTACAAGAAGGTGAGGTGTTAATTTAAAAACAGCCAAATGCTCTATGAGCTGCTCAAAGCATGGGAAAATTCATGTGAATAATAAAGCACCAGCCTCTCATCATAGTGACTCTGTCAGACAGTCCTTTCAGAAAACCAGACCAAGGCTGGCTGTGTTCTTAAATTATTAATCACACAATTTGGCACTTTCTTTTCAAAGTACCTTGCCACTATTTGATATTTACTCCTCAGAATGTCCTTAGCAGGTTGCAAAAATTTCATTTTACAAAGGGAGGAATGAAAACATGAAAGATTTCAAAGACTTGTTTGGAGGCCACAGTGGGCCAGCAGCAGACCCAGAACTAACAATCAAAGAAACCCACAGGCCAGTTGTGCTCTGACTCTCTCTCTCTCTCTCATTGGTTTGGTGCACGGATTCTGACACCAATCAGACATGTCTAATATCTTTCACCGTGCTGCGTATTCAAAAACGAGTCTTTGCTAATGACATAGGACTATTCTTCCTTTAAAAATCAGAGAACTAGGATCAAATTCATCAACTAGAAAAACATGAAAGATGCAAGATGTGGAAAATATTTTATACCAGTTTCAAAATTAATTATACCATTTTCCTAGCTCCCAGATACAGTTGATTGTCCCACTCTCCCACGTGAGGCAGCAAAAGGATAAAGAAGGGTGTCGGATGCCCGTATTCTTCTCCTAGAGAAATCGTTTTAAACTGTGGATGGATTATCTATTTCAGTACTGATATTGAAACAGCAGAAGCAAATTAAGGGGACAAAATTCATTCCTAGTGAAGAAAGGAACTTATTAACCCAAACCAATCATGACTTTGCTGTTACATTCAGAAGTTTAGCAGAAGTCTCATAGAAACTTAATGGAAGATTCCTGCAAGATTTTGAAGAAGCAGATTTATGAGATTCTGAATTAATGATGCTCTTTTCCAGGCCACAGTTAAGTACTTCAAGGTCTCTCATCCAAATTCTGACTCAGCTGGGCTTACATGATATGACATAATGGGGGAGGGGGAAAATACTACAAAGAATTTATTCAACTATAAAACAAAAAATCCTTAAAGTAAGTCACTTTAAATTTCATCTTCCTTTTTAAAGTTACTAGTTAAAATGTATCTAGAAGCCATTAAGGAAAGAACCTTTGTAAGAAATATAAAAATTCAATTGAATTCCACAAAGTGTTATTGTCTGCCCAGTATACAATGTACCAATATAGTACAAATCCAGTAAATGTCTTTTAATACAAGATTCCCAACCTATCACCTAAAACAGAACTTCTTAGACTGGGGCCAGTAACCCTCATAGATAGAATTCAAGAGTCCCTGAACTTGGATGGGGGAAAAAGCTCCAAACAATTATATCTTTATATATTTCTTACAGCTTTGTTTTCCACTCATCTCTAATTGAAATTTAGCATTTCTTTCAATTGTGAATATGGACGGCAAACCACAACAGTGTTAGAAGGACTTGTGGCTTTGTTACCAAAAGACATCATAGGTATTTTCATATCATATTACAGTTGCAGATATTTCAAAGTAGAATCTATACTCATCGCTTGTTATTTTTGTTGTTGGGGGTAGTTAGATGGCTCAGTATATCAAGTACTAGACTTAGATTTAGCAAGACTGCTCTTCTTAAGTTCAAATCTGGCCACAGACACTTGTTAGCTGTGTGATTCTGCACGTCACTTAATTATGTTTACCTCAGTTTCCTCATTTGTAAAATGAGTTGGAGAAGGAAATGGTAAACCACTCCAGTATATTTACTGGAGTAAAGATCTATTATGGAGTAAAGATTTATCTACATCATAGATATTATGTATCACATTATAGTTGCAAATATTTCACAATAGAATTTATATTCATCACTACTTGAAAATTACTAAAGTTTTTAGAACTGCCATCACTAAATCAGTCTCTCTATTTAGAGAAAGTCATGGAACATATATAGCCAATTATTGGGGCCTATAGACTTTACTAGACTGAAAAAGAAGTTCATGTTCAAAAAAAAAGAGAACCCCTGATTAAAAAGAGTCATTTAAATAATGACTGAAGACTAGGTTACTCAACTACCTCTTGAGGGTGACCTGTGGTAGCTCGTATTATTTTTATTTATCCCTTAACATATGCTGTGAAGTGTTTCCTTCAGTCATTTTATGTGTATGTTGTATCTACAGGTAGGTAGTAGAGTGTATAAATATTAAACTTTGAACTGCAAAGAACTGAGTTCAAATATTTAATAGCTTTGTGACCTTGGGTAAGTCATTTAACTTTTACCTGCTCCAGTTTTTTCATCTGTAAAATGAGGAGAGTAATAGCACCCAGCTGCCAGAGGTATGTGAGAATCAAATAAGATGATTTACATAAAGCTCTTTAAAAATCTTAAAAGCTATATGAATGTTAGCTATTACTATATTAAAAAAATCTCCCTAAATAAATTATAAGACCTGTGAGGCTGCATCCAATATATATGCCATATCCCCAACATCTAACATAGTGCCCTACATATGATACTCATTTCCCATGTGATAGGTCCAAATTAGAGTAAGAGGAAGCCAACCTTGGAGTCCTCTGGGTAAAACAAGTTGGGTATTGTTTCTTTCGATTTTTAAAAAATTTAATTAATTTATTTGTTTGAAGTTTTCAGCAATCACTTCCATAAATTTTAAATTTTGTCCCCCTACCTCCTCCCTTCCTCCCTGAGATGGCATGCAATCTTACATAGGTTCTACACATATATTCTTATTAAACACATTTTCACATTAGTCATGTTGCATAGCGGAATTACAATGAATGGGAGAAACCATGAGAAAAACCAAAACATAACGTAACACAAAAGAAAATAGTCTGCTTCATTCTGTGTTCTGATTCCACTGTTCTTTTTCTGAATGTGGATGGCATTTTGCCTCAAAAGTCCCTTGGAAACATTTTTAGATCCTTCCATTGCCGTGAAGGGCTAAGTCTCTCAGAAACATTCCTTGCACACTGCGGCTGTTACTGTGTATAATGTTTTCCTGGTTCTGCTCATTTCACTCAGCATCAGTTCATATAAGTCTTTCTAGGTTTTTCTTAAGTCCATCTGTTCGTCATTTCTTACAGCACAATAGTATTCCATTACATTCGTATACCACAACTTTTTCAGACATTTCCCAATTGATGGACATCCCCTCAATTTCCAGTTCTTGGCTACCACAAACAGAGCTGCTATAAATATTTTTGTACACATAGGACCTTTTTCCATTTTTATGATCTCTTTGGGATATAGCCCTAGAAGCAATATTGCTGGGTTAAAGGGTATGCACATTTTTAATAACCCTTTAGGTATAATTCTAAATTGTTCTCCAGAATGGTTGTATTAGCTCACAACTCCACCAACAATGAAATAGTGTTCCAATTCTCCCACATTTTCTCCAACATTTATCATCTTCCTATTTTGTCATGTTAACCAGTCTAATAGGTGTGGTGTGGTACCTCAGAGTTGTTTTTATTTGCATCTCTCTAATCAAAAGTGATTTAGAGCATTTTTTCATGTGACTATATGAAATTTTAATTTCTTCCTCTGAAAACTGCCTGTTCATATCCTTTGACCATTTATCAATTGGGGAATGACTTGTATTCTTGTACATTTGACTCAGTTCTCTATATATTTTAGAAATGAGGCCTTTATCACAGACACTAGTTATACATTTTCTTTCTCAATTTTCTGCTTCCCTCCGAATACTGATTACATTGGGTTTGTTTGTGCAAAGACTTTTCAATTTAATGTAATCAAAATTATCTGTTTTGCACTTCATAATGTTCTCTATTTCTCTTTTAGTCATAAATTTCTCCATTCTCCATAAATCTGACAAATACACTATTCCTTGCTCCCCTAATTTGTTTATAGTATCAGCCTTTATGTCTAGTTCATGTACTCATTTGGACTTCATTCTTGTGTACAGTGTCAGGCATTGGTCTATGCCCAGTTTCCACCACGCTACTGCCCACTTTTCCCAGTGGTTTTTGTCAAACAGTGAGTTCTTATCCCAGAAGCTGGAGTCCTTGGGTTTATCAAACAGTAGACTGCTACAGTCATTGGTTACTGTGTCTTGTGTACCTAACCTATTCCATTGATCTATCCCTCTATTTCTTAGCCAGTACCATGTGGTTGTGATTACTGCTGCTTTGTAATACAATTTAGGTTCTGGTATAGCTAGGTCACCTTGCCCAGCATTTCTTTTTCTTAATTTCCTTGATCTTATGGACCTTTTGTTCTATCAGATGAACTTTGGTATTATTTTTTCTAGCTCTAGAAAATAATTATCTGGTAGTTTGATTGATATAGCACTAAATAAGTAAATTAATTTAGGTAGAATTGTCATTTTTATTACTGGCTTACCCATGAGCAACTGATGTTTTCCCACTTACTTAGATCTGACTTTATTTGTTCAAAAAGTGTTTTATAATTGTATTCATATAGTCCCTAGGTTTGTTTTGGCAGGTAGAATCCCAAATACTTTATGTCTACTGTAACTATAAATGGGATTTCTCTATCTCTTGCTATGGGGCTTTGTTAGTAGAATATAGAGTCTTTCAAATTTTTCAATGATTCCAGATAGAGCAGATTCAGTTTAAGAATCACAGATTGTTAGTCTATGATATAAGCCTCAGTTCAGTTCAATTCAGTTTGATTATCTATTACCATGGTGTACAAATTAACTGTTGCTGTTCAGTTATTTTAAGTCACATTTGACCCTTCATGACCACATTTGGAATTTTCTTGGCTAAGATAGGTTTGCCATTTCTTTCTCCAGCTCACTCTACAGATGAAGGAACTGTGGCAAACAACATTAAATGGTTTACCCAGGGTGACATAGCTAATAAGTATCTGACATCAGATTTGAACTCAATAAGATGAGTCTTCCTAACTCCAGGCCTGGCATTCTATCAAACTGGGCTAACTAGCTACCCCAAAAATTAATTAGAATAAAGTAAAATAATTGAATTTAATGACATTCAATAAATCTAATGAAATAGAATGCATAGTAGATTGAGAGATTGCCTCAAAGTCCAGAATCCCACCCCTGATGTGTGACCTTGGTCTAGTCAGTTGAAACTAATTTCTAAGTCTGGTGCAGACCTGCATTAGTAGATGGAGTTTTCCATGAGATGAAGTTCAAAGAAATAATAAGTTTAATTCCTCTCTTATACAACAAATCTTGTAATATTTTACATCTTTTTTTAAAAAAAACTTTTTTCTTAACAACATGCTTTATACAACATGGTTCTTAGTTCACAAACTTTGTTATGTATTCTTTAGTGCTTCATCTTGAAATTACACATTTCTTACATTGAATATTAAGTACACCTTTGATAAACAGGCCATTTTTCAAGTCTAGCCTTGATTATAGCTTATAGGTTTTTAATGGTGTTTAAATCAAATGAATCCCCAAGCCACGGAAGCTTTTTGATCTTCATTGCTTGGATAATTTCCTTAACTTTTCTTGATTCCTGGCTTGGTGTGAGATCATACTGTAGTATTTCAATTTCCCATTTGGGAATTTTTATAATGCCTGAGCAATTTTGCTTTTTTACTGTAATAATATTTTTATCAGAGTTCACAGTTTAATCAAAGGGTGCAAGACTTCCAGTCCATTAGAAATTTACAACAGAGAAAGACTCACCTATGCTAGGTCTGAACCCACAGCCCATGGATTTCCTCTAAAAAGAACTCCCAACAAATTCTGGAACAGTGGAAGCCGCACAGCAACACAGCGAAGGAGATTTCTGTTCCAGAGAGCCCTGAAAAACTGACCCCAAAGCTCCATCGTGCCCCGGACTGGAGTGGAGCCCTGGCCTGCCCCGGCGGCAAGGCACTGAGAGGAACAAGCAGATCCAAGCAGGAGGGACGGAATCTCCAGCGACTGTGAAGGTCCCTCCACCCACAGACTCACAGGTCAGTGAGAGAGATGGGCTGAGAGGGGAGCGGGGTGTCTCTGGGGCTCAGGCCCCCTCGGGAGGCAGCGGTGGCAGAGGCAGCTGAGACCAGAGGCTCCCGGAGCAGACAGGAGCTCAGCAGCAGGTCCATTACTAAAGGTCTCTGCATAAACCCCCTGAGGGAACTGAGCCTAGGAGGCGGCCCTGCCTCCACCTGAGAACCTGATTTAATCTTACCCTGAATAGCAGCCAGGCCTGCCACCAAAAGCCCTGAGGCTGGGGAGCAGCATTTGAATCTCAGACCCCAAGCACTAGCTGGGCAGACCTAGGCCAGGGGTGGAGAGAACTCTCAGAAGTCAAGTAACTGGCTGGGAAAATGCCCAGAAAAGGGGGGAAAAAAATAAGACCATAGAAGGTTATTTTCTTGAAAAAATGATTCCAACCTTCATCTCTGAAGATGAAGAAGAAAACTGCATACCATCAGGTAAAGACATAGGAGTCAAGGCCTCGGTATCCCATATATCTGAAATAGGTATCAAATGGGCTCAGACCGTGGAAGAGCTCAAAAAGGATTTTGAAAATCAAGTTAGACAGGTGGAGGAAAAACTGGGAAAAGAAATGAGAGAGATGCAAGAAAAACAGGTCAATACCTTAATAAAGGAGGCCCAAAAAAATACTGAAGAAAATAACACCTTGAAAAATAGGCTAACTCAATTGGCAAAAGAGGTTCAAAAAGCCAATGAGGAGAAGAATGCTTTCAAAAGCAGAATTAGCCAAGTGGAAAAAGAGGTGCAAAAGCTCACTGGAGAAAATAGTTCTCTCAAAATTAGAATGGAACAGATGGAGGCTAATGACTTTCTGAGAAACCAAGAAATTACAAAACAAAACCAAAAGAATGAAAATG
>CM053771.1:505406410-505417775 GCA_028658325.1 Potorous gilbertii | reverse complement strand
ATGGTCTCATCTAGGGCAAAGTCTAATTGTTGTTCCCTGAAAAATGTTGACTTGGGTTTGGATCTGAGCAAAAGTATAATGATACCAGACTCTGCCCCTATTGGACAGCTGGAAAGTTTTGCTGTCTCACAGTGGCAGAACTGTGGGCTTCCCTTTGACTTTGGATTCCTGTTCTGATTATCCTCCTGTAGGCTAGACATTGGGAGTGAGACACCGCTTTGAGCCTGAGATCTAGAGTCACCATGCTACTGATTACTCCTGAACTTCCTTCTTCTCTGTACAATGCTCAGTTAAGGGTTTTCTACCTGGAATGCTATTGATGTACTCAAGTCTTCTTCTCATCTGCACCTGGATTTGTGGTCTACTGTGAGGCAGTAGATGATAAAGATGTCAGTTGACACCTGTCCCAGTGACACTGCAGTGTGGGTTTGGCAGTACCCTTATATTGACCTGAGATCTCTCTCTCTCTCTCTCTCTCTCTCTCTCTCTCTCTCTCCCTCTCTCTCTTTCTCCCTCTCTCTCTCTCTCTCTCTCTCTCTCTCTCTCTCTCTCCCCGATATCTAGAGTCCTCTTACCACAATGTACTCCTGGCTTGACTCCCATTTCTAGTGTCCATAGACCTTGTATTTCTTCTAATGACGAGTTGAGTTGGACAAAGGACTCACTGTGGCTTTTTTCTATATTTACCCATGAAGATGTTTTCTGGTGCATTTTCTAGATTTGTTAGGAAAAGTTCACTGAGAGAATCTCAACTGCATTGTTGCCTATTACTATGCCATCTTGGATCTGACTCTCTTTGTTTTACTAATTGAAATCCTTTATTCATAATTTTGTTAACTTCAGATTTAGTGCAAAGAATAATGAAATAGAAATAGGGCTTTGATGTAATTTTAACTAGGGTTATATCATCATTGCTTGGAAATAAAATTTTTATCAATGGTTTATTATTTGAATTGTTATGGATATGGATATAAGTAATCCCACCATGACACTCATGGCTGTAGTTCTAAGCAAGCTATGATGCGAGGATACAAAAGACAATCATATGAGAGATAACTTGCCTTTAATCTATAGTCATTAATCGATGTCATACAGGATAGTGCACTTTGAATTTCATTTTTTCTATGTGCTGAGTTTCTAAATGCATGCACCACAGATTTAATTGAGGGACCTGATATTTAACAATTGTGACATATCCATAGAATTAATGAAATTCAATAGGGGAATGAATTGAGGATTTTAGAGTGTCACCCAGTCACAATAAGAGATAACAGGTCACTCCATTGCCTACTAGTGAATTCATCCAGAAATGTGAATATTGAACCCATCCAGGTACAGGTAATGAAAACTACCAGAGGCATTAATGAAGCGGAAGAAATATTGGTGTTAGGAAAAACCTAAATTGGATTGAGAATGCTCTCTGTGTCTGTAATTACATCAATGAAGGGATTTTATGTATGGAAATTCCTTTCACTAGTTCAGATGTGCAATTTCTCTATACCTTATGGTCACATATAACTTTGAATATGGAGGGATAAAGTTACGTGTTAATTGTCATAGTAATTATATGTCAGGGGCAAGATTTGAACCCAGATTTTCCTAATTCCAAAACATACCCTATTCACTATGCCACATTCCTTTTACAAAATTTGAGGAACCATATTAGTGATAGGTAATATAATTACTATAGTTTCCTTTTCCTTTCTATTAAAGAAATATTTCTCTAAATGTAATTTAGTTAAAGTTCTTTAATACTAGAAGATCTAGTTATTAGACTATAAGTAACAAATGATTCTAAGGCATGGGTATGACCCCAGAAAAGTCCTCAAGGAAAAAGAATGTGAGAGCACACCAGGACAAAGCAAAGATCACAAAACCTGGAGAAGCAGATATAATATTAAAGTTATTTAATATTTAAAAATTATTGATGCCTTACTAAAGTGAAACAGTAGCAGATTGTCATGCTTGATGATTTGCTATCCCAAATTGCCAGGCTTCAATTTGTCCTGAAAATATGAACTACAATGGACTTTGAAATGTGTTTCCTGTAACTCTGAATTCAGAGTGAATATACATGGGCCTTTTCAGAATAGCTACAGAATAGGCTCATTGGTGTCAATACTTGTATTTTACTTATTGATTAATTGTTTGGTTTGAAGATTTTTTTGGTCTGCTCTATTTTTATGCACCCTGTGATGCTATTGTTTTAATTTTTGTTTCAATTTATATCATTTTAATTTGCAAGATATGGAGTTGGAAAGCTTGGATGAAAATAAATGAGCTGGAAACTTTACAGAGACATAAAGAGTTTAAAAGGCACAGAGGATAAATTGTCTTTTGACTGCTGCACCCTACATTGCAGCTGCAACTAATTGGACACTTGCTAATATTGGTATAGAAAAGGAAATAGTTAATCAGTAGCACTGTATTTATGTAAAGAGTTTAGTATGGCTTGTTATGATTTAAATGATTGCAAATGGAGCTAGCTGTTTAAGGTGAGACCCATCAGAACATAGCTGCATCTCACAATTTGAATGTCATCCTATTTTGATCTTGGTTCCATATATCAATTGAACACTTCTATTTTAGTAGACTTACTAAATTAGAAGGCCAAATTGATGCTAGAAATTATTATTCATATGGTGGTCATGCTGATGAATCAGCAGCCCACCAACAGGGGAAGATCATCAGTATGCTGCTTAGCCAGTTGCTCATCAAAGACACAGTGAAGTCATAAGAATGGTCCTGTGCAGCACATCTAAATATCAAATTGGTCATAGGTAGATATATAGAAAGAGCAGGAAAGATTGGAAAAAAAACAACCTCTTTTCTGAAGACCCTATTTTCCTCACTTGAAAGGAAGAGTTCTACCTGGATGATAATAAGCCACACCCTATAAGCAAAACAAATATTGCATGAATTTACAGTTCAGGGAGCAATCTTTACCAAGGATTATAACAAGATGACAAGAAAATTGGACCCAGTGCGGGGAAGCCAAAACAAAACATTGCAAGGTCTATCTATAATCCTTAGACCAAAGCCTGGCAGTTCATGATAACTCTTCAGACATGACTAGATACAAATGCTTCTACCTTTTTAGGATCAGTATTTGCTCCTTGCTAAAATACCGTGTGACCTCTGTATTTCACAAGGGCTCAGAAAAACTGGTCAATTATCAGTCTAAAGCTTTAGACCAATATCCTACAGTAAATATAATACCTTTAATAGTCTCTTCTCATATTTGTATAATGTCTGTTCACGTTGGCCTGGTGCATAGTAAGTGCTTCATAGTTTTGTTTCATTCTTTCATTCAACATTCATTCAACATCTCCCTAAATACTATGATATCATCTACATATCATCTAGGTATCTATGATTATCAAAATATTAACCATAAAAAAGTTCATTCACCTCAAGATAAGAGCCCTTGCAAGAGTGAACTAATAAATATGATTTGAGGCACTTTTTATGTTCTTTGAAAGACTGTTGAGAACAAGAGATGTTCTGCAGTACCAGAGTAAGGCAAAATTGTCCCAAAATTCATAAAAGGGGAGAGTCTACCCAATATAGATCAATAAGTTTTATTTATATCCCTGGCAAAATAACCATAATACATTTGTAAGCACATGGAAAAGAAGAACAGTGATCAATAAAAGTGAGCAGTACTTCGTCAAGATCAAGCCATGCCAGTCTTATCATGTTTCCTCTTTTGACAGAGTGCTTAGGCTGGTAAACCAATGGAAATTCTGTTGAAAAAATATACTTGGATTTCATCAAAGCATATGAAAAATTCTTTCATAATATGCTTATGGATAAGGCAGAAAAAATGTCAATCAAATTACTGTAAAACAAAGTACATTGAGACGTGGCTGAATGTAGTAGCTGATTCTTCTTGACTGTTCTCAAATTGTTAGAAGTCTTGGAAGTGGATCCAAAGAACTGTTGTTAAAGTATTGATCTCAACTTGATGGGAGGTATCCACTATATGATACTATCAAAATTACAAAATTTAACGATTTTGAAAAACTTTAGAACATCAGTTAAATGACTGTCAATGATATAGAGTACTGATAAAGAACACTGCCCATTTTGTGACAGAAAGAAAATGAACAAATATGTAGAATGAGAAATTCATTTTTGGATATGACAACATGGGAATATGTTTCTAATGAAAGGGGGTTCTGCATTTATTTATTTATTTTTCAGTGGGAGAGGAAAGGTGAGAGAAAAAATGAATGATTGATCATTTAAAAAATATAATGTTTTAAAACAATTTAATAGGGAGAAATACAAATGTCTATATATCGGGTGGAAAATTCCACTTCACAAATACATGACAAGAGAGTCATGAGTAGACAAAATTGGGGTTTTTTTGATTTTCAGTTGTTGGTAATCTCAATAACTGTAAATAGTATGGTATGCAATTTTAAAAACTAATGCCCTACTGCATTGAGGGGGCATATTGACCAAGATTAGGGAGATCATAACTCCAGTATAATATTCTTTAATTGGATCATATCTGGAATATTTTGTTCAATTCCAGGTATTGTATTCTAGGAAATACTACATTCTAGGAAATTAACTGAAATACATCCAGAAAAGTGAGAAGCCTATAGAACATGTTTTAAAAGGATCCTGTAAGAGAAAGGATATGATAGCTTTCTTCAAGAATTTGAAGAAGTAGCAGGAGAGAGAGGGGTTAATCTTATTCTACTTAGTACCAGAGGGTAGAACTAGAGGCAGTGAATAGGACTTGGAAATAAGCAGATTAAGACTTGCCTTAAGGAAAAAGTTTCTCATCAGAACCCTCAAAAAGTATATTGGGTAGACTTGTTACATTAGGTGTTTCAACCTTTGATTATAGATGTCTTTGAAAAACTTTCTATAGGAGATATAATAGAAGGGAATCTTAAAAATATTCTATTTTTTTAAAAAATGTTAGAAATTGAAAGTACTTTAGCACATGGAATTCAGAATTTTGGAATGAGAATGGAATTTCAAACAAGCAAACATACAACAAAAATTGGTATCTCAGGGATGAATATGACAATGAAACACAGAATGTCAGAGACAAAAGAGACCCAAGAAGACAGTATCAAGAGTAATTGAACTGGAGGGGATTTACGAATATAATGAACAGAATGTGAGCTCTGGAAAGGACCTTCGCACTTAGAATGTGGGATTCTGGAGTGGAAAGAAATCTTAGACTATACATTTTGACAGCTCAAAGAACCCAGATAATATAAAATTTTAGAATAAAAGGGAGTTTAGAAGAGAAATTAAAGAATAGTAGAGCTGGAAGGGGCCTTAAACATTATCTCCATTTTATAGAGGAGTAAACAGAGGCCAAGAGTGGCTAATATGTTTGCCCAAGATCACTCAGTCTGTGAGTGGCTGGCTTTCAGCACAATGCCCTTTCTACTTCCTGAAGTTGCATTATCTGAGGCCATGTGACTTTCTTCCTATGTCTTATTTGGAAAAGAGAAATGGAAATGTGTTGGCATTTTTCAAAAATGCATTAAACATTTAATCTTCAATTACCCTTAACAAGAAAGGGCCTCTTCAAGTACTTTCCTTCCAGACGCAAGAAGGAAGAGTAGAAAAACAAAAAAAAAAAACCCCAAACCCAACAATTCTCTCATAAGGGAAGGAAATTGGTATCATTTGATATTTGTTTTCTAAAAGGGAGAATAATTATTGCTCATTGAAATTCCAGTTCTTAATTTTTCATTGTTTTTCTTGACATAACTCAGCAAATGCTTTGATTCTATTTTTCCCCCTCTAACATTCTCATAAACTTGAGTTGTTTCAGAAAGATAAGATTCATGTCAGGATTTGCAACCTGCCAGCATACCTCTAGGATGGGATATTTTTTTTTTATGATAACCTTATGCCAAGGTCTTCACGATAAAGAGGGATTTGAACAAAATAAAAGCAAATCTGGCATGCTATTACTTCTTTCAGAACTGAGCACTTCTATCTGAACATGTTTTTAATTAAGCAATAACTTAGGAGCAGAGAGCAATCACAGTCATGAAGGTCAAAGCCTGCATAAATTTTAAATGTTCCTATCTCCACTTTTAGTTCTCTCTGGAAACCTGAGCAGCCACGGAAAACAATCTGGCCACCGTCTTTCCTTGTATCCTAGGCATATGCTACCTGGGGACATTTAGCATAGGGGCAAATACCTTTGCACACCTAATGTCTTCTTCTTACGCTATTTACTAGCAACTGACATCCAGTTTGGTCTGTAGTTGACATTGCTTATGTTTTGTGCTCAAAATAAGATATATTATTTTCCTTGGCCAAGAAATTAAGGGGGATTATTGCTGGGGCAGTGATGGGGTGGGGTAGGGGCAGAAATCCATCCATTCTAGAAATCATGTTGATATCTCATAATCCTGACTAGCTGTGTGACCCTGGACAAGTCAGTTAATCTCTGTTTGCTTTAGGTTTCTCGTCTGTAAAATTATAACAATGCCCTCCTCCCAGGGTGGATTGTGAGGATCAAGTGGAATAGAAATTGATAAGCATATAGCAGAGGGCTTGGCGCACAGTCAGCACTATATAAACGCTGGTTGTAATCACCATCATTATTGTTCATTTTTTGGGCTATTTTTATTACTCAATCAGTTGCCAAATTTTACCTCGATAGCACCTTGCAAATTTGTCTCCTTGTCTTCAGTGACTCAACTGCCACCACAATTCAAGCTTGCATCACCTGCACCTGGACTATGGAAAAAGCCTTTTAGTTTCTCTGTCTCAAGCCTCTCCCCGTCTGGTCCATCCACCACACAACTACCAAAAGAATTTCTTAAAGTACTAGTTGAAGCCGTCGTATCAATAGGTAGCATTTATATAGTGCTTTAAGTTTTACATTCTTTACAAATATTATATCAATTTCATTCTCACAACCACCCTCGAAAGTTGGTATTATTTTCTCCATGTTACAGATGAGGAAACTGAGGCAGACAGCAATTAAGTGACTTTCCCAGGATCAAATTTAGGAAATCTCTGAAATCAAATTTGAATGTAGATTCTATCTGCAAGTTATGGCTAGTGTTAGTCTGACCATTTCAGTTCCTTGCCTAATAAATTCTTTTGGTTCCTTTTTAAGTCTCTGAGCAGATATAAATTTCCTTCTAATTTAAAACCCTTCAAATCTTTATTGTAACTTACCTTTCTAGGTGTATCATATATAACTCTTCTTTATAAACTTTATTGTGTAACAAAGCTAGCCAAACTGCTGTGGCTATGCAGAGTATTCTATCTCCCATTATGCAGGATGTTCCCTCTGTCTGGGAATGCGTTTTCTTCTCATGTATATTTCTTAGAACTCTCTATTTCCATGGCAGCTTAACTCAAATGTTACCTTTAACATAGGAATTTTCCTGGCAATACTTAATTTTTTAAATTTAATATTGTAGATACAGACTGTTACATGTAGATATATGTTGTATGTGCTAATAGAATGTCAGTTCCATGAAGGCAAGGACTTTCATTTTGTCTTTTATCTGTAGTAATATCTATTACCACATAATAAGTATGTTAGCATATTAGCAAATGCTAATTTAATAAATCAACTAAATAATTTAATAAAGAAAATCAATTGATTTTCAGAGGGATCCTCATGGAGTCATAGATGCATAGAATTACATAGTTGAAGCAGACCTATCTAGTCATTTAATCAAATCATTTATTAATGCAATTCATTTTTTTTTCAAATTCAAATTTGATATTTTTAAATGTCAAGTATTTATTTTTTTCTCCTTCATCTTTCCCTATCACAATGGAACATAAAAGGAAGGAAAACAAAACCCTGATAACAAATAAGTGTAGCTAAGCAAAACAAATTTCCATACTGGCTATGTCCAAAATTGTGAGTCTCATTCTGCATATTCATCCATCTCATCAGGAGATGAGTACTGTTTTTTATCATAAGTTCTGTGGAATTTTGACTGATCACTGATTGATTAGAATTCTTACATCTTGCAAAATTTGTTCGTTTTTTTACCAAGATTATGCTATTAACTGTCATCCTGGTTCTTCTATTCCCTTCACTCTGTATCACTTCATGCAAGTCTTCCCAGATTTCTTTGCCATCATCTCTTTGATCATTTTTATATCCCCAAAGTATTTATATAACATTATTTCTTCAGCCATCCCCCTACTGACGAGCACTCACTTGATTTCCACTTCTTTTCCATTATAACAAGAGCTATCATAAATATTTTTGTGCATATAAGACCTTTTCATCTTTATTTGATTTCTTTGGCGTATAGGCCTATTAATGACATACCTCTGTCAAAGGGTACCCACAGTTTAGCAATTTTAGAGGGTATAGTTCCAAATTGCTCTCCAGAATGACTAGACCAAATTCACAACTCTACCAAGTCAATTTTATCAGTGAAGAAACTGAGGCTTATAATAGAGAATTTGCTCAAATTCACCCAAGTAATGAGCAGCTGAGACAGGATTCAAATCCAGGTCTATTCATTGTAAATCCTGTGCATTTGACATTACATCATGCTGCTTTCCAGATTAACAGAATGTAACAGCTGCAATGACCCTTAATAGTCATCTAATCCTCATGTTCCAAGACTGGGTGATACTGCCCCCAGGGGCACTGGAATGATTGGGAAGGGGCAGTAGAAGCCTTGGGTGCAACTGGGGAACGTTGAATAAAATAAGGGGTCAACAGAAGCATAAAGAAAGAAGTGAAGAAAATTTTGAAAAAATATTCCTACTTGCTATATCTGTTGTGTAACAGAGTTAAAGTCACAGCAATTGTGTTATTTTCCAAATAAATACACAAAATGAAAGTTATAACCAATCAGCGGCCAAGTGCACCAACATGTCTTAAGCAAGTGTTGGCAGCTGTTGAGAAGTTTAGCATGTGCTGGCAGGAATATGTATGTGTGATGACTTCTTTACAATATGATACTATATGATTACCTGCTGCAGTACTGTGTCATCAAAATTTCAATGCAGGAACAACTTCACAAGTTTATAATAAATTATTAAATTTAAGATATATCATTTAAAATATATTTTTAAAATAATATTTTTAAAATAATGGAAATTTTTAAAAAGCTGTTAAAGGGTTAAAGAAAGTAGATTTCAAGGAGGGCACTGAGTGGTGTGGTAGGCCAAATAAGTTTGGGAACCTCAGATCTAGCCAATTTCTTCAGCACCTGTGGCTCTGCCTGGCTCCACCAGAACAAGAAGCCCCTCTCAGGTTAAACTTATCACCTGTAATCTTACCTCATCACCATACTGCTAACTCAAGGCTTGATTGACTTACTCAGTCTCCACTCCTCTCTGTTTAGAGGCCTGGAAGGTAGACTATCAAATTCTTCCCGATGTCTTCCTTTATAGAGAGTAGAAACTGGACCTTGGGTTCTCCCTCCACCTTTCATCTGAAGCTCTGCCTGGTTTCAACTCCACAGAACAACTCCTTTGCTAGGTACCTCTTGTCCACACACTCTTTCCTCTCCCTTTTTGTGTATTGTCTCCTTCATTCGATTTTAAGCTCCTTGAGATCAAAGACTTTATTCATTTTATTAATTATATCCCTAGAACTTAGCACAGTACCTGGTACATAGTAGATAATTAATAAATGTTTATTGGATTGGATCTAGTCAATAAAACAATCAATCAAGAAGGACTAATTAATTATTTTCTATGTGCCAAGTACTATAACAAGTGCTACAGATATAACAGAAAAAGCAGACAGTCCCTGAACTCATGGAGTTTACATTATAATGGAGAAAACAGTATAGACAATCCAGTCAATAAAAGACATGCAAATAAATGAAAGATGACCTCAGAGCAGAAGGTTGAGAAAGACTTCCTAGAATTGATGCTGGGGTTGAGTAATGGAAACCAGGGATTCAAAGAGTCAGGAATAAAGGAGAAAATTCTCTTCGCTTTATAGAGGAGAACATGGATGAGCATAGCAATGAAATTATTTACTCAGGATCACACAGTAAGTGGTAAAGCCAGGACTCAAATTCAAATGCTCTGATTTCTAACCCAATACTTTTCCCACTAACCATTCTAAATACAACCTACTCATTTTGAAGATGAAGAAACTGAGCCCCAGCATTGTTAAGTGATATTACAAAGGTTACCCAATAAGAAAGTGAGCCAGGACTAAGATACAGTCAGAGATGTACTGGAGTCAACTAGTACAAGTTCCCAAGAGTTGAATGTCAAATTTTTGTTATGAGTTCTGACCCCTGGAAACCAACAAACATTACAAATCAGGGTTTGATTTATTGTGTTGTTTGATTATATAGACTTAAGAAAGTGATGGAGAAAATGTTGATAATACAGATGAAACTTAAAAATAGTTTTTCTTTTTAGAAAGAACTAGTTGTTAAAATTTTACCAGCACAATTGGATGCAGCCCTTTTGGTTTTCATGCTGTAACTACTTCCATTGCTATAGTTAATACAGGTATGAATTGAGAACAAAAGTTGAGGATGTATACCATGTAGAGTTGGCTTTATATGCAATCAGACCATATAAGGCCTTTCAGTGGGAATCTGAAAAATGAGATCATAGGATTTAGAACTGGAAATAACCTTTCTTAGAGATATTCTAGTTACTAGAGTGTAAAACAAACCCCTGTAATGGAAGTTAAAAAATCTTCCCTGCCCATTGATAAACCTCAGGTGGGGGTACTGAGGAGGCTGAAGCTTGTTTTGTATGAAGGCCCACACCTTTTGCTGATTGCAAATGAGGCACTGAGTCAGGAGGAAGGTTTGTGTGCCAGATGAGACTCTAGGCAGTTGTTTTAAGAAGCCCCCAGCTTTGAAATCCCAAATGTTGGTTGTTTGTCTCTCTAGTAATGATGTATTTATTACCTATGGTCACACAGTTGAAAACCCTGTTGGTCCTGTTTGTATTTTCCCTGTTGGTGCATGTAATTAAAGTAAGATTGTTTACCCCTCTTCAAGTTTCTTTCCTTTTAGAAAAGTAGAACTAAGAATCTGTGCAGCAGGCCCTCCTGGGTACCAAGGTACTCCCTAATACACCACCCCCCCAGCTCTCAAGATGAAGAATCTGAGACTCAGAATATAGAAATTACTTATCAAAGAGTGCAGGAATCATAAAGTAGCATTGGTACTCAAGCCCAGGTCTTCTGATTGTAAATTCATTATTCTTGAAACTATGGACTCTTATTAAAAATTTTATGACCTTAGAAAAAATCACTTCAATTTTCTTTTTTTTTTTTAATTTAAATAAATTTATTTAACTTTTTACATTCATTTTCACAAGATTTTGGGTTCCAAAATTTTCTCCCCATTTGTCCCCTCCCCCTCCCCAATACACTGGACATTCTAATTACCCATATCAC
>CM053771.1:505352598-505405910 GCA_028658325.1 Potorous gilbertii | reverse complement strand
TGAAAGAAAAGAGGGCAGATTGGTGATATGGGTAATTAGAATGTTCAGTGTATTGGGGAAGGGGGAAGGGGACAAATGGGGAGAAAATTTTGGAACCCAAAATCTTGTGAAAATGAATGTAAAAAGTTAAATAAATAAATTTATTAGTTAAAAAAATAAAATAAAATAAAAAAATAAAAAATAAAAAAAAAAGAAATTTACAACAAATCCAAAACTTTTTTTGGTAACATTATTATGAGGAATCTGAATGGTACAGTGGCTGGAGTCCTGATAAGCCTGGAAGACCTGAGCTCAAATCCTCCCTTAGACTAACTGTGCAGCACTGACTTGGCCCTGAGAAAGAAAGGGGATGGGGCCAGGGGGAAGGGAAAAGAAAGAAAGGAAGAGAGAAAAAAAGAAAAGAAGAAAGAAATTAAAATTTAATTTATAAAAGAAAATAGTCTTACTTGTGTAGAAATTAGAATTTACAGAGGAAGATAAAGAAAAGACAGAGAATTTGAAACTTGATCATACAGAGTCTTGAATCCCAGGGCCAGATTTTAAGTTATTTGCTAGGGAATTGGCAGCAGTTTTTTTTAAAGTAGTAGAGTGACATGGAACACAAAGAGGAATGTGTTAGGAAGATTACTCAGGTAGCATTATGGAGGAAGAATTATAGAAAGAAAGGAGAGGAGAAAAGTAGACCCGTTAATAGACAGTAACCTAAGTTGAGAAGGGACATAAACCTAAACTATTGTGATAACGACGGGAATGGAGAGGAGGAACAGAATCTAAGTGGTATTGAATCAGCAGAAACAACAGAACTTTGCAGCTAATTGAATGGGTATGGTGTGAGGGTGAGGGGAAGATAGAAGTAAGAATCAAATGTGGCTCAAGAATTATAGCCCAACGATTGGGAAGAATGGAGGAACTGATGGCCCAGTAAATCTTAGGAAGAAAAGTGGTTACTTCAATTTTCAATCTGTTGAATTTAAGGTGTTGGTGATACATCTAGGTAGTGTTAGTCAAATACCAACAGACAGTCATTAAAAGAGAACCAGGACCTTAGGAAAAGATGGGCATGGATATGATGTAACTTTTAGAATCATCTCAATCAATTCAATCTGATTGAATTAAACAACTATTCATTAAATCCTTACAGGTAGAGAGTACTATGCTAGATTATGGGAGGGACAAAAATATTTCAAAGCACCCTTAAAAATTGTCTATTATGAAGCAGTGTTAGCAATGATAATCACTCCTCAACAACCAAGAGTGAAAGATTACATTTCTGTATCCATCCAGGCACATCCATAAAGTAGTTCCTACAGGAATACAAAAGATTAGTACTGCAGGCCTTTCAGCGGATATACATTGACTTGACCTGACTTGACTCAATTTGAGATGTACCAGTAACTGCCAATGGCATTATATCTACTAGCACCACCAAAAGAATTATTCTGTCGAGCAGTAATTGAAATTTTCTGCCTGGGGTAATCATCTTGGGCAAGAATCTTGAATTCTTTGTTGAGAGATATAGGAGCAGGCAGGGTAGCGTAGGAACTCACAGAAAATGCCAATGGTAGGTTCCTTTTTTAAACTAATTCTTGGTTGGAAATGAATCACCTTGGGATTAGAAGGAGTATGGTCCATTGATGAGATCATGGATCAAATTAAACATTGGAGAATATTCTTGTTTATTAGGTGTTGAGCTCTGTTTCTAGCTTCCAGGGGATGATACATGCTCCCAGCACCCTGGGGAAAAATAGCAGTCACACCAACTTAATTACAGCTTTGTGTGTGTGTGTTTAAATCATATTTCTTTTTGGTTCTTTAAGGTGTTCCCATAGCTGACTTCCCTGCCACCCCATGTAGCATGTTTTCTCTTAAATAATACTGAAGGAGTGGGGATTTTCAAGGAAAGGAGAAAGACAAGACAAAAGAAGAAATGGGAGGAAAAGAAGAGTGAGAAAATTATGGAAAGTTCACAATGAGAAGAAAAGAGAAAGAAGAATGACAGAATATGAGTAGGTCGCTTATGAAGAGTGATAAAAAAGTCCCCATTTGGTTTAGATGAAGGGAGAAAAATTATCCAAGAATTTGCACATTGCAAGGAGATGTGTATATAAGGAAAGAATAAGAAATTTAGGAGAGTGAAAATAGAGCAGAGGACTAAGGGAAAAGAAGCCTGGATTTCTGTTTATACATCTTGGGTTAATTTCCTAATTGCTTCTAAGCCAATGACCATGACACTGGAAGAAAACTGAATCCAATATCATCCCACAGTAATGCTGGTTTTTGCTGAATCACAGCATTCAGAAAGATGAGAGTCTGACTCATTTATAAAGGTGAAGTACAGATATTAGTCCCATAGGACATACAAAGTAATGTGGAAGTAGAAAGGAGAGGAGAAAAAGGGTTTCCTCCTGGGCTGCCAAAGTGATGTAATGCCTCAGAGAATAACTGGGGTATTGAATATCTTTTTACAAAGCAAACACTCCAAGCAACTTGTTCCCCCCCACCCCCATATTACTTTCAAGGGCTAGTGCATTGGGATCTGATTTATTTTTATCAATGCTACTGGGGTCCTGGAGAGTTATCTAAAAGTTCCATTTATGTAAATAATCAATTGCAAGTAAAATTCAACCTAAGTCAGTGATTTTTCTAATTGTGAATTTCTCTTTAGTTCATCACATGTCTGTGGTTTCCTTAAGTGTGTCTCCTCCTGTTATGATTTTAGAAAAGATCAAATGTTACACTTCCATGTCATGGGAGGGATTTTTTTTAAAAAAGTTAAGAGTAGAAGATTTGGTGAATTTAAAATGCGATATAAATATTTATGTTCCTGAAGTATGCTAAAGCATAATTCCATTTAAATAAGAACCAGTTAATGTCAGCATGTGTTGAAATGTTTGCTAGGGCAAGTGAAAGAAAGCTTAACGATATAATGCCATCAAAAGAAGTTCCAGAAAATTTCACTTGTTTTGTTCCTATTAAAATGTCAAGCTAGAAGGAATGAAAGATAGGATGCAGCTGTTACTTCTCCTTAAAATGTTCTCCTAAATCAATTCAATTCAACAAGTATACACCTCTGTATTTAGATCTGTAACATGAAATGTCATTCTCTATCCCCTCTAAAAGTCAGAAGTTTAACTATTTTGGGAGTGAATTCCCACTCTCCCTCTAAGGGCAGCAATAACTTGTAAAAGCAGACCTGGGTGAAAATGATACCACGCTGAACTCAACAGTTTGGATTTACTGATGGTCAATGGGTTCTTTTTTTGCTGAGCTCAGAATTTTTTAAAATGATTGTGCCTTATAATTCAATAGTGCAGTGTGAATGAGTCCAAAGTAGAAGTCTGAAAATGGTTTCTTTTTGTTGTAGTTGCTTTTCTCATAAAAGGAAAAAAACAAAAATAAAAACCAAAGAGAAAGAGTAGTTTCCCTTTAGGGGTAAAAATTATAGTTGTTTTGTACCCCTCGAATTTTCAAGACCAAAAGTATTGGTGGGGTGAAGAGAGGGGTTAAGGTGTGGATTCGCCTTATGTGTTTTGATTTGATTTAATAAACACTTATTAAAAGACATATTATATAGCAGGCACCAGTATAGTAGTGTCCCTGACTGGGTCTAGTGAATAGTCACTGCCCTGGGGCATTTGACTGTCAATGATCCAGCCCTCCCACTCTTCACTGCTACTTCTAGGGCTATTTATCTGGTAACATGGGGCCAGCTAGGTGGTGCAGTGAATAGAACACCAGTGCAGGAGTCAGGAGGACCTGAGTTCAAATCTTACCTCAGTCACTTGCTACTCACTAGCTGTGTGACCTTGGGCAAGTCACTTAACTCCAGTTGCCTCAACCTGGGTCATCTCCAGTCCTCCTGGTGAATATCAGGTCACTGGATTCAGATGGTTGTGAAGGAGAAGTGAGGCTGGTGACCTGCACAGCCCTCCCTCACTCAAAACAAAGTCAAGTGCAAGACATGTCTTTATTTCTCTGATGGCATGGTCTTCTTTGGCAATGAAGGACGAACACACATCTGGAAACATGCATCAATTAAGGTACTTAATTCCCATGACTCCACCTCTTCTTCCTAAAAAAAAATCCTGATGGTGAGCAAATATCTGCATTCATTTAGAGTTTCTGATATTACTAGTCAAGATTGTGGACAACTGGACCACCTTGCAGACAAGATTTCCAAACATACTATTCTCTGTTGAGATTTGGACCCAATTATAAACTCACCAAAAGTCCCTGTCATGCATGTTACTCAAAACTGCTACTCACTTATTTTAGCAGCTAGGTGACACAGGAGATTGAACAGCAGACCTGGAGTAAGGAAGATGGGAACACAAATCCTACATTAGACACCTAGAGCTCGGTGATCCTGGCAAATCACTTAACCTCTCTCGCTCAATGTTTCCATCTGTAAAAATGGGACTAATAATACCTCCTAGGGTTGTTGTAGATCAGATAAAACAGTGTTTATGGAGTGCTTAGCACAATGCCTGGGACATAGGCACTATGTGCAGATTAGCTATTTTTTAAGGTTCATTTCTTAGAACTTGATTTTTCCATTAAATTAATCCATCAATCAATCTATAAGTGATTTATTAAGTACCTACTAAATTCCAGGCATTGTGCTAGGTGTTATGGTTACAAAGACAAAAATTAAATAGTTTCTGTCCTCAAGGAACTTCTTTTGGGAGAGACAAAATGTACATTCTATGTGTATATATATAATAGACATAATAGACGCATGTTATTTGGTAGAGGGAGTATCTAGCAAATGAGGGGCAGATCAGGAAAGTCCTCGTTTAATAAGCAAAGGACATTTGGAATACACTTTGAAACGAACTAGAAATTCTTAGAGGCCAGGGTGAGGAAGCAGTCCAGGCATGGGGAATAGTATGTGTAAGGACTGGTGGGTTCAGGATCTAAATCAGGGGTTCTTAGCTCTTCTGCAGTCTGGTAAAGCTTAATACTACTGTAGCTATTATCTACATTGTTTTGTCTTTGAATATTGCCTACATTCATGATTGAATATGGTCATTTATCCTCATTAGAGGATGGAGAAGAGGGGTAAGACTGGAAGCAGGAGATTTAATTAAGGGGTGAGTACAATAGCCCAGGTGAGAGCCAAGGAGGGCACAAACTAAGGCCTATGAGTAGAGAGAAGAGGCTGGGCACAGGACAAATTCTCATGTGTCAGGTCAGCTAAAAATTCTTCTGTCAATACTTCACTATTTTATTGGAATTTATTGTATTTTCTGCTCAATGAACGAAATTATTACTCATAAAAGAAAAGAATTGGTAACAATGAGTGATCTTAAAACCTATCTCATCAAATGAAATTGATAATTCTATTAATTTAAAATGTATTTGCAACAGAAATGTGCTGTGTGTGAATGAGTACTACACATCTTCATGTATGTCATTGTGCAGTATTAAAATGTATTTTTGAAATTGAACTCGATATGACAAAAAATTTCTAGGCATTTAAAAGCTAAACATGTTTACTTGCCACTGTTCATTCAGTTTTTTGTTTGGCTTTGTGTTTTTACTTTTATTCACCCTAGTATAGAGTAGCATGCTTCTTCTGATTCCTCATTGTGGTATGGAACTGTGGCTACAATTTCCATGGCTGTAATAGGAGAATGTAAGCTCTAATAAGTCCCTTAATGTCAGAAGGGCTTTGTGTAGAGGCTTGGTGACAACTGCATCTCTTGCCTAAGGATCTGCCCAAGTTCTGAGAGATTCCTCAGCAGATGTTTGACTATCAGGTAATACACACACACACACACACACACACACACACACACACACACACACACGCATACATACACTCATACAAATACATATATACACATATATATGCATATGTATATACACACATACATTTTGGTCACAGAAAACCTAAAGACAGGCAATCAACTAAGGTTGTATAATTCAATCACCCAGCTTCCTTCAGAACATCTAAGGCTGTGTGATTTCACTGCTGTGGGAATTCCTTCCAACAGTACAACTTTAAACCCCTCTGTCCCTTGATAAACAGTCATCGTGAGTAGCTATGTCAGGAAAACACAAAACCACCATCCAGTGGTACAAACATTCTCTTCTTCCTCCTCTACCCAAATGAAGAGTGGTCTTTAAGGGAATGAATGGCTGAGGATTTGAAGAGTCATGGTCCCCCTCCTCTTTTCCTGTGTAGGGTCATTAACTACTTAGCAGAGAGAGACTGTCAAAAGTCTTGGATGATTTAAATAATCCAAGCCAGTTGATGGAGAGATTCTTCAATATTTACAAGAGCTAATTAGGAAATCAGGGTGCTTTGTTAGTTCCTGACCAAATAAACAATATTTCTTCAAGTGAAAGTTATCCTTCCCACTTGTAGTCACATCATCTGAAATTTGCTTCACTGTTTTTTTTTCCTAAAAAAACATGAAATGGAGGTTTATGGGAAACCTTGACGAGTCAAAGATTATCATCCAGGAAATGCATACAGGAAGAGAAGATGGGCTGTTTCTTTCTGTGGTGAGGGTAGGGTGATAAGTAGACAGCCAGCTCCACCCATGGGGACCTTTACAGGGTCAGGAGAAAGACAGGAAGGCCTCTTACATATTGAATGGAACTATTTTTTGACAAGTTTTGTGGGGGAAATGAGCAAGGGTGGCACAGAATGGGATAGCATGTATAGAGGTCCATCTACACCATTTGAGGGAACTCTCAAATTGATAAGATCCTGAACTCATTCGAGTAATCAAATGCTTAAGAGTATCTCTAAATCTGGGTTGGATCAGAGGAACTTTCTTAAAACATGAGATAAAGAGGATACAGATTGCTAAACAATCTTTGGGGAGGTCAGAGTTTGACAGGATTAGTGGCAAAGGAAATTAAATGCAGTGAGAGGAAGTGCTTTGGATGGCACTACATCAGCAGAGCTGGGAGGCAAGAAGATCTTATGTGGTTCCCCTCTGCAGCAAAATATATTTACCTTCCCCCGATCATATGCATAGTCTTTTTTCTGTACATGTGTATATACATATATATTTGGAAATTTAGGTGATGTGAAAATAAAATATTAATATAAAATTAAAAGTATTGTGAGCTGTATGTTTATAAGTAGACAGCATCCTGGTTGATGTTATATATGTATTTTTCTATGATTCTCCAATACAAGTCAATCAACAGACATTTATAGCCTCTCCATAATTATCTAGGCTGGTCCTTGGTCAGTAAAGAATGATACTTTGACCTGCTGTTCTAGCCTGACCAGACTTTTTTAGACTCCAATTCGGCCACTGAACATATTAGCTCTCATTCTTAGCTTGGTATCAGCTAAAAATTTGATAAGTGCATCATCTATGCCTTTTATCCAAGTAATTGATGAAAATATTTGTCATAGGGTCAAATAGTGATTCCTACAGCAATCCATTAGCAAACTTGTTCCAAGTTACCTAGAACCGTTAAGGACTACACTTTGGGTCTAAACCATTCAATCAATTCTGTGTCCACTTCACTCCTGTCCAACCTATGTTCCTTCATCTTGTCCACAAGAAGAGAATGAGAAACTTTTTCAAGTGCTTTGCTGAGATCTACGTGAATTTATCTACAACACCGTCTTGACAAAAAAGAAATTAAGTTCATTTGGCATGACTTGTTTTCATGAAATCATAAAGATTCTTGTGATCACTGCTTCTCTCTGCTCTGGTCCCTATGATAATTATTCACAATGCCACTTTGCTTCATTTTGAGTTACCCTCTTGCTTTTGCATAAGATAAAATTCACACAACTTTTGTCTGTGCTTCAAACTCTGCAGACTGATCCAGCAGGTCTCCTCGGCCTTCTTACCCAGGAACACCTCTCCATCTTATGGTACTTTTCTCTCAACGGCGAGTTCCTTCTGGAATCTTCATTTTGAGGAAGGGCCAAGGCCAGGCACCCTTCATTCTTGGCCCAACTCTACTTCAGACTCTCTTCCTCTTGCATGCCCCTGCATCATCAGTAATTTTGCCCTCTCCTCCTTTTCAGCTTCTCTTTAAAGGTTTTCTTCCCCTTTAGGGTTTAAGCTACTTGAGAAAAGAGACTCTTTTTTAACCTGTATTTGTATCCCTACTGTTTAACACAATGACTGACACCTAGAAAGTGCTTAAAAAATGCTTGGTGCCTGACCAATAAAGTTTCCCCAAGTCCTATTGTGCTGTCTCAGTGATAACTTGAATGCTAACTTTGCCTCTTTGCATTAAAATGTCTAGTTCATTCCTTAATTGATAAATGGTCAAAGGATATGAATAGGCAATTTTCAGAGAAAGAAATTAAAGATATCTATAGTCATATAAAAATGTTCTAAATCACTATTGATTAGAGAGATGCAAATCAAAACAACTCTTAGGAACATATTACACCTGTCAAATTGGTTAACATAATAAAACAGGAAAATTATAAATGTTGGAGAAGATGTGGGAAAATTGGAACACTAATGCATTGTTGGTGGAGTTATAAACTGATACAATGGAGAGTAATTTGGAATTATACCCAAAGGGCTATAAAACTGTTTATACCCAGCAATATCACTTCTAGGGCTGTATCCCAAAGAGATTATACAAATGGGAGAAGATCCCACATGTACAAAAATATTTATAGCAGCTCTTTTTCATGGGGGCAAAGAATTAGAAATTGAGGACATGTCCATCAATTGGGTAATGGCTGAACAAATTGTGGTATATGGATGTAATGGAATGCTATTGTCCCATAAGAAATGGTGAGCAGACAAATTTCAGAAACACCTGGAAAGACTTACATGAACTGATGCTGAGTGAGGGGAGTAGAACCAAGAGAACAACGTACACTATTACAGCCACATTGTGTGATGACTCAGTTTGACAGACTTATCTCTTCTCAGCAAGGTAAGGTTCTAAGACAACTTCCAAAGGCTCGTGATGGAAAATGCTATGCACATCTGAGAAAGAAATATGGAGTCTGAATGCAGATCAAAGCATACTATTCGCTCTCTCTCTTTTTTGTTTTATTTTGTTTCTTCTTTCTTGTGGTTCATTCCACTGGTTATAATTCTTCTTTACAACATGACTAATGTGAAAATATGTTTGGTATTTGAATGTAAATCAGAATGCATGCCATCTTGGGGAGGGGAGAAGGAAAGGGAGGAGGGGAACATTTTAAACTCAAAATCTTGTGGAACTGAATGTTGTAAATTAAAAATAAATAAATAAAATTTTTAAATGATGTCTAGTTCACTTTACTTGTAATCCATAATTGTGTATTTATGTGCTGACATCTGAGACTGGCTCCGATTTTATCCTTGTTCATTTCTGTGCGTTTCTGTTGCTATTCTATCTACACTGCAGTCAGAGCTGTCACTAGGGATTTTTGCATCTGCAGCCAGGGATAGGGGTGGAGACTCACTAGGCTTGTGGGCATGGATGTGGGAAGGGAGGACAGTCCACGCTATCTTTATGTTTCTATGTTTCTGGGAAGTGCCAGAGATGACAGTCGATGTTGGGGAGAAATCCCATCCCAGAATGAGGCTGCCATCCCCACTGGAGAAGGAATTAGAAAGAAAGGTAGCTCTGGATGGAACTATTTCTTCTAAATGACCTAACCACTGGGGAGAGAAAGAACCATATAGTACAAATCTGAACCACTGCTATGGAGGACAGGGTCAGGCAGGGGAGAAGGTGAGGAAAGAGAACAACTTTATTCCATGTATATTTTCCAAACTGAGGGGTGAGTCAGACAAAGCATATGCTCATGCCCTCCTCATCAGAGGCAGGTCAGGGTAAGGGGAATCCGAAAGATGGTGTTGTGCCCTCCAGACTTCCCACTCTGCGACAGTCTTAGTGATGGCTCTAATTATGTCTAATTATGGCTCTGAGTAGCATGATCGGTGTGTGTAGATAGGTAATTCCTTCTTTGCCCCTTCTGTTTCAGCTTAGAGTTCTGTTGGTTATTTGCAAGACATCAGGCAGATACATGCATGACTAGAGGCCTGTCCTTCTTACTTCAAATCCATCCCCTCACCTTTCTTTCTTCTAACCTTCTCTGACTCAAGCCAAAAATTCAGCTATTTAATTAAAGACAATAACAGGAACAAATCTATATTATCTACGGAATAGGGACAAGCCCATGGAACCATTTGCTCTAGCTCCATAGGGATGAACACAATTGCTCTGGTCTGTCATGCATGACTACAGGTTTTTGGTTGGTACCTTTATCCCATGAAAAGGTGAAAAGGGAAGGGCTAATGGGAGGAGTGTACCAAGGAGGATTGGTCAGGAGAATCAGGAAAATGTAAGAAAATTCTAATCCACACTCCCTGGGATCAGGCTTCAGAAGGATTGAATCCACTTCATTTGAGCCTAGAGCTAGGCCTTCTTCTCCACCCCACTCCACAAGCCACAAGTCTTTTGCTTGTGGAATTAAATATAAGCATATGGAATTAAATTTGATGAAAGTGAAAATAAAATTCATGTTTTTAAAACAGCATTTGGTGGTTGTTTCTAACATGCTTTTAAACTTCTGTTATTATTTTAAATGGCACAAGGACTTTATTTAAAAAAAGTATTCTATACAAAATGGAAAATGAATTTTATCTGCAACCAGTTTGACTACTGAAAAATAAAAAGGTTCATCTTTGTTTGTGGAGAAAAAAAAAGAGCAATTCTTCATCTCTGCCCAGGGAGCCTCTTCTCTGTAATGTTTAACTTACTAAACCACAATTATAAAAGGACCTTCTGTCTGTGTGGGAAAATAAGTAATGTGCTAAAGGAAGAATTCCTAGCTCATCACTGAGTTGTTTTAATTATAGCCAATTTATGACTCACATAGCTAGCCTTCCTGGGAGGTTCATTTTGACACTACCCAGAAATATAAATTAGACTAAGTTTTTATATTATTCACATCACTTAGTTGTACTTTTACCTTTCTTATAGGTCCTAAGTGAAAAAAAAGAGAAGAACTCTATGAGGAAAGAGCGTGTTTTCTGTGTCCTGTTATAATAATAAAAGTTTGGATTTTTTAAAAATGACTTTCTTCTCTGTCTCCCTCTTCCTTCAACTCTCCAGTTCGCATCATATAATTCTGGGACTTCCTATCAGAAGGAGGGGAATAGGATGGCTTCTTCTACCCTGGCAGTAGGGTGGCAGCTCTAATGGAGCAGCTAGAACAGGGACTCAGATAGATTAGTTTGAATCTGGACCTCTGACTGCTTCTTCTGCTTTATGTTTCTTTGCCTGATTAGAGGTGACTAAATTATGATCCTGAGATAGACCTTTAAGCAGTAGCCAACTTGGTACATTAGGAATGCCTGGGTTCCTCAAGCAGTACTTGAGTGTTCTGCAATGATGCTTTTTTTTTTTTTGAGAAAATAACCAATGACAAGTAGAGGAGCCCCAGGCCTAGTTCACAGAGGACATGGACATAGAGGGATTTGTTTGAGCCCTGGAGGTCTGGGGGGAAATGCAAATGTCTACTGAGGAATTCTACAAATTGCTACATCTTCATGTTTTAATTATCAGGCTCCCAGGAAATCATCCTAGTTTTCCTGCTGTTGCATATATAAGGGTCTTTTTTTTCCTCTGTAAATGAACACTTATGTGTCTTAAGTATATTAAAAATTCTTTTTTGGAGAAGAAATAAATAGCTACATTATACTTGATTTACACCACATATTAAGTATCTTTCGGTTATCCACTTTGAGGAGACATTAGACATGAGCCTAATTGTTCATGGGTCTGGGATAGGATTATAATAAACCAAAAAAGAAAAAAATGATTCTGTCTCTCCTTCAAAGGGGTCAATCTCTTGAAGGACTGAATTTAGCCCATGAGTGTGTGGGACCAAAGCAGACAGAGCATACAGGGGAAGGGAAAGGAAGGAAAGACAAAAGGATGGGAGGAAAGAAGGAAGGAAGGAAGGAAGGAAGGCAGGCAGAAGCTGTGTTGACCAATTGAACTCACCAGTTGGGTCCCTAGTGAGGCAGTCCATACTATTCACAGGTTGTTGTTTGTCCTTTGTTCTTGAAGAGGACCATAGTAGCTGCCCACTACCATAATAATAGATAATATCTGTATAGTAAGGTTTGAAACGTGCTTCATGGAAATGATCTCATTTTATCCTCAAAACTATACAAAGATAGGTACTACCATCAGAAGTTCAGCGACTTGCCTGGAGGCTCCTTGTTTGTTGTGATTTGCCCTTCATTTTCAGAGGACCAGTGTCATAATGGGGTGAGGTCTTGAGTTTTGAGTGAACTGTGTTTAAGTGGGGCAGAGCTGCACCAAGTTGTCAGCCTCACTCTCTCTTTCAGTCATCAAAGTCCAGCGGCATAACAAAAGTCAGGCCACTGGTGATGGTCTAGGATGCGGTGGATGACCTTAGCGTCTTCGAAGTCTGACAAAGTTTTAAGTGCTTTACAGCACTTGCTTCCCTATTTGTAAGAGTATAATAGAATTCTAACGTGAGTCTTCCTTGCTATAACTCCTGTACTCCACCGTCTGCCATGTTGCTGTTTCCTTATACACCCCCATGAAACTTTCATTTCCCTCACCACACACAGACACAGACACACATATTCACACACATATACATACACACAGACACGCGCACCTCTGCCATTACTACCTAAGCCTCCATCCCACTGAAGTCCCTGCATCAGATCAACAGAACTTATATTAATAGTTTAAAGCTTGAAAGTCTTTGATTCCATCACTCAACAACCTAGGAGATAAAGGGAAGGAAAATTTCTCATTACTCTGCCAGCATTATTAATGAATTATATTAATTAGTGTAATATGGTGGACACAGTGCTGGATTAGGAATCATTGGATAGAGGTTCAAATCTCACTTCTGTGTCTTACAACAACCTCGGGCCACAACTTCTGTAGAGCTCAATTACTTAAAATGAAGTGGGTGAATTAAGGGCCCTTCTAGCTTTAAATCTATAATCCTTTGACAGTTAAAATCAAATTTTTCCAAACAAATGACTTTAGACATGAGATGCTCTCCTTTAGCATCTTTAAGGTAAATATTATAAATATTAAACTCACCACTTTATAAGAAGAAAGCCAAATTTACCAGTAAAATCATGATGTGAACTAGGCTCTGGGTACTTTACTACAAGAGAACCTCTTTTGACAGTTCCCTTAGGAAATAGATTCCTAGTGATTTTATTACTTTACAATATGCAGTGAAAATGAGGGCTATCTCATTGGTTTTTCTTCATGAGAATGCAAAACCAACCATGAGTTTAAGAGGTCACTTATCTTTCCTTGAATGAATTGTTTGCATTCCCACCTTCATGTTCCATGCTCATACCATTCTCAAAGGTTGAAATGTTCCTTTCACCTGCCAGTAATGGAAATATTACAGTCCTCTGTCATAACAAAAAGTGCTGCTATACACAATTTGGTGTATATGGGACTTTTCTTTTTATCATTGCCTTTCTTGGTTACGTACCTGTATCACAGACTTTGCAAATTCATGACTTTGTCACCCATAATAGATTGCAAGTGGTATGGACCCACTATCTTACTCATCTTTGTAAATACCACTTTATACATAGTAGGTATCCAATATGTTTTCCTGTATGAATAAATGAGCCAGTAGGATACTGGCAAAGAGTTTAACAATCAACTTTCTGATTAAAAAATGTACATATGACATTTTAAAATTTAATCTGAAATATTTACATTTTCTCTACCACTTTCTCAAGTCTAAACAATTAACAAGACAATAACTCAAGATTTGCTTAGTTCCAATTTCAATGGTGTAAATGCTTACACTGAAAATTTAACCACTGAGGAGTTGGTTTGAGTTGACTCCAGCACACTCCTGCAAAAAAAGTCTTCTAATTCAGAAAAAGACTGTGCTGCTAGCACAGTCCCTGGCACATAGTAGGAACTTAATAAATGTTTATTGATCATTAGTAAACCTTCTCCTCTTCTCTTTCCAGAGAGATTTAGAATGAAGTAGATGAAGAGAAGAACTTGTCTGAAGCTAGTTTGCTGTTTCAATTGCCCCATATCTGGTTTTATTGACTTGGTTACATCCTCATATTCCATTTAATAATTGCTGGATTAAGTATGCATGACTCAACTTTCTTAGTTGCAAATAATTTTTTTTTTTAAAAAGACATCTACTGGATTGAAAACATATGAAGCAATAGTGAGGCCACAGAGGGAGTAAGCTTAATAACTCATTCAAAACTCTTCATACAGGAGACTCAAGATAACTTTTTAAATGAAAAAATGGATATACTTGTATGAAATGAAGAGCAAATGAGCAGAAGCAAGAAAATGTTGTATACAGTAACAAGGATATTGCTTTAAGAATAACTCTGAGCAAATAAGTCATTTTGACTATTATAAATACCCAAATTAATTACAAAGGTCATATGAAGGAAGATGCTATCTGCATCCAGAGAAAGAACTGATAAATAGATGTACAGAATGATTTTGCATATATATGCACATACATTATATATAATATACACACATATAAACATATATGTATATATGTTTATACGTGTATGTATGTGTATATGTATGTTTGTGTCTGTGTGTAGTCTAGACTGGGGAGGGACAATATAGAAAAGAAAGAAATTTACATGATAACTTTATTATATGTTTAAAAGGAATACAAGTTGGACATAATAGATTTCCAGTTTCATTGGCAATCTTTTTTTAATACTATGTTACAGAAATACTTGGTTTATTTCGTAAGTTAAAAATTAAATAAAAATAAATAAATAAAATTTAAAAATACAAATAAAAAGGCCCCATACTAACACACATCATAACTAAGAAATAATCAAGGGGGAGATTAAAAAATGAGGGTGAAGTGAAATTGAATGAATGAATCAATAAGCAGCACCTACCAGGTTTGAGGAACAGTGCTGGGTACTTGATATACAAAGACAAAAATGAAATAGCCCTGCCCTCAGGAAACTTCCATTTTATTTACATATGTATATTAATTATATCCAAAATAGATGATGGAGAGGTACTAGAGGGAATCAAGAAAGTCTTCTCCCAAGATGAACCATCCAGGTGAACATCAGACTTCTTGTCAAAAAGTGGCAACATGATACTCAGCCTCTGTGTCATCTTCAACTCTTTTCTTGTATTCACTCCATAAGTGACTCCAAATCTTGTCATTTCTATCTGCACAGCATCTTGCATATACTTCATATAGCCTTCTCACCTTCCTAAAGTTACCACCCAGGGGAAGGTCCTCATCTTCTCAGCCCTGGATTACCGCAGCAGCTTCTACTTAAGTGATTGTTGTCTAGCTGTAATCCCTTTACTAGAGAATAAAAATTAGCAAAGATTACATTTCATTTGGTTCATTTAGTGAGAGATATTGAGGGGAAATTTTTTCTTGTCTAAATCAATCCAGCAACCATTTATTAAATTCCTACTGTTTCTTCCAAAGCCAGAATCATTACAAGATTTCATGGGTAATTATGAATGATCGTAGATGATTTCCAAGGATCTTTTTATCACTATAAATGATAATGTCAATGAATCCTGATAGTTGATGAATATTTTAGTTATGCCTGAATTATTATTAATACATATGAGATGACACAGTATATTGGGAAGAATGATGGATTGAGATACCTGGCTTCAAATTCTGTCTACTGTTATTAGGTGTGCGGACACAAGCAAATCTCTTAAGCTACTTTGAGCTTTAGTTTCCTCATTAGTTAAAAGAGGTAATAAGGATAAAAAGTTAAAATAAATAATGATAAATAAAGCTTAAAATAAGGATAATAAAGTTAAAAGAGGAAAATAAAGCAGTCACAGGAAGTACTGTGAGGGTCAACTGAGATAATAAATGTAAACTATTATGAAGCTTTAAGGTGTCATATATGTATATGTCAACTATTACTAAAATTGGAATTATTCTTTTTAAGTTGTTCACTAAGTGTGAAAATAAATTTCTCCTTAATTTTTTAAATAAAAAAATTAAACATTACATTGTAGATAGAATTCAATAGGACTCATTTTTTCCTGCAAAACCATATTTGGGATTTTATAAACTTTTTATTAGTCTGAATTTATCAAGTTCACTTCCCTTTGGCTAGTCTTTACCTCTTTACTTCTACTGTACCTGCATTTATGAAATCTGGATGCTTCTAAATTCTCCCTCCCAGTCCTTTTCATAGCTAAAAACTGTAACCAGATATTTTTGAATGGAAAACAGTTTTTTTGTTTTCCATGAGAAACTGATATCCCAGGACTTTCAATACTTGAAATTGTCATGCATCTCTTAACTCTTAAGAAGTAATTAAATCACAGAATTATAACTGGAAGGGAACTTCGAGATCAAGTCTGGTCCCTTTATTTTACAGATAGGGAAACTGAGCTACAGGTCTAGAGAAGAGAGAGACAAAGACAGAGAGAGAGGCAGAGACAGAGGGAGAAATCCAAACACACACACACACACAGAGTGACAGAGACAGAGAGACAAACAGAGAGAGAGATGGCACAGTGGATAGAATGCTAATCCATCATGTCTGACTCTTCATGACACTATTTGGGATTTTCTTGGCAAAGATAGTGGAGCAGTTTACCTTTTCCTTCTCTAGCTCATTTTACAGATGAGAAAATGGAGGTCACCAGGGTTAAGTGGCTTACCCAGGGTCAAACAACTACTAAATATAGAGGCTGGATTTGAATTCATAAAGACATCTGAGTCCAGGCCCTGCACTTCACCCACTGTAACAACTCAGTGCCTAATCACAAAGACCTGAACTCGAATGCTGCCTCAGACACCTACCCCAGGGTCGTGTGACCCTGGGCAATCACTGGATCTCTTTTGCCTCCACTTCCTCATCTGTTAAATGAGGGTGATAATTATAGCCCCTACCTGGCAAGGTTATTGTGAGGATTAAGTGAGATAATAAATGCTAAATAAATGCTAAATAGTATATTAATCAAGCATAATACTATTTCCACCTGGAAGTGTAGACTAAATTTCCTGTCTGTAATCTCCTCCTCTCTCCCCACTCCACCAATTAACATCATAAGATTTAGAGCTAAAAGGTACCTTAGAGATCCCTGCGCTGTTTAACATTTTTATCAGTGACTTGAATAAAGTCGTAGATGGCATCCTAATTGAATTTGTCAATGACACAAATCTGGAGGGGGGGGGCGGCAGTAAGTTAACACAGAGATGACAATCAGTTTTTGAAAAGTTTATGACAAGCTAAATGACTGAACTGAATCTCACAACATGAAATGTAATCGGTGTAGTGAGGCCCTTGGAGTCAAAGGTCTGGGTTCATATCCTACCTCAGATGTATAGGACTTGCTGACCCTGGGCAAATCACAATGTCCCAGTGTTTCAGTTTTCTCATTTGTAAAAATAGGGACAATAATCCTTGTATTGCCCATATAACAGGTTGTTGGGAAGAGGAGGGCTTTGCAGACCTTAAAATAGGAGGATACAGGAAAGCTTACCAACTCTGAAAGTAGAATAATTGAATTCAAATCCTACCTCTCGATATTACCACTGATGTGATTGTGGAAAAGTCACTTCATCTCCTTTGGTGTCATTTTTTCTCATAAAATAAGAGGACTGGACTAAACGGCCTCTGAAATCCCTTTTAGATCCATAATTCTTTTATTCATGAATGTATTTTTATTTTTATTAATCCTAAAATCTATCCCCAAAGCCTCAACATGAGAAAAACCAGTCATTGCCCTCCACAGGGCTTGCCTTCACCTCAACACTAGTTGGTAGCAAGATGAAGGCAAGTGAGGGCCAGCGTCTGAAGATGCCTAGATGCTTCTGGGAACAACTGAGAAGGACGAAAACTGATCAAAGGAAGGCATTCTCATGTGCAGAACCAGCAGAACGTATGGCCAGAGGAAGAATGACGCTCAGTGGCTTTATCACAAAACCACAGACACTTGCTGCCTTCTGAACTGGGGATCTCTTGTAAATTTGAAAACTCAAGACCAAACTTGTCCATTTGCAAAACTACAAAGGCAGAACTTGTTGGAGCAGCTAGACGAAACCATCATGAACTGGAGCTGACAGGTTTCAAAACGGCCTGCTTATTAGTTATTAGTCATCATCGATGTGCTTGCCAAAAAAAGGAGTGTGAGGGGAACATCTGGGGCAGGGAACCCCATACCCTGCCAAGTTCGAATCAGCAAGGAAGTCAACTTGGATTGGATATCGAAATTGGACATCGAAAAGCAGCCAGACTTTCTGGGTGGATGAGCCAATTATCAGTGAGCTGATTTGGGGGGTGGGGGGGAGAAGATGAAGATGCTTACTCACTCGTCTGAATTCCTCTTCATAAATGAATCCCTTGTGTCATATTTCCGAATTACATGATTCCGTAATCAATGTTACGTCACTGACAATTGCTAACAGGCACCTGGGACAGAGACAATTAGGTACTGTGGTTGAATCTCTGATATGCCTTCTATCAATGTAGGTCAGCACCCACTGGACAGCTTCTTTTCTTAAGACACTTCTTAAGTAAGAGGGAAAGTGATGTACTCAGGGTCACACAACAAGGCTTGAGCTCAAGTCTTCCTGAATCCTGTGACCACTAACTATCCTTAAAACTCTGGTGTGTCATGAACCCCTTTGGCAGTCTGGTGACGCATATGGACTTCTCAGAATAGTGATCTTAAATGCATAAAATAAAATATATAGAATTACAAAGGAAATCAATTATATTGAAATGTAGTTATCAAATATCTTAAATAGAAGTTTATAAATCAGTATATGTGTGCACATACACATATATGTAGAGACAATCAGGGTTAAATGACTTGCCTACAATTACGCAGCCAGGGTCTGTGCTCAGATTTGATCTCTGTGTCCTCCTGACTACAGGGCTGCTACTCTATTGACTTTGCCACCTAGATACTGGGTGTATGTGCGCGCGCGTGCATGCGCATGTATACGCATTCTGAGTTTTGTCTCATTGGCCACATTGAAACTTAATTGGATATAATTGGATACATTGAAACTTAACTCTAGCATAGTGATGTCAGTTTGCTCCTCTTTGAAAAGGGACAACCAACCAATCAACATATATACATACAATATACCAAGGGTAGAAGAAAAATTAGATCAACAATGTAAAGAACCAGTTGCTTTCTGTCGTCAATTATACGAACAGAACAACTGAGAATATTGATGCAGGAAGAAATTTTCCTCAGAGCAGAATTCTGTCTTTTTCTTTTTTAGCATTCAAAACTAATTCAGAGAGAACCAAAATTAACGAGGGAAAGGATGGATATTTTTCCTTCAGAAAGAAGTGCTTCCTGAAAAAGCTCGTTTATTCCAGAGGAATAATTTCTTTCAAGGGCTGCCACTGTATTGTTGCCCAAGATAGGGATGATGGCTTTTAATCTGACTCAGTCTTCCCCAGCGTCTGAATACTCTCGCAACAGTCCTCTCTGATTTGAAATATAACTGTATAGAGGTGATGTTGAGAACTATGTCTGCTTTTTTTTTAATCTTCAAATAAATATCTTTTAAAAAACACTTTCCTGTTTGTCTCAATTTAACCAAGGAATACAGTCGTAGGAAAAGTAAAATATGTTGGGAACAGGGTGAAGAATAAGGGGATTTTCATTTTTTTTTAAATTGGCTCAGAGACAAGGGCAAAGTAGATAACATGCTGGACTTGAAACCAGGAATATGTGGGTTTAAATTCTGTCGCTGATATTAGATATATGACTTTGGATGAGTCACTTAACATTTGTGTAGCTCCCCTGTCTCCTTGGGAATTATTTAGTAAGTCTGTAGATAGCTTTAATTTCTTCATCTGAAAACTCCCTGTTTATATCTTTTGACCATTTATCAGCTAGGCAATAGCTTGTATTCTTTTAAATTTGACTCAGTTCTCTCTGTATTTGAGAAATGAAGCCTTTATCAGAGACACTTGTAAAGATTGTTTTCCTCCTTTCTGCTTCCTTAGAATCTTGTTTTGGTTTGTGCAAATATAATCAAAATCATTTATTTTGTATTTCATAAAGCTCTTGCTGTCTTCTTTGGTCATGAACCTGTAACTCACTTAACTTCTCGTTTAAGAACTCCAATGATATATTACTATTACATATATATGAGTATTACACATATTAGTATTGATAGTACTTCATTGTCATTCCTTCATATTCAACTAATGGTGCATATTGTTCCCTCTTTGAGCCAATACTAGTGAGAGTAAAGTACAACAGAAGTCCAAAGCCCACTCTTCCATCTTTTCATCTACTCTAATAGATTTCTCAATTATCTACTAAGTCACAGGAAAGTTTCATTCTATACTTTCACTGCATACTAACAAAAACTCAACTACTTTAGGCATTCCTGCTCAAAAGAGAAATGCTGCCCTAGATGCTACTACTAAAAACAAAACATAACAAAAAAACTATGAGAAGTGCTCAACACCTGGGCCAAGTCAGTAATCATCCATGACTTCTTGTTGGGGAGGACAAATTTTTTTTGTGTGTGAGAATGCATGATTAGAGGTCTTTTGATGTAGAAAGTTCACTGGATTTGGAGTCAATTGATTAACTGAATGGAATAAACCAGGCTCCTAATGAACTCTTAGCTGTTCTTCTTACTGCCTAGGTGACAATCTTAGGCAAGTCAGAACCTCTCTGCATTTTAATTTCCTCATCTGTAAAACAAGGAGGATGATTGCATGGCCTGAGAGGTCTTTATTAAGCTTCAAATCATTATCCTAGATTCGGGTATTGACTTTTGAACCTTAGAAAATGTTGTTCAAACAAGGCAGGTTTCCTTCTGATTTGGAAAAAAAAATAATTTAAAAGGGGAAGAGGTTAGGGATTCAATCTGTGTTTTCATTGGCACAGGGCTGGGAGTGTGTGTGTGTGTCTGTGTGTGTGTGTGTAAAATAGACCTCATTAGTAGTTTGGTGAAGATTATGGTATCTTTCTCAGAATAATGTTTTTAAGTGCCTAAAATAGAACATATAAAATAAGGAAACCAACTACAATTAAATACAATTACCAAATATTGAGTTCCAAATTCACACAGCCCGTGGACCCCAGATAAAGAACCCCTGACCTAGGAAGTTGAAGGTAGAGGAAAGTCTTTGTACCAATAAAAACCAGTCCTTTCTCTTCAATTTATAATCCTAGAGAGATGCCTAGAGCATGAGAGGTTAAGTAACTTAGTGACACAGTCATTATCTGCCATAAGCGGGACTTAAATCTTTGTCCAAATGCTTGACTCCAGTTGTTCTCACTACCAACTTTCTAAAATGTTAAAAAAGAAAAGAAAAAAGGAAACCCTCCACAATTAAAAAAAATATTCCCTTTGAGGAGGAGGACCTTTCTCTTTCAAATAATTGGGAATTACATAAGATCCCAAACCATTCATTTGTAAAAGTTATGCAATATTCGAAATGCTTCTTCTGGACCACATGGCTTAAAGATAGTAAAATTCAGTGATGTCATACTACTCTGAAGCTTAAAATTTTAAAAACAAAATGAGACAAGGCTGCTTTAAGAGAGAAACAGGAAGTTGTAACTACAATGCAACTGAATACTAAGCTGGGGCGGTATGCCTCGAAGCTGCGACTAAGTGGATGTGGTTGCAGACTGGAGACGTACGTCTTCAGCCCCAGACTTCTCTTGCAAAAGTTGTTGAGCTAGCAGGCAGCGTCGCCTCCATCCTGGCTGTTGGCTCAGGCAAGCCCCTCCAGGAGCTGGCATGGGGAGCCTCAGATACCTGTCCCCCAAAGAGGAGTCCCAGTTTCAACACCAGGGCGCCGTGGAGCTGCTGGTCTTTAATTTTCTTCTCATTCTGACCATCCTCACGATATGGTTATTCAAAAACCACCGATTCCGTTTCTTGCACGAAACTGGAGGGGCCATGGTGTATGGTGAGTGTCCTGTCCCTCCTCCCCGCGACGCGATCGTCACATTCACTGCCTGGGAAACTTGTTGCCTGGGCTCAGGGAGGGACAGGGCTGGCTCCCGCGGGGCCCCGCTCGCACCTGAAGGACGTGCGCCTGGAAATGTCATTAGTCCTAGCGGAGAGGGGCTGGGGAATATTGCCTAGAGATAACCCGCCAGGCATCCCCGGCTGGCAGGCCCGCGGGGTTTCGCCTTGGCCTTGGTCCTGGCAAGGGTCGGTAGCTCGATGCCCGCCCAAGCCTGGCACTCCAGGGCGATCGCGTTGACAGATGGGAATCTATTGTCACCTCGGGAGCGATGCGCTGTTCGCTGTTTGTTTTGATGCTGACTTCACTTGGTGCAAACTTCCTAAGGGTGCAGCCTGTCTGGGACAGCAGTCCCAGAGACGTGCTGTAGAGACACAGCGTGCGGATCTGGGACCACCTGATTTTTAGGGTCGGGAATCTCTGGCCGGGGCTGCCCCTCGTGAAGAAGGAGCGAATATTATTGTTTTGCAGTCTTTCTGACGCTTCCCACACACCCGATGTTAATCGACATCACAGACTCTGAACTTTGTGCTTTTTCAATTTATTTCCTTATACTCATTGCCCAGACTAGACTTTCAGGCTGGTGGGATTTAGGAGATTGGGAGGGTGGGGTGGATGGAGTGGCTGTTTTGTTTACTTTAGTGTGTAATTTGCGGCGGCGGGATGTGATTTGAAAGGCTACGTGGTGCAATAGAAAGAAAGCTGAACTTAAGAGTAATGACATCTGGGTCCAATTCACGGGCAAATTGCTTCAACCTCCGTGGGCCTCAGTTTCCTCATCTGTAAAATAAAAGGTTTGAACTACATGGTCTCTGTGGTTTCTACCAGCTCGTGTCAGCTAGGGACTTGTTCGATACAAATCTTGCCTCAGACACTTCTAGGTCTGTGAGGCTGGGCAAGTCTGTGCCTCAGTTTCCTCATCTGGTAAATAGGGCTAATAACAGTACCTACTTCCCAGGGGTGTGGTGAGGATCAAATGATACAATAACTGTAAAGTCCTTTGCAAACCTTAAAGTTCTATTATATACATGTTACCTGTCAGCATTAGATCTAGGTTTCTATGACTGAATACACATCAGTTTAATTCATTAAACCCCTAAACAAAGCTGTCTATTCTGCCAGTTTGGGGATTCTTTTGTCACTTTCACTTGGGCCAGATTACCTAGCAACTCTCCAGAAGCAACATAAAGGTAGTGTTGGTGCTTTTTGTCAGTTCCACCACAGGCTCTAATGTAAGTAAATACCAAGCTTTATCTGAGGTAACAAAAGATCGACTACAGCAACAACCAAGTGCTCTTGGAGATGGGGTAATCTATGCTAAATAGGACTTGGGGATAGAAATGGCCTTAGAGATCACAAGTCCAACCCTGCCCCCTTACCTTGCAAATGGGTAAATTGAGTGGTAACAGGACTGGTCTGTGTTTGAGTAACAGGACATAACAACAGAAGCATGACTGTTTTAGTGAACTTGACTTGGAGGCAAAAAGACATTACAACGCACCTCAGGCACTCTCTTAGTAGTTGTATGGCCCTGGGTAAATTTAAGGACTCTTAATCTCAGTTTCCTTATCTGCAAAATGGAGGTGATAATGGTACCAACCTCATAGATTTACTGTGAGAATCAAGAGATAACATCTAAAGTATTTCTCCATTCTTTAAGCACCATGTAAACATTGGCCATAATTTGAACCCACATTCTCTGACACCAAATCCCTTGCTATTTCAGTTCCCAACTATTAACTAAGTACCTACTATGTGTTTGGCACTGAGAATACAAAGGCAGAAGTGAAGCAGCTCCACTGTCACTGAAATTCCTTTATAATAATTATGTTAGAAGAAAGCACTCGCCCTCATTTTAAACAGTAATCATGTTATATTATGATTTTACAACTCCATGTTGTATTCTAAGGGACATGTTGGGATTCCTTATATCCAAATCTTCATAATCGAAAAGTCATGCTGTAACAGGGTGCCACTATTGCTGATAATTTCTTTGAGGTGCTTTAAAGATCAGGCCAAAGATTCAGAGTATTAAAAGTGCAATTATGCATTTAGATATTAGTTATTTTGTAGGGTCATACATATCTAGAGCTTGAAAAGACCTCACATCTACTCCAGTGATGTTAAGCTTAAATGGCATTGTGGGGTGGGAGGCTTGGGGAACCACACAAAATATAAGGATTCCTGTGACTTAGAAAAGCACAGTGTAACCTCACCTATGTTCTGTTGTTTTTATCATAAAATATTTCCCAATTACATTTTAATGCCATTCCTTCTGCACTAGGGACTGTTGCAGGTGGCCCAATGGATAGATTGTCAGTCCTGGAGTCAGGAAGACCTGAGTTCAAAATCAGACCTTAGGCACTTACTACTATATGACGCTGGGGGAGTCACTTAACCTCTGTTTGTCTCTGTCTCCTCATCTGTAAAATGAGAATAACACCTACCTCTTAGGATTGTTGTAAGTATCACATAAGATAACAGTTGTAAAGTGCCTGGTGCAGAGTAATCACTATGTAAGTGTTAACTATGATGAGGATGATGATGTGGGCCTCATGGGGTCACATGTTTCATGCCCTTTCATATTCACAGTCACATATTCAAAACTACACAGGTAATAAGTATCAGGCTAGGAATCAAACCCAGATGTTCTGGCTCCAAAAAGAGCATATTTTACACTTCTTAATTGCATTAATTCATCTTGTGGCCACTGTGCATTTAAATGCCTTTGCTTTTTCCTGAGAACCTGAGGTAGAAGGGGCAAAGGGAAATATGTAATGCACAACATTCTTTTTATTTTGTACCTTGATGGTCGCTTTTAGAGTTAATCAGGTCACACATATCCATTTGTGACCAAACCGTGATACTGATCACCTCAGTGAATAGTTCAGCCCCTCTCATTTCCTGGGAGAGGCACAGATTGATGGATAGTCTAACTAATGGCTAAAAGTAAAATAGAAAGGAAATGAAGGCGTCTAGAAATAGAAGCAAGTCTCCAGTCTCCAGCCCTCATCTAAGGTCTGGGCTCCTTTTCTGAATCTCAGTGACATATAATCAATGAGGAAAAAATAATATGACCCACTATGACAGAAAGTGTGTAATACTTGGTACGAGTACTAAATTCAGCTATCTATGGTGTAGTAAATCAATAGAGAGTTAAAACATGGCAACTGTTTTTGTTACAGGCAAAATTTTCCGTGACTACATTCTATTGAAGATGCCCAGCTAGGAAGCCTGAGTCCTAGTCTGGACTCAACCGTTGACTACGGACAAGTTTATTTACCTTTCTACATTTTTGTTGTTTTATTTGAAAAATAGAAAGATATGGCTTGGTCTTTATAATCTTTAAGGTCCCTTCTGCTCTAAACTTGTATCAACCCAGAAGTCTGCTAATTTCTCTTTATGTGTGCTTGGTGCAATCATAGAATGAAGCCCTCAAACGAACTGTTGAAGCCACTGAGTCTGGCTCCCTCATTTTACAAATGACTGTTTTTTGTGGATGCATCATTCCATTTGTTATCTTTTTAAAATTGTCAGATAGAGATTTCACCTTTTGTGAATGGTTTTTTTCCTCCCCTTGGCCTCAGAAACTTACATGACTGTAATTGTAAGATATGAGGGCTTTCTCCAGAATTTAGGTAGAGTATTAAAGCATGTTCCACCTAAACAAAGGTAGTTTAAGGCTGCAAATAGTGTCAATGGGTTGATCTCTCTTGTTCTCTTTGTCATGTAGTTAAAAAGATGAGTTTGGAGGGGGTCATGAAGGGAATTTAGGGACTTTTAGATCTGAGATTTGATCACCATCCTTGTCATCATGATGGCTAATATCCCAGGCATTGTGCTAAATGCCTTATAATTTTATCTCATTGGATCCTCACAACAACTCTGGGAGTAGGTACTATTGTTATCTCCATTTTACAGATAAGGAAACTGAGGCAAACAGAGGTTAAATGATTTGCTCAGTATCTGAGTCTGAGTTCCCAACTTCAGACCTGGTGCTCTATCCACTGCACCACTTAGCTATTCCATCAGTGTGGATGAAATGATATCCTCCACTAATACACATCAGTAATCCTTTCAATTTATATGTCTTTGGGAGTTGTCAGAGACACTGAGAGGTTCAATGTCTTGCCGGTGGTTTTATAGCCAGTGTGGATCTGAGTCAGGTCTGGAACCCAGGCCTTCTTGACTGGTACCCGGATGGACCTCTATCAACATATTACTGTTGACCCTAAAAGACTGGAAGAACTAGAGGATTCCGAAGGCACATGTTTTGATGGCTCTCTTTACTTTTAGATATAGTTTTACATAATCTCATTTGACACAGTTCCAACCCATCTACAATGATAATGATAGCTATTTATATAGCACCTTAATATTTGCAAAGTCTCTTACATATATTACCTCACTTGATAACACAGCTTTGTAGATAATTCTTATCTGAAACTCAGAGATAAAGCCCCTTGCCTAGAGAAACACACCTACTAAATGTCTGGGCAGTATTTGAAACTTCTCCTTCCTGACTCCAAATCTAGAACCCTATAATCTAGGCCCTTTTCCTCTTTCTGTGATTTCTTTGGAGCATAGGGCTAATAATTTCACCTGTGCAATTTATACTTCTCCTTCAAGGCCAAGTTCAAATGCCTTCTCCTCCGTAAGGATTTCCTTGGTTAGTCTTGCCTTAAATGATCTTGTGAACTTATTATTCATGTCTTTTTGTGCTTTCACATGCTGCCCTTTGCCATAATGAATTGTATACATTCATTTGTGCACCTCCCTACCCAACTCTAAGTTTTGTGGAGGCAAGGTCCGTGTCTCACACTTCTTTCTTCTGTATATAAAATATATATATATATATAAGTAAAATAAATATCTAAGTATATAAAATTATTCTTCCATCAGATACATAGTTATTGAGTGTTCAGAGGACCAAAGAATCATACATATATAGCTGGAAGGGCCAGGACTTTCAGGTCACCTGGTCAAGAACTCTCATTTTACAGATGAGGAAACCGAGTCCTGATGATGTCAGGTGCTTCCTCAGTGTCTTAGAGGGGACCTGTTACATAGTGGTAGGCTAGAGATTTGAAACCAGGTCTGTTGATTCTAAGTCTTATGCTCCTTCCCCTAAACCGCACTGAATGAATGAACAAAAAATAATTTCATCTTATGTATTTTCTCAGAGATGACTTACTTATCGAAATACTATGTCTGTAATAATTTGAAAATTTATATTAGTGTGAAGTCATAAAATGATTGTGGTTTTGCTCTACATTTTGTAAATCATTAGAGACACAAAAACCAAATACTTCCTAGTGAACAAAAATAATTCTTAATAGGGATGCTGAGTAGACGAATTGAATCACAATGATAAATGACTTTTATTTGTGATAAGTATTCGGAAATAGGTTAGATAATCCTTCTTTAAGGATGAATGTAGGGAAGGCATCCATATATCCCTGGCAGATAACTTCATGGTATATTTTATGTTCTCTTATCTTTTTAAGATGCTTGAGAGATATGGGCCAGAGAAGGGAAGAGAGGTGAACATGATAGCTTTTCTTGTTCCTTTTTCTTCTAATTTTCCTTTTATTTTTTATTTCCATCTTTTCTCTACTTTCCTCTCCTCTGGAAAATTTTTCTCATCTCTTCTTCTCACCATTGACTAGAAAGTGGAGAAAATGATTGCAATACTATGGAGGGTCCTTGGGGACACCAGGAAGTATCCAAGATGCTTCAATATGTTGTTTGGTGGTTTAGAACCTGGATACTGGGAGTTGAGTGGGAGTTGTGAGAAAACGTCAATAAGGAGTGCGAGTTACTGAGTGTGGAGCTAAAGTCTACGTGACCTGAAATGAATGCTGTGGCAGGAGAGAGAAACAGAGACAGAGAAACTGGTTCTCAGCAACATGGGACTCATCAGGGAGCTCTTCCCCAGCATGGATGCTGGGTATATGAATGGGGTTAGGGATATGTGTCTGATGCCTAGCCCCCCACCCCTCACCTCCTACCAAAGAAGCATATGTTAGTACAGAACAAGTAAGGATGAAAGACTATGATTGTGGTTTTAATCTATAACCACAGGAGGAACAATAGAAAGTATAGATTTCCTTCCAGCATTACTTATCTGAATTGTGGGTAGCTGAATTCAACTTCACTGAACTCACTTTGGGAGGAGATGACCCAGGGGGATACCAGCTGACCTAAGGATCTTTCATGATTAGTCAAATGGTTGAACTTGGCTGCCAGGAAGTCCAAAGTGGAGAGGCTAATAGTCAAAACAGTAGATTCTTTACAACCTGTCAATTGAACCCTGTTTCTCAACCAGAGCCCTCTTTACCATGACTTATAACCAGAGGTATATGGGGAAAATTGATAGATAAAGACAAAAAAACACACACACACACACACACACATACCCCAACAAAAATATGAATTAAAAACACAAAAAAATAGGGAAAATAAAACCTCCCAGGGTTGTTCTGAGAATAAAAGTTAGGTAATATTTGTAAATCGATTTATAAACATTAAAGCCCTGTATAAAAGCTACCTATTTTCATTTATTATTATTGTAAAAAGTTGAAAAATTACAGCATTTACATTTCAATGTAGAATGAAACATAGCCCAGGGCTCCAGCACTAGATTCCTAACTGCTTCCTGGATACCTTCACTGAACATGGTACCCCAAGCTCTACTTGTTCTAAGCTGAACTTACCATCATTTCCCTAAAACAAAAACAACAGACCTATAATCTTTGACCATAGTCGATAAAACTAAACTCCCACATTGACTATGTCCAAAGATATCAATCTGTCCCCTGAATCCCTGGGTGGGATACCTACTCAGTGGTTAGTACCACCATTTCCCAAGGCTTATAACCTCAAAGTTATCTTTGGGACATCAAATCAGTGGTTAAGTCCTATCAATTCAACCTCTGCAATATTTCAAGACCATCTACTACACTGAACTCATTAAGTCGTGATCATTTGCTTGTGAGCCTCTTTCTATATCTCTGGCACTTAGCACAGAGCCTTGCACATAGTAGGTGCACAATAAATGTCTTTTACCTGATTAACTGACCAGCTCGAGCTCCTTTTGCCAGCTGTCATTTCCTATTATTCCACTTCCCTTTCTTCATATTACAGACAGACTTGTATGTTTCTGTTCCTTTTTCCTACCCTCTCTGGTTTCACTGCCTTTGCATAAATCATCATACATAGTACAGTAGGCTTCCTCCCTTTCTGTACAGTGAGGTTTCTCTGTCCCTTACAGACCTCATTGTAAGTGTTGCCTCTTCCATAAGACCTTCTATAAACTTATACTCCACCAAGGTATCAATGTTCTCTGCTGAATATTTCTCATAATAGTCCTTTGCCTGGTTCATTTTCTATATCCTTTAGGGATTGTAACACTTTCCTCACAGAGACCCCACAAATGGGTATGGTGGGAATTTTCAGATGTATTTTAGATGCAAAAATGGAATCTTTGGGGTGAGTTGTTAAAAGACACACAGGTAGTGTGAGAGTCAGGATTTCCCTGACTTAAATCTTGTGCTCCTCCCAATACACTTATAAGGTTTAGTGGAAGGAGTAGGTGTGAGGTAGCTCAATGGATGAGATAAATGACCAGGAGTCAGGAAAGACTTGAGTTCAAATTCAGCCTTGGATGTTTATTACTTTGTAAGACCATGGGCAAAGTTTCTTAACTGTAAAATGGGGATATTAATAGCACCTAACTCATAGGTTTGTTGTAAGGATCAAATGAGATAATATTTGTAAAGTGCCTAACATATTTTCTGGCACGTAGCAGGCAATAAATGCTCTTACAATTATTTTTTTCCCCTGATACAGCTAGTTTTGTATTCCCATGCATAACCCAATGCCTTGTATGCAAAAGTCCCTTAATAAATGTTTGCTACATTTAATTGAAAAAAAAATGAATTGAATACTGACTTGGAAAACAGTAACCCTAAAGATGGTAGGTAGTCTGTTCCATAGAGAATAAGGACTAAGCCTGCAGTTTCATTGGTGTAAGCAAGCCTTTAGTGAGGAAACTTCTTCTGACCATGTAGGTCAGCACCTTCTCTGTAATTTATGGTTTTAGAGATTTTCCTGGGACACTGAGAGTGGCTAAGAGACTAGCCCAAGGCCAAATAGAGTCTGGGTGGAACCAAGATTCTCCTGACTCTGAAGCCAGCTCACTTTCTGGGCTAAGCCCAAAATGGTAATGTGGAGAGAAATGATTATTAATAAGCGATGATTTGAGGAGATACAGAGTTCTTTCTTTTTCTATAACCCTGATTTCAGAGTTCAGTCTCTTGAAGGACATTGCTGATAATGAGATCGGATTAATTTTCTTAACAATCTTGTTCAGACCTCACCCAGGTGGAGCTATTGTAATCTCCTCAGGTTTGGGTGGGGATGAATTCTTCCTTTAGATTGCTCAAGCCTGGGGGTAATTTAGAATTAAATTACGTAATCCAAGTTTATTAGAATGGACCCAGCCCCTGATTGTAATATTCATTCTTATTAACCAATCAGAGTTGACTGCCACCCTCTGAAACACCCACTTTTCCAAGACCATATAAGCCGTGAGTCTGCCCCTACCAAGATGTTCTTTGGCATTCAGGGCTGCAATTTGCTTCTTTGCTTAAAATGCTGTCATTATTAATAAGAGGACTAATTGTTCAGAAATTATGTCTCTTGAGCTTTTTAAACATCACAATTTCTAAAAAAGAAGTCTTTCTCTCCTGTGTTTACACAGCATGAAGGAGGCTGCTCCATGAATTTGTTCCATATTGACAGGTAAATGAGTCAAAAATGCACTTTGGGGATCAGGTCTCCAAGTTTTCCAACCTGGATTCTTTTGACTGATCACATTAATTGACCTTTTGTCAAATCTTCCCTCCTCCTGAGTGGGCAGATGGTACTAGACCTAGGAGCCATTCAGGGTAGGCAGCTGTGCTAGTCCAATTGGGGCATTGTATTAGGAAGGCGGTCGAGGAATTGGTCAGGGATCTGAGGCTGGCAACCTGACAGGAAGCAGGGAAAGCTTCAATAAGGACAATGACCGAAGGGAACACACATTTGCTTCAAGGAAGAAGCCCTCAAGAATGAGGGCTTTTATTTTATTTTATTTCTAATTTTTATTGTAGGGACCATCTTTCAATGTTTCTTTGTACGTCCAGTGCCTGTCACATTGTAAGGGCTTAATAAATGTGTGTTGCTTCATTTTTATAGTCATCTTTCTTCTGAATTTCTTCCCAGCCCCTTCCTCAGTGAGTCATCTTTTATAATAAAAGATAAAAAGGAAAGAAGAAAAACAGCAGTTTTAATAAATAAATAAAATAAACAAGAGTTATAATAAAACTAACAAACATCAACATAGTCTGACATTATGTGCAGCCAAATATTCAAGGTCAGTCCCTCGAGTCCTTCATGTCTTCAAAGAAGGGAGGGAGCTACATTTTTCAACTCTTCTTTGGGGGTTAAACTTGTTATTTTATTTACCTGGCCCTAAAGTTTGACTTTGTGTCTCTTTTTTATCTGTGTCATTTTTTGTTGTTGTCATTGAGTCCCATACACTCCTTGTGATCTCATTTGGCTCTTGGCAAAGATACTGGAGTGGGTTGCCATTTCCTTTTCCAGCTCATTTTACAAATGAGAAAACTGAGGCAAGCAGGGTTAAATGACTTGTCCAGGGTCACATAGCTAGTAAAGTGTGTGAAGTCAGGTTTGAACTCAGGTCTTCCTAACTTCAGGTCCAGTACTCTATCCACTGTATCACCTTTCCACTGGTAGTCATGTATTTTGTTTTCCTGTTTCTGTGTACTTCACTCTATGTCAGTTCATATAGATTATTCCGAGCTTCCCCAAATCCTTCTTATTCACTGTTTCTTATCATGTAGTAATAGCCCATTTGTTAATAAGCCACAATTCATTCAGCCATTCTCTATGGATGGACACCACCTTAATGTCAATTTCTTTATCACCACAAAAAGATTTTCATAGATTTGTGACCTTTCCTCACCCTGGTTTTGACCTCTTTAAGGTATGGGATCATAAATCTGTAGGATCTCTGAGTTGTACGTGTACATGTGTATCTTGAGAATCACAATTAAATTAGAAGAAAACATGGTGCTTAAACTTCAAAATTTCACATTTGATTGCCTTAACTGAAAATGAAATCAGTAGGAACTCTCTCAAGTTACCTGGGAGGGTAGGAAAATTTTGTTCTGCTACTTTTTGAGAAATGTTTATACTGTGCACTTTTTAAATTATTTAAAAAACTCAGCTGGAAGGCTTTTCTACACAATGCCGAATACTGAATTTGAAATATTTCTTTGCCCTTTCTACTGGCTTGACTGTTTTGGCATCATGAACACAATTATCCCAGTGACAACTGGAATATCACCTTTCATAACTACTTCCTTAATTCGTAAATAATTTCCTTGAGTAGATAACATTCCATATTTTTTGAGCATCTTTTTCTGAATCCAGCTGCTGTATCAATGACCTATCTCAAAAATCATTGAACTTTCATGGTTAAGACCTTCATTTCTTAAAAAGCTTTGGGAAACAGGAATCTGGGAAATAGGAAAGAATGAAATGGGGGGAAAAAAGTAATGCAATATGGCACAGTAGATAGAGTTGTATTTGGAGGCAGAGGACCTGGGTTGGAATCTTGTTTCTACAACTTACTGCCTGAGTGGTCTTAATCAAATTCCTTTTTCTTTCTGAGACTCAGTTTACTCCTTTGAAATAAATGTAACACTAGATGGGCTCTTAAGGTCTTTCTTGGGGCTAATTCTTGTTGTTGTTGACATTTAGCAGGGTGATGTCTTAACTTGCAAGTGAATTGGATTTAAATGAAGGAGGACTTGAATCTTTAGCCTCACTCTGTACTCATCAGAGTTCGGTGGTAAGACAAGTGGTCAGGACAGCTGATGATCACCCCAGATGCAGTGGGGGACCTTGGCCTTTTTTAAACTAAGGTCTTTCCCAGGTCTCAGTGTATCTGAGACAACACTCTTTCAGTGATTAAAGACCAGGCAAGAAGGGAGGCAAAAGATGGCCTAGATTGCCTTCATAGAAGAGTCAATCCGGGAGGGCAAGACCCTCACTCATCCTACTATTCATTCAAAGGCTCCATCCAGATGCTTCCTCCTAAAGGAAGCCTTTTCTTAGTCCCTCGGTGGTCCCTCCTTCCTCCTCAGTCATTTATGTACTGATATGTTTATTCGTTGATTTATACCCTCTCCTCAATAAAATGTTGGCTCCTTAAGATTAGGCGGTGGTTTGTATGTTCATTGTGGTTTGTTTCTGCATCTTCTAGCACAGTGCTTTGAATACTGTCAGTTAAGAAGCCTGTATTAAGTACTTGTCATATGCTAGGCACCATGCTAATTTCTAGGGATGCAAAGAAAAGTACTCCCCACCTACCCACCCAATAGTCTGTTCTCACAGACTATCCATTCTAATAAGGTAAACAACATGCCAAAAAGTAGATGGACAAGATGTAGACAGAGCTGCTAGACAGTAATCTTAGTGGGGAAGTCGCTAATAGCTAATAAGATTAGGTACGACCTCTTGCAGAGGGTAGCATGAGCTGAGTCTTCAAGGAAACCAGGGGAACTAAGAGACAGATCTTAAGGTTAATGATTCTTGTTGGAAGTGGATTGATTATATTTCAGTTTCAATATACTAGAAACTTTTTTCTAGTTGTTTTGCTAAAATAAGAAAGCACGGTATCAATGATAAAGAAGCATGAGAAAATGATGCTTGGCATTCTATTTTGTTGTTAGTTGTGGCTTTCCTGGGTGAAGGAGAGGTGCCATTCTAATGTTATAAGATTAAATGATAAAATGGGAGATCAGAATAGCCCAGTAAATAGTTGGCAGGGGGAGATGGAGCTGGCGGCAGCATTTATTTGCAGTTCTTAGGGATTTTCTGTCTGCATTTTGTTCTAGGATGTACTTTGTGACATCTTTAATACTGAAGTGACAACACTTTCCATTTCTCTGGCAACGTTAATGGACAGTTTCTTCCAGCAACCCTTCCTATTGAGGTCTTCTTACTTTTCATAATTATGGGAATCAGATGCCCAACTGGTTCAGATTTTAAGTCATAATGATGTTAATTTAAGATGTACTAAGAGCTCAGAAACCCCATTAATGCTGTAAATATTGATTGACAGCATCTGGTGCACTGAATGCTATCCATTTACAGTACTTTGGGCATTCATTGCTGTTGGCTCATAAAAGTCAAATTGCTGCCTTCCTCCTTATGTTCTGATCCCATTAAGAATTGCATTAGGTCCTTTCCAGCTCTTAAATTCTATAGTTCTAATGTTACCTATCACCAGAGTGTTTTCATGCATTCAATGACATTCATCATTTTATACATTCAAGTATTAGCTAGGCACTTAGGGAGGGACTTTAAGAACACATTATGGTTATTTACATTTGGTTTGGAAAAAAGCGACAGTTTTCGAAATGTATGAAAACATTGCTTATTGTTTAGTAGACAATAATAGAAGTGTTATTATACTGCTAAACTAACTCTGTGGGAGGGACTATATTTTGGTATAATAAAAATATATTTACTATATTGTTAGTCCTTTAATTCATTCAGCATTGTGTTTATCAAAACTTGAATATATAACCTTAATTTTTAAAGGTTACTTTTCATAAAAGCCTCATAAAAAATCTCTTTGATAGCTTTCGAATACCCACAGGATGACATCCAAACTTCATATTTGTTAGAATCCTCAAAAACTATAGGAAGTAAGTGCTATGTTAGAATGGACACCAGATTTGAAGTCAGAAAGCCTGGAGACAAGAGAGAGATTCACCTGAGTGCTGTTATGTGTGACCATGGGCAGGTTCTGCTTACGAAGCCTCAGTTTCCTTATCTGTAAGGTAAGTAAATTCCAGATAGTCTCTAAGTAGATAGCCTCCAAGGTCTTTTCTATCTCTAAATCTTATAATTCTTTGATTCTCAGATCAATTTTTATAGACTTTGCTAATGTCACATCCTAATATTTTCAAGTCAGCATGGTTTTGTCATTATCTCATTAACTTTCTATTCATTAGATCTTAGTCTAGAACTAAAAGGTACCTTATAAATCGCTTAAGTGAACTCCCTCATCCTATCAATGAGGAAAATGAGGCATTGAATAAGGAAACAATATATCCAATGTCACAAAGAGTCAGAATTCAAATTTTGGATCTTAGATACCAATCCAATGCCCTTTTCCCCATAAGTCATTCCCATAAGCCCAATTATATTTTAGAAGCTAAGCTTGGTTACAGAGAAGGTTGAGAAAATGCCCTTCCCTCCTTTCAGTGCAGAGGTGGAGAGCCATCACTGAGGAATACTATATGCAGTTGATTTTTGGTTGGTCTTGCTGAAATTCCACTCTCCTCCACCCTTTCCCTCCCTCTGGGAAGGGAAGAATGGAATGTTAAATTAATAAACTAATAGAGCATGAACACAAAATGACATCAAAAGTAAATGATGAAGAATCAATTAGGGAAATGTATAGACAAATTGTTCTTCTTGATGAACATTTTATTTTTTTGTAGTAGTTAAAATAATACTACCTCATCTTTACAAAGTGTCTTAGAGTATGAAAAGTGTTTTATTCACAATACTTCTGACAGGAATGGAGTATCTTTATAAACATCAATAGTATTAATATTTTGCAGGTGAGGAAACTGAAGTTCAAAGTTATTGAGATACTTATCCAAAGTCTCATGATCCATAATGGCACAGCTGGGGCCTGAATAGAGATTCCCCAGCTCCTGATCCCATCCTCTTTCCACTGCTTCTCATATTTACATAATAACCGCTGATATTTCCATAATATTTATAGATTTTTTTTTCTCCAAGTTCTCTAGTCAGTACTGTGCATGGTAGAGCAAATATCTGTCAGACATATCATGGACAGATTGGATTAAATGACTTCTCAGGTCCCTTCCAACTATGAGATCCTGTGAATACCTTTATTTTTTAAAGATGGTGACCCAGAAAATTTAAATTATTTGCTCAGGGTCTCAATAGAAAGTGTCCGTGATACTTGAACTAAAGCCTTCTGACTCCATAGCTAGTACTTTCAGTTAATAAATTTTATGGGTAGGACCAGAGAAGGAAATGGCAAACCACTCCAGTATCTTTGTCAAGAAAATCCCCAAATGGGGGTGGCGGGGGAAGGTCATGTAGAGTTGGACATGACTGAAATGACTGAACAGAAGCAACAACATGGGTGGGATTTGTGTTTGAGGAGATCCCAGAATCATTTCAATGGAAATCCATTTCAATGGCTCCTATTTTCACATATGTAAATTCGAAGAAATTTACATTTGAACAATCTAATGTAAATTATTTTACATTGATATGATAGAGACATAATGTATGTGTAATACCTTCCCTGGACTAGGCTGGCACTGAGTATATCCAAAGGCAAATATTTTGTGATAGTTAAACATCTTGGGATTTGTAGTTTGGGTTGATCCTCCTAGGCAAGAGATATCATGCTATTTAAGGGGTAGGGACTCACCAGAGTGCAGCCAAATGGGTGGTAACAGTTTCCCAAAGCTAGAGCAGAAGAAAAAAGTGGTGGAAAGCAGGCAGGTGACTGGCATTTCTGACCTCTAGCTGTGGACAATGAGAGAAGAGAGACAGTGTCTGGTGTTTTGAGATTGTGCTGGGTCACAGAAGCTCATTTACGTGCATTCACTTACTACCGTGGCAGAGCACCCCAGCAGTAAAATGAACTCTATTTCTCTGGCGGTGGAGAAAATGACCTAATGTCTCTCCTTTAAACCTTTTGCATCCTTTCTTTTCTTTTTTTTTCTTTTCTACACAATCAGTGTTAAATGACTTGCCCAGGGTCCCACAACTAGTGAGTATTTGAGGCTGGATTTGAACTCAGATCCTCCTGACTCTAGAACCAGTGGTCTGTCCATTGTATCATCTAGCTGTCCCTGTTCTGTCCTTTCAAATGGAGTTTTGCTGCCAGTTTCCTCTTCCCTGTATACTAATTTTTTACTGTTTTGATGTTCCTTAAGCTAATGCTTTTAAATAAAAAAATTTATTCTCCATTGTATTGAAGCTAAGTCTTTAAATTAGATCAGAGTGTGCAAAGGGTGGGGGGGAGGGGTGGGTCGCAGCTCCTGGTGGACTTTATATTTCCCAGAATACATACATATACTGAAACTCTCTCAGTGATTTAAAGATCACCCAGAGGGAAAACAGCTAATGACGATTTATTTTATTTTGCTAATAATCTGATGAATCTCCTAAGTTGGTTGGTTGTTGTCCTTCATTCTCGAAGAGGATCAAAATGACATCACCATGATAAAGTGAAATTTTGTTGTGTCTGATTATGGTTGATAATATGAGCTCGGAATGCTCTACTACAGGTTGGGCACAGTCCATGTGAATACTTGGATACTTTGGAGTAGATACTCCAAATCTGTGCATTCTATGTTAACTTTGTGCTGTGTCAATTCTGCTTTGCTCATAGAGCACAGCACCCTTTCTGATGTAGGCACACCATGCTAAGTAGTCCTGTGCCAGTGTTTCCCACATTACATAGTTAAATCCAGAGTTCTTGAGAGAGACCTTGAGAGTGTCCTCATATCACTTTTTCTGGGCACCATGTGATCTCCTGCCCCATGTGAGTTCTCCATAAAATTGTCTTTTTGGCAAGCATACATTTTGCATTCGAACAACATGGATAGCCCATGAAAGTGGTGCTCTCTGAAGCATAGTTTGAATGCTTGGCAGTTCAGCTTGAGTAAGGACTTCAGTGTCTGGTATCTTATCCTGCCAGGTGATCCTCAGAATCTTCCTAAGACAGTTCAAATGGAAGGGATTCAGTTTCCTGTCATGATGCTGGTAGACTGCCCATGTTTCACAGGCATACAACGATGAAGTCAGTACAACACCTCTGTAGACCTTCAGTTTGGTAGTCAGTCTAATACCTCTTCTCTCCTAAACTTTTCTTTGGAGCCTCCCAAGCACTGAACTAGCTCTGGCAATGTGTGTGTCAACCTCATTGTCAATGTGTACATCCCTGGAAGGTACACTACCAAGGTAAGTGAATTATCCTTAGCATTCAGAACTTCTGTATTTGTTATAATCAATGGTTCCATGTATGGATGGTGTGGTAGTGGCTGATGGAGCATTTGTGTTTTCTTGGTATTAATTATTAGGCCAAAGTTAGCACAGGCAGCAGAGACTGATCCATATTTTGTTGCATCTCAGCTTGAGAGGATACATTGAGTGCATAATCATCTGCAAACAGAAAATCATGCACCAATACTCCCTCCACTTTGGTCTTGGCTTGTAGCTTTTTCAAATTGAAGAACTTACCATCAATATGGTAGTTGACCTTGATGCCATGTTCATCCTCATTGAAAGCATTTGTCGACATGGCTGAAAACATCATGCTAAAAAGCATGGGAGAAGCACACAGCCCTGTTTCACTCCATTGGTGTTTGGGAAGGCACAAGAGCATTGTTCACTATCCAGAACTCAGGCAAACGTGCCATGAAATTGACGTACAATGCTGATGAACTTCTCCAGGCAACCAAATTTTGACATAATTTTCCATAAGCCGTCATGACTAATGTGTCAACAGCCTAACAGGTAGAGATTTGAACAATGGAGTCTGAGGCCATTTACTGCCCTCTTGACTCAGTGAATTAGATTTTCATTTACCTTGTGCTGTTATCACCAGATGTGACAATGTCATAGTAATTTAAATGGGAAGATCTTTGCCATTCATTAATAGGCCAGTGTGACCTATGTGAGTCATGTGGAAGTCTGAGTTAGATGGAGCTTGTGGTGGGAAGACTTTGCTGAATGGGTGGAACAGGACAGTGTAGAACCGGAAAGGGCAGAGCTAGAGCAGAGCTGAGAGGAAATGGGTTATTAGAGTGATCAGAAAGGAAGGATGCAGGCAAGCAGGCAGTTGACAGGCATGAGTGAGAGACCTTGTTTGTGATTTTGTTTAAGGGAGCCTGCTTGTGATTTTTTTTAATGAAACTGGTTTGTGAGAATACTAGCAGGGGGAAGGCTGGTCCTCTGCATTGTTAATGTTGTATAGATGTCTTTGTTACTGTGATGGATTTGATTTTCTGGTGTCTGAATAAGTGTTTTGGTTCTGTCTTCCATGTGGAGAGTCTGTTGTATTTCGCAATTCAGAACTGTGAACATTGCATTGGTGTTATAGGCACACAAGGAGATTAGAGCCCATGGGCCCTGACCTAACCCAGTTCAATTTAGAACCTAGGAATGGAAGGGAGGTGTGAGTGGTTACTAAGAAGTAAAATCCCATCCCCAGCCATTGCTAAAAGCCTAAGCCTGTGAGTATTTTGACTGCTTCCACTTTCAGAGAAGGAAAGAACAAGAATGTCTGGCTTTTAACCCATATTTAATAACTGCTAGCATTTATATAGCACTTTAAAGCTTTCAAAATACTTTATAAACATGCCATTGTATCTGCATACAATCTTGGCGGGGTAGATGCTAATTACCACTATTTTACAGATGAGGAAACTGAGGGAGAAAGAAGCTAAGTAAGTTATGTAGGGTTACAGCTAGCTAATAAGCATCTGAGGTAGGGCTTAAGCTTTCAGAGATGGGGAACCTGGAAACTTGAGGCCACATGTGGCCCCCTAAGTCCTCAAGGGTGGCCCTTTGACTGAATATAAATTCACAGAACAAATCCTCCGAATAAAAGGATTTATTCCATAAAACCCACACTCAGTCAAAAGGCTACACCCAAGGACCTAGAAGGCCATGTGTGGCCTTGAGGCTACAGGGTTCCCCAACCCTAGTTAAACTCTGGTTTCCTTAACTCTAAGTTCACTGTTCCATTCAGTGAGCCATCTGACTTCTTCTATTTATTCATATAAATCAGTAAACAAAATTATAAATTGTAACATCATGAAGAAAAGCTGTCCTGCGGTATTACTGTCATTTGTTGCTCACCTGAGTAATATAATCTCTCCCCAGCCCTGAATCCTATAAGAGATGCTCAAACTAGCAGCTATGCCTGGACAAGTTAAGTGGTGGAGCTGGTTACCATGAGCAGCATTTCTGATGATCATCCAAATTCTGATGGGTCATCCAAAGGTTAAGGAAACAGGTTGCAAAAAACACTCAAGACCTTAGTCATCCTCCCTTTGCCCCCATTTTGCATATCTCCTTGTCATTGGCCTGAAGTTACACCAACATTCTAAATAGATCCCTGGGCCATTTCCAGTCATCTTGACTTTTGTCTTACCACTGGACTCCAATGACTCTGGAAGAGAAAGTGAGGCTGGGGACTTTGTGCCATTCTGCCTCACTTAGATCCAATTCACCTGCCAAGATGAATGTCAAGACATCACCCTCATGATGTCATTGGTTTTCTTCGAGAATGGACAAACAGAAACAATGATCCCAGAGGCAGCTTAAGCTCTCTTCTCAGCTGTTTCCTTGCATGTGTAGTCCACAGGTCAGTGCATTCAGTTCTGGGCACCAAGTTTTAGAAAGACCATTGAAAAGCTAGAAGGAATTGGAACTTACTAGCCACCCAGTGGTCTAGATGGTGCAAGATGGTCATGTCATATAAAAATTAGTTGAAAGAACTAGGGAATTTGTAGTCTAAACTAGAGAAAAGAAGGCTTAGGGAGATGGAGTCAATGGTAGGTAAGAGCTGTTTTCAAGTATTTGAGGTCTGTCCTGTGAAAGAGACATTGGACTTGCTCTGTTTGACCTTAGAACTAGGGGTGATGGGCATAAGATGCAAAGATGCTTGATGTCAGGACAGATGTCCTAACAGAGCTATTCCAAAGTAGAATAGCCTGCCGCTGCTAGGTTCACTAGAAGGAAATCTTCAGTAAAAGCACTCATGGCCATTTGGGGGTGTTATTGGGAGGGGTGCTTGTTCAGATATAGGTTGAATTAGATGGCTCTTGAGGTCTCTACCAAATCCTGTGGTTTTGTCATAGATAAGTCTTTCTCCTGGCTTTCTCTTCTCATCAGTTGTCTCTGCCCTTTGCCTTTCTGTGGTCCGAGGACTGATCTCTTTGCTCAAATAAACCTCAAATATGGTCCTGGCCCCTAGAAAGCCACTGGCTTTCCCAGGTAGGCCACTGTACTCATCTCAGTTTAAATCCTGAATCTCTCTGAGAGTTCTCCTGTGGCTCAGAAGATCCTCAAAGAATTTCAAGGTGGAGGATTCTACATCTACAGTCACTTGGATCATTCTGAGATTTCTCTGCTTTATCACATTAAAATCTCTATCAAAGTAATTTTTCTAAGCCACAGTTCTAAATGCATCATTTTCCTACCTGAAAACTTTCAGTGGTCTCTGTTGTGTAGGATGCTTCTTCATAAGGCCTCTACATTCTGACTCAAACCTACATTTTCAGCCTTGTTTCATGTTATTCCCCATGATGCACTTTGTTCTAGACAAGCTGGGCTACGGGTTATTCCTTAAATTTGAAATGAGATATCCCACCTGATAGCTCCTATGCCTCCCTATTGCCACAATTCAGATTCCTTACCCTACTTCAGAGGTACAAGGGCTCGAGGTACCACCACCTACAGATATTCTTCTCTGATTTTTGCGCCCATCCCCACCCCACTTTGCCTTAAGGAAACATTCACCTTCTTCCAATATTCTTAGAAAACTTTGGCTGGAGTTCTACTGTAACCTCTCACTTTGTACTTCAGGTCCACCTCTTAAAATCCCATTTCTTTAAATCTTTGCTCAAGTGACACTCTGTACATGAAGAGTTTCCTGATCTATCTAGCTGCCTTCCCCACAAAAATCTAATCTTGCACATTTTGTATCTATTTTATATATACTGGTTTATGCACAAATTGTGTCCCATCTCCTCCCGACCCCCACCCCACACACAACTACAATGTAAGCTCTCTGAGGGCAAATGTTGCTTCATTTTTCATTGTATTCCCCAGGACCTGGCACATAAAAGATATTTAATATCTGTGTTTGAATTGAATTAAAAATATTACCTAAGAAAAGACATATCTCTTTTAAGGAAAGCCACCTTCTGCAGAGTATTGTAGCACTTTGCTGAATTGAATGATTCTTTTTTTTTTAGTTTAGACAAATACTAAAACTTAAATACACAATAAGAAAAGAAAAAGAAAGATCATAAATGTGAATACTAAACTTAAATATAAAATAAGAGGGATTCCGAGGCCGAACCTCAAGCGGGAGCCTTTGTCCCGTTGCCACTCCGGACCTGCCGTCTCCGGCCCACGCTGTCCGCCACCATGACCCAAGCTGATATCGCCCTGATTGGACTGACTGTCACGGGCCAGAACCTAATTTTAAACATGAATGACCATGGCTTTGTGGTGTGTGCTTTTAATAGAACCGTCTCCAAAGTTGATGACTTCTTGGCCAAGGAGGCAAAGGGCACTAAAGTGCTTGGAGCTCACTCCCTGGAGGAAGTGGTTTCCAAGCTGAAGAAACCCGGCGGGATCATCCTGCTTGTCAAGGATGGCCAGGCTGTCGATGATTTCATTGTGAAACTGGTGCCCTTATTGGAAGCTGGTGACATTATCATCGATGGGGGCAATTCAGAATACAGAGACACCACAAGGCGATGCCAAGACCTCAAAGCCAAAGGCATCTTGTTTGTGGGAAGTGGTGTGAGTGGTGGAGAGGAAGGGACCCGCTATGGTCCATCTCTCATGCCCGGAGGCAACAAAGAAGCCTGGCCCCCATCAAGACAATCTTCCAAAGCATCGCTGCCAAAGTGGACACTGGGGAACCCTGCTGTGATTGGGTGGGAGAGGAAGGTGCTGGTCACTTTGTCAAGATGGTGTACAGTGGGATAGAATATGGAGACATGCAGCTGATTCGTGAAGCCTATCACCTGATGAAAGACATCCTGGGCATGGAACGCAAGGAGATGGCCAAGGTATTTGAAGAATGGAATAAGACAGAGCTGGACTCCTTCCTGATTGAAATCACAGCCAAGATCGATAGTGATGGCCAACACCTCCTGCCAAAGATCAGGGACAAGTGCTGGCCAGAAGGGTGCTGGGAAGCGGAGGGCTGTCTCCGCCCTGGAGTACGGGGTCCCCGGGACCCTCCTCGGAGAGGCTGTCTTTGCATGATGTCTATCATCTCTGAAGGATGAGCGGATCCAAGCCAGCAAGAAGTTAGTAGGTCCCCCGGAGACTAAATTTGGGGGTGACAAGAAGTCATTCCTGGAGGACATTCGAAAGGCCCTCTATGCCTCCAAGATTATCTCTTACACTCAAGGATTTATGCTCCAGCGTCAGGCAGCCAAAGAGTTCGGCTGGACACTCAATTATGGTGGGATTGCCCTCGTGGAGGGTAGGCTGCATCATCCGCAGCGTCTTCCTGGGGAAGATAAAAGATGCCTTAGACCGGAACACCCAACTCCAGAACCTTCTCCTGGACAATTTCTTTAAGACTGCCATGCACAACTGCCAGGACTCATGGCGACGGGTGATCAGCAGTGGCGTGCAGGCTGGCATCCCCATGCCCTGCTTCACCACTTCACTTTTCTTCTATGATGGGTACAGACACGAGATGCTGCCTGCCAACCTGATCCAGGCTCAGAGGGATTACTTTGGTGCTCACACCTATGAACTCTTAACCAGACCAGGACACTTCATCCACACCAACTAGACTGGTCATGGTGGCAACGTGTCCTCCTCCTCCTCCAATGCCTAAGCAGACTGTGTCTGTCTGCTGTCGGAATTCCATAGACCTGGGACATCCCTGCCACCCTCAGCTTGCACTGCATTTGTTTCTGCCCAGGGCTCTGAAAATAAATTGTTGTAAGAGGCTTCCCTTCTGGGGAGGACAGTAGAGTCTGTACAGCGACTCTGTGGAGACCCTGTCTTGCCCTCTGCCCTTGCTTCTTAGAACTGCCGAGAAACCAATCATGGAAACAGGCTCCGACCAGCGGCCCTGCTCTGGGAGTAGGATCCATGGAGGCAGGGAACAGGCTCCTGGAGGGCAGCAGCGCACATGTGGTTGGGAAAGGCTCTGGTGGGATCTGACCAAAGTAGAATCCTTGTTGTCTTACACAGGGGAATAGCCCATATTTTACCTTTTAATAAAAACTACATTATATTTATAAAATATATATATATAAGAGAAAAAATATGTCATGTGCACAGCAGAACATAGGAGAATATTAAAAATATACAGCAATAACTTACTGTTTCAAGAAATACTGTGCATTAAGTTGAAAGTTGTTCATCTTTCTTTGCTTTCTTGTAGGTTTTCTTTTGTTCTCTGCTGTACACTTTTTACTTTGTTCCCCTTTCCCTCTTCTTCCTCCCTCCCTACCACCCTAAGGCTACAATTGATCATGGATATATTTATATATAGGCGTTGGTATACACATGCACACAGACACACACACACATATATATAGACACATACATACATAAACATATACTTTCCCTAAGAGATTCTATTCCTAATCTTGTTTTTATGTTTGTGAATATCTCATTTTTCCTGTTTCTCCTAACTCCTCTACTTTACTTCTACCTGCTACCGTGCCCTTCTTTTACTTAACCTGTTCCCACTCCAGCAATCCTTCCCTTAGGCTCCCATTCCCCTAAATATAAAACCCTTCTGTACCCCCTTTTAAACTATGCCTTCACCCTCCTCTCTAAAGATCCCTCCTTTATTCTCTTTCCCCTTCCGTATCCCTAGAGTTTTATTCTTTTTTAAATTTAGAAGACTTTTATACTCTTCTAGATGTATATATACATACATACATATATATATATATATATATATATATATATATTTCCCTTCTTAAACCCATTCCCCATGAAAGTAGGTTTCCAGAACTAACTGAAGCTATATCTGAATTCAGGAAGAGGAGGATTCCTGACTTCAGGTCAAATACTGTATCCACTATTCCACTTAGCTGCCCTTACAATCTAATGGTAGAAGGCAAAACACAAAGAAAAGATGAAAAAGGTGAGGGGAAGGGGAGGAGGAAAAGGTGCCTGTCCTGGGGGTGGGGACATGGTGGCAAAAAATCATTCAGAGAAGTTCCAAGGTAGTGTAGGCAGGTGAGAAATGAAAAATTTAGTATAAACTAAGAGAGAGAGGAGGAGACATGCCAAAAGCATGTTGGGTTTGATGCTGATGGAGAGTCAGAGTCCTCAGAGGGACTGGAAGCTTGATTGTAAACTCTGGGAAAGCGTAGGGATCCTCCTGTATTCTTGTTTGTGTCTCCAGTGGTATAAGGTACCAATCCATTATCAGGCAATAAACATGCATTGAGTGAGGACATGTCTGAATTTGTTACTTCCAGTCAACTGGGTACGCTTAACATAGAATTTATAGGTTGTTTGATTTGTAAGAGAAATTTAGAGATACAATTCCACCGTTTTATCAGCCATAAAACTGGGCTTCTGGAACCCTGCCCTCAAGTAATTCAGAATCTGTTGGAGAAGATGAGCTATGAAGATTGTATCTTTCAGGTCCCATGTGATCTTGGCATTCAGAGCTCAAGTAAATTGAGTTTTCACACTTCTGCTATATGTAATGTGTAAACATGAAGAATGATACTCATAAAGCACCATGCAAATGCTAGTCATCATTATCTAAGGAGACTTAGGCTCCATGAGGGCAGGGATTGTGTGTTATTCTAAATTTGTATTTTCCTCAGCACTTAGCCCAGTGGTATATACAAGAGGTCTCTAAACTTTTATCTCCAGCCTTATCAGTAAAACATACTTGTACATGTGCCCAATGTATGTATGTGTATTAGTAAATGATAGGCATATACTAGATACACATTATAATTTATATTACATAGTAACTAATGATCTTAACATAATTTTTATGTAATTGTATTATATAACTCATTTGAGGAAAGTCCCTTTCTACAGAATACTGTAGAAACTTGCAAAACTAGATTAGGAAATACAAAAATAAAAATTAAAAAGGATAAGAGAAAGATTAAACACTATTTAACTGTATATGTATATACACATATATGCATGTGTAGATACATTTATGCACATGTGTGTATATATACATATATATGTGTATATATGTATGTGAATATACAATTAACAGGGACAAATACTAGAAACTGTATTAATATGTGTATTGGTGAGAAAAATGCAATTGAATATACTTCATTATTTTTAAGTATCTTGGTTTAACATAATTGGAATATTGATTCAAAGATCTAATTGGAAGTTTGGATCATTTTGATACTTGGTTGTAATGACAGTTCCAGATGGAAAGCCGTCTTAGCAACATGTGTAGATACAAATGGAAGAAGTGTATTATTGACTGTAATTACAAAATCATGATACTCATTTTTCAATTTCATCCATCAACTCATCCATCAAAGCAAAATTTTTATTGCCACTTGCTAATAAGTTTCCATCTTCCCTGATGTCAGTCAGGTGTTTTTGTAAACTAAAGAGAGGGTATAGCATTTTTTTATATTTTTAGTGAATGAATTCTTAAGCCATTGAAACTTTTTTGGGGGAGATTTTAACAGTTTAGGAAATTTTGTTTTTAGGCTTTTTCCATTGTGCAGCCTATGAGTTTTTATATATGACATGCTTATCTTTTTCTTAAAATCCCAAATGATGGATAAGAAAGGGAATAGGGAATGGACCTGTCATATCATTGATATAGAGAACTCCTAATGAGCAATCTCTGTTCACCAGTGCAGATGGGCATTATTTGGTGTTTAAACATTCCTACTCTTTGTGACTCCATGGATCATATGCCCATGGGGTTTTCTAAGCTAATACAGCACAGTAGTTCTCCATTTCCTTCTTCAGTGGATTAAGGCAAACCAAGGTTAAGTGACTTGCCCAGGGTCACACAGCTAGTAAGTATGTAAGTAAGGCTGGTTTTGAATTTGAGTCTTCCTGATTTCAGGCCCAGTACTCTATCCACTGAGCTTCTCTCCACTGAGCCATCTAGCAGCCTCCTGTAAGTTATAGTCTTTATGTTGCACCTTGTCCCATAATTATGCTTCTGTGGATTTCTGAGATGCCCTTAGCAAATACAATCACTTCCTGAGCTCTGATTCAGTGGCCTCTCCCAAATGCTCGCAAAAACTCCGTGGACTGAGAAGTACCAAAGATACCTCATGATATCATGAAATCTCTTTACAACAAAAAAAGTAAATTCTTTGTGGAATTAGCTCTAAACTCAATGGTAGTAACTTCATGTTTTTGTTATTTCTAGTCAGGGACTGTTCTTACACATAGCACCTTGTGATCTCCTTTCATTGCACTGGGGAAGGGAATATTCCTTATTGGATTGCTTCTCTCCAGTACAGATCTGCTTGAGGTGAATCTACAGATAACCTTTCTGGATAGAAAGACCTTTTCATTATGTGAAAGTCATAAATAAGGTTCAGAGAAGTAAATGGAAATTCCCTCCCAGACCAGCACTCAGAAAAGGGCTCAGGGTTGCCTTAATTTTTCAGACTTTCTACTATCTTTCAAAGAAATGTTAGTCTCTCAAGATCAGCTTGACAAGCGTTTATTAAGTTAGCTAAGACAAAGATAAAAAACAGCCCCAGGCCTCCTGGAGCTCATGTTCTGCTCAGGAGGGGGAGACATGTAAACCACCAGGTGCATATGAGATAGCCATGTGATTTCTGCAAGACTTTGGAGAGCTCCCCAAAACGGCTGTCTATGTCCATGGGAGCATCTTTGAGCATTCTCCTGGTTTCCCTTATGTTTTCAGACAAGCATTGTGACCAATCAAGTGTCCCGAGTGCATATCATATAGTGAGTGAGAACTTGCTCACTGTGTGCAGAAAGGAAGGGAAACATCATTCTTCTGCATTTCCTTTTCAGCTTGTCAGCAGGGTCTAGCTGAATAAGCTAAAAACCAAGACAAAGAGTTAACAAAGAGATAGGATTAATTCAGAGAAAAACAGTCTCTTTTCCATTAAACAACTTAACAAACATCAGCTATGTGGAGGTGGGGCAGGAATGGAGGGAATAAGCATCTATAGCCCTACTATGCACCAGGCACTGAGCGGAGCACTTTATAAGCATTAATTCAATTCTCACAACATCCCTGTGAGGTGGGAGCTGTTGTTATCCCCAGCTTTACAAACTGTAGCAAATGGAGATTAAATTTCTTGTCTCAAAGTCACCCAATGACTGGGGTCACATTTGAACTCAGATCTTCCTGACTCCAGGTCCAGTGCTCTACTCATTCTGCACCTACCTGAGGGGTACTGGGGAAACAAAGACAAAGCAAACAAAAAACCCCCAAAGCCCAGAAAATAAAAAACAAGTCTCTGCCATGGAAGATATTTTACTTGGTAGAATAAACTGTACAGATGAATGGATACAAAATATATAGATAGTAAATACAAAGTAATTTTGGTGGAAGGGAATTAATCAATTATCAAGTATTATTAAATACCTACTATGTGCTAGGTGCTGAGGTGACCATGACAGAGAATGAACCAATCCATACTGTCAGTGACTCACAAAGGATTTTAAAAATGGCCTCATGTTCTAAGCTGGGAGAATTGACCTTGTTCAGACACGAACATTGAAAGTGTCATTTCCTTAACACATTTGTATAACAATATTATGGTGTGTGATAAGAATGAACTAAAAGTTCCTTTCTCCCGAATCCATTACAAATGTACTTATCAAATCCTGTGATCAAATCATAATTTATATATGTCACATAAATCATTGAAAGGATCATAACAGCCTTCAGCTGTCAAAGACCAACAATGAAATAAAGTTCAAATTAGACATAGAAGATAACTATTTGCATATACCAAAAACCCTCCAAATTTTATTTGCCTTTCAATCCAGTGCAACCAATTTAGAGCTGGAGCCGACCTCAGAGATGATCTAGTCCAGAACATTTCTTTTTCTTTTTTCCCCAGAAAAGGGAACCTGAACCAGGAGATGCTATGTGATTTACTAAAGGTCATACTTAAGCCTGAGCATAAGGGGCAGGTTTTTATCCTTTGACCCCTTGAATTTGGAGCTTCTGCTCTTACTACTGAAACTTGCTTGTTTGCTCCTAACTGGAATGTTTAACTTGTGGGGTGCACAAAAATAGTCACAATGAAAACATTTAGTTGTTGATTCATTTCAGTTGTATCCAACTCTTGGTGATCCCATTTAGAGTTTTCTTGGCAAACTCTAGAGTGGTTTGCCATTTTCTTCTCCAGTACATTTTACAGATTAGTAAACTGTGATAAATAGGGCAAGAGTCACATAGCTAATAAGTGTGTGAGTCTGGATTTGAACTCAGGTCTGGTGCTCTATCCACTGAATCACCTTTACAAGCTATTTCACAGGTCATCTAATTTCGCTCCCTCATTTTATAGATGAATAAGGGCCAAGGTTGTCACCTACATACTCAATAAATCTGTGGGCATTCAGTCTACAAAGGTCATATCAATCCTAGGAGTTGCCCAACACTCATACAGGTTAAATGACTTGCTCAAAAGTGTATAGTAAGTGTTAGAAGTGAGATTTGAATCCAGGTCTTATGGACTCCAACACTGCACCCTTCACATTACTTGCCCAAATGTGTCATTGTAGAGCCAGGTCTGATACTGTGTTGTCTGATAGACTCCAAATTTCTGGGTTTTGTGGCTACCAGAAACCAGTATATTGAGGCCTCTGTGTTGATTCTAATGTAATAGAGTTCTGAGATGCGTGATAATTATAGTACTACTAATAAAACATTTCTATAGCACTTTAAGATTTGGAAAGCATTTTGTATACATTATCTCATTTGATATTCCCTATAGCCCTATGAGGTATAGGTATTAGTATTTTTATCTCCATTTTACAAATGAGGGAACTGAGGATCGGAGAGGTAAAGTGAATCGACCAGGGTCACATAGCTAGTAAATATCTGAGGTAGGATTCTTACCCAAACCTTCCTGATTCTAAGGCTAGTATTCTATCTACTATACTAAGATCCTTTCTAATTTGAGTTAATGTGAGTTAAATGAAATACTGTAAAAATAAGAATCACAGGACTGATCTTTGTGTAGTAATGAAAGAATTTGAAGGTGTCAAAATGTTGAAGCCCTTTCCCTTGCCAATTGCATGTGTCCCCAGTACTGAATATTCTAGATTTCCTTATTCAAAGCCACTCAATCTATATTTTTATCTTTAGGTCTCATAATGGGACTGATTTTGCGTTATGCTACAGCACCAACTGACATCGAAAGTGGAACTGTCTATGACTGTGGAAGGCTGGCTTCTAGTCCATCAACACTTCTAGTTAATATCACTGACCAAGTTCACGAATATAAGTACAAAAGACAGGTCAGCAAACACAACATCAATGCTCACCAAGGCAATGCAATGCTTGAAAAGGTAAGGAACTTCTCTGGTACAGTGGTTTTATTTCATAATTTACCTGTGTAAATTGCTGCATTGTTAATTGTGATAAATACAGGTGCATTTATGTGAAACACCACTTGTGTACGAGGATGACTGGACAAACCTTCTATGTATAGCTAACAATCTGACTGTCCATAAATCTCATTCTGGAATTTTTATAATAAAAATAAGAATTAAATAAAAAATAAACCTCTGCAGGTAAAAGGACAAACCAAAATGGTATTTTTAATATAACTTCACTTAGGATGATGCAAATAAAATAAACAGTTTGTTCCCACTTAGGATCAATTGATTGAAATTTGTACATGAGGCTTTCACTGAAGATAGTTGGGCAGAGGTTAGCTGTCAGCATATAAGGAAATGTAAGTCCATGAGGGCAGGAATTGTATCTTCTACAAACTGTATCTTCTTCAGCACTTAGAAGAGTGGTATATAGAAGTAATCTCCCAATGCTTTTGATCCTCCACCCGATGAGTAAAAAATAAAACAAAAAGCATGTACCTCCAGTACATGTTTACTTATTAACAAATTATATGGATATTATGGTCCACGTGGTCATGAAGAGTTGGACACAACTAAATGACTTAGCAAGAGCAACTCATGTACTGTTGTGTTAATATATTATGTACACTATAAAACATTAAAATAGGAATTTTAAAAGAGATAAAGATTGAATGCTATTTAAAAAATGTACTTTATTTTCAGTACACAAATTTTTATTTGGGGAAAACATTATTAATCATATTTATTTGTGAAATCAATGCAATTGAATGTGTTTCTTGATTGTTTTTAAGAAAGATCTCATTCTGTGATAGTGATTCATAGGTCTGGTTCTCAGTTCCACTTGATGTTTGGTTTTAATGGTTGTCAGAGCTGGGAAAACTTTCTCATAAAGAAGTGTAGGGTCAGAAGGAGGAAGCAAAGCATTGTTGGTTGAACTCACTGAGTTATGGTAGTCACTCTTCTGCAAAGATTTTATTGAGATTTAGCCAGTGAATTTCCATCTGCTTTTGTCAGTCAGTTGTTTTTGCCAACTAATCAAAGAGGTGTATTTTTAAATTTTATTTTTAATTTATGGAATAAAACATGCATTTCCATAACATAGTACCAAAATAAGATTTACTATGCGCAGTTTCTCTTCTTTTCCCTTTTTCTCATCCCCTCCCCACCAAGATGTCTACTATTAGGCACAAATAGGCATAAGTATATAAAATTATTCCGTACATGCTTCTATTTATCAGTACTTTTTCTGGACGCAGATAGAATCTTTCTTTTTATGTCCTTTATAGTTAATTTGGACATTTATAATAGTCAAAATAACTTATTCACTCTAAGTCATTCTTAAACAATATTGCTGTTACTATTACTGTTCATTCAGAACATTTTGCATCTTTTAGCAAATGGTTTCAAAATCCATTGAAGCTTCATTTGGAATGTTAAAAAATAAACTGGTTAGAAAGTTTTGTTCCTATTTTTTTTAATTGTTCAGATATAAGAATTTTTATATGTAGTATCCCTCACATTGTCCAATAAATCCCATAATGATGGGATAAGAACTGGACCTGAAATTTCATTGTTGTGGTCCACAACACTTGAGTGCAGCCTGAACCAGTTTATCAGATTAAAATGTAATTTCTATCTGTTTTATAAAATATATACATACATGTATATAAAACCTCACAAGACATATGTGTGTGCATATTAATGTACATAATATTTTTGTATTGTAGCACATGCACATAATTTATTAATAAGTAGATATACTGGGAGCGTATATATTTTATTTTTTACTGATAAAGTGCTTATTAGTGTTCAGTCATTTCAGTCATGTTTGATTTGTTGTGACCTCGTTTCCTTCTTCAGCTCATTTTACAGATGAGGAAACTGAAACAAACAGGGTTAAGTGACTTGCCCAGGGTCACACAAAGATGTCTGAGATCAGATCTGGACTCAAGAAGATGAGTCTTCCTAAATCCAAGCATGGCACTTTATCCACCTAACTGCCTAAGTGATTGGGTAGGGGATCAAAAAAGTTTGGAGATCACTTGTCCTTGGAGGTCACTGTGCTGACAGGGGCTCTTGTGTATGATTGTTGGCCCTCATTTCTATCAGCATTTGACATCACTGGCCCAAGATACTCACAAGACCAAGTCCCTTGCTCACAATCATATTTTATGTCAGAGACTGTAAGATTCCAATCTTCTGAACTTTTAGACCAACTGTCTATCCTCTATAGTATCTTCTCTCTTGATAGAAATGAGGGGCATTAAAGGACAAAGGTAATAAAGGAAATATTTCCAAACATCTATTTTCCAAATGTTTTTTCTAGTTCGTAGCATAGTACATGCATGGCACATAGTAGGCATTTAATAAATGTTTATTGACTGACTCTACAGGACTTTCAAAAATCAATTATTTTCTTAGTCATTGTTAAAATGTCTTTTTTCCTTTCAAAGGACAGATTAGGTTTATTTTTTCAAAAACATTAAAGGTAGAACACTATTGACAGTCATTTGTTCTCACAGAAAAAGCAGCAGATTTGGGACACTTTGATTTTTATAACAAAGAAAAATGCATCTCTCTAATCAGTAGTGATTTAGAGCACTTTTTCATATGATTATAGATATCTTTAATTTCTTCCCCTGAAAATTGCCTGTTCATATCCTTTGACCATTTATCAATTGGGGAATGACTTGTATGGTTATATATTTGAGTCAGTTCTCTATATATTCTAGAAATGAGGCCTTTGTCCCCATTCTTAGCCGTAAAAATTTTTTCCCAATTTACTACATCCCTCTGAATTTTGGATGCATTGAGTTTGGTTGTGCAAAAACTTTTCAGTTTGATGTAATCAAAATTATCCATCTTGCATTTCAAAATGCATTCTATTGTTTCTTTAGAAAAAAATTCTTCTCCTCTCCATAAATCTGATAAATACACTATTCCTTG
>CM053771.1:505277985-505352098 GCA_028658325.1 Potorous gilbertii | reverse complement strand
GGGGTGGGGGAGGGAAGGTGTGAGGGGATAAAATATTAATTTTAAGGAAGTGATTGTAGAACATTTATAAATAAATAAAAGAAAAGAAAAAAAAAGAAAAATGCACAATTCCTCTTTCAGTTTGACAGCCCTTTTAGGCATGTGTCATAAGAAAATCAGAACAACTCTGTGTGGTACCACAGAAGGGTTTCATGGTCATGCATCATTGGCTTTCATTTTGATTCAATCTTTAAAATGGCTGATGAAGAGCTCATGGAAAGGAGTAGGAGAAGCATCTGCGCTTTTTAGGTTGTGTGTGTCTGCTAGTATCATTAGTATGTGAGTTACATGTGCAGCAATTAAGAAATAAGGCTTTGGTAATCACTCTGCAAATATTCTACATAATCTATACAAAATATAGACTATAGATATATAGTTATAAATTGCTTGTATCACTGCTAGTATCGTTAGTATGATCAGGATCGGTATTAATAGTATTATCTTTAATCTGCGTTTTCTTTGCAGGGATCTTTCACATTATTCGTCTATCTTATGTCAATTACTGAAGTAAATACTAGATAATATAATCTGGTAACCCATTTAACTGGACACACCCAAGCTAAACTATTTTACCATGTTCTGAAAAGGACTGGAGGAGTGGGACTGTTACTAGCTTTGACTCTTGAGCTATGGAATTCCTAACTTCCTTCAGGGATCCTCATTGACTATATGTGGACATATGACCATCTCATATACAGACTGAGTGGAGCTTCTGGTGTCAGTCAATATAGTAAACATTACCAAGACTTAATATCTTTCCAATATTTGGAAAAAATATAAAGTCTCTTTTTTTCTATGTTCCAATAGATCACCTTGCATATCTCCTGGGGTACATGTATACCACCTTGAAGAACATTGCTCCACAAAGCAAGACACTAATCAATGTTCATAGAATTGAATTGTGCCTCGTAGACAACCCCCCATTGTTAAATTTATACTTGTAAAAGTCTAGATGAAATGCCCAAGGAAAAATCAGAGGCATATAATTGTAATTCACATTTTTACAGTGCATCACAGTTTACCAAGCATTTTCTTGGCAACACCAAGGAGATGGTCTAAGTATCATCACCATTCCCACTTTGTAGATGAGAAAACTGAAATTCACATTGCTAAAGTGACTTACACAGGATTGCAAAACTAAAAAGTTATGTTGTCAAGACTTGAATTTAGGACTTGTGACTCTACAGCAAGCTGCTTCTTGCAGAAATTTGCCTCTACTTATAGATGATGATGCAGAATGGTAGAACTACATCTGCTATACACACAAAGTTGCCAGTTGATTGTTTATAAATAACATGGAGGTGTTTTCCAGAACATGTGAAATTTCAATTAGCACTCAATCTCAGCACATCTCTACCCTATCGTTTCAGAAAAAATTCATTCAGTGAGCATTTATGAGTGCCTACTATGTGAATGGCATCATGCTTGGCACTCAAATTTAATGATTGAAGTCTATAGTATTTTGGCAGCAAGCCTTCATTTCACCAATGCAGATAGCAACCCTTGTTTGCTTAGATGATCTATGAGAACCAGAACAGCTCCTCACCTCGTAGCTAACTTCTTAGTGATGAAGCTGTCTGAACCTAGCAAGGCTGGTCCTAGAATGCCGAGTCCATTGTACACAATCTCAAACTTAGTAGGGATTACTAAAGCTTGTCCTCTGATGGAATTGACCTTACTTCACTCAGTTTCACTTCCAAACCATGGGGAAGCAACAAAACACCCCTTCCCATTTTTTTTGTTAATTTTTGAGATTCTTGATTTTTCCTTGAATTCTTGATTCTCCAAGTGAATTTTGATATTTTTTCAAGCTTTAGAAAAGAATCCTTTGTAGGTTTGATTGGTGTAACACTGTAGGACCCAATTAATTTAGGATATATATGAGTGCTCCTTTCTGAGTGGAGCCTTTCCAGTCCCTCTCTGTCCCCACTCCCAGCTTTTCATGATTCTTTTCTTCCATACTTACCTTGGAATTACTTTGTAAAGGGAGTCCCAAAAGTCTTAGCACAATCTTAAGGTTTAAATGTTTTAAACTACACTAAGATTTTTGGTACATCATGTATATGTATTGTATATGCCTATGTATGTGTGTCATATATATCTTACATTGTCCTCTCTTATTCCCATCAGAATTTGAGGACAATGATTTTGATTGTTTCTGAATGGCAGCAGCAGTAGTATCTAGTAGTAGTAGTAGTAGGTAGTAGTAGTAGTAGGTAGTAGTAGCATCAGAGTGGTCAGTAGCAGTAGTAGCAACAGCAGCAGTGAATTTAGTAGAGATCAAGTATCACTCTACTACTTGGTATTTTATTCAGTAATTAGTACAATGCTATATAATGTTATGTAACAATCCAGATAATTTATAACTATGTATCTATAGTCTATATTTTGTATAGATTATGCAGAGTCTTTGCAGAGTGACTACCAAAGCCTTATTTCTTAATTGCTGCACATGCAGATTCTTGGTCTTTGTAACACTTTTGTTAGACCAATAACGAGGCTCGAGCTTCTATCTACTAAGGCTAGTTTATCTACTAGTTTACTCCGCTACTCTGCAAATTACATCTTTTGTTCCAAGGTCCGCAGTATAGAACCAAGCAGAACAGTCGACAGGCCTCCGTTTATGCTGTATGAATCTTGTATGTACCTATTTATTTATGTATCATTTCTCACCTTCTAGAAAGCAAACTCCTTGAATTCACAAATTCTTTTCTCCTTTCTCTGAATACTTAGCACTCAACAAATAAATGCTAGTTGACAGAGTGACTATTTCTTCTTCCACTCAACATCCTTTCAAATGCTTGCTTTCTCCCCTTCGATATAAGCATCCTTTATATAAGCACCGATAAAGTTCCTTTAAGGACTCCCCAAACAATGTGACTTCTGCTCCTGGTGTGGGGAAGTAAAGAAGGCATCAGAGGACATGCATTTGAATCCTGGCTCCATCACTTACTACCAAGTGACCTTGGACCAGTCATTTAGTTTCTCTAGGCCTCAGCTTCTTCATTTACTGTAAAAAAAGAGGTGCTAAGACCAGATCACTTCCATGGTCCCTTTGAGCTTAAAATCTATGACCATGCAACCTCCACAAAAGCCTGATTGTCGTCTTATGGATGATCTCTACCTTGTCATTGTTGTTCTTAAAATGTGGTCCCTATACTAAACACGAAATTCCACAGAGAATAATACAGTGAGAATATTTCTTCCCTAGTTCTTGACACTATTCTCCTCTTGGGGAGGCTAAGTGGCACAGTTAGTAAACTGCTGGCCATTAGAGTCAAGAGGAAGTAAGTTCAAATCCAACCTGAAATACTTACTAGCTGTGTGATCCTGAGCAAGTCACTTAACCCTGTTTGCCTCAGTTTCCTTATCTGTAAAAATGAGCTGGAGAAGAAAAGGGCAAAGTGTTTTAGCCAAAGAAACCCCAAATAGAGTCACAAATGTTCAGACATGACTAAACAACCACAAATCTAATGCTCTCTAAGATCACATTAGCTTTTTGGAGGGTGCCATATTGAATTGTTGACTCATTTTCTGTTGATTGAAATCTTAGATCTTTTTCAAAAGAAAACACATACCACTCCTGTCTTATACTGGTGAAGTTGATATGTTGAAGCTGACTTAGATGAAAAACTAAAGAAGTATTCAGTATCCTAGATATTTGACACTGTTTAGGCCAAAGAAGCCTGGGTTCTTGACTGTATTTGTCAGTTGTCATATGAATGTTTTCTAAGCCTAAGTACCTTTTATTCCTTCCAAATTATCTCCATGAGTGTATATGTCTACACACACACACACACACACAAACACACACATTGTATATGTATGTGTATATATATATATATATATATATATATATATATATATATATATGGCATTTTTTATAGAGATCGAATGATCAAGAATAGACTTACAATTGAGGAAACTGAGGCAAATATGAGTTGCCTAAAATCTCACAGCTGGTAATTGTCTAAGACAGAATTTGAACTCATCTTCCTGACTCTAGGTCCTGGATTCCTGTATTCTCACACAGTTCAGTATACTTTAAGCTCAGATGTCATTTTAGAACAAAAGTTGAAGAACCTTTGATTCACTGAAAAATAGAACCAGCCTCAGCGGTGGACTAGTGACAAATCAGACAGGAAGAATGACAATGAAGCAGAGGCACTCAGTAGGATTTCCTGCATTGAGCAGCACCCATAGCCCATAAGGACAGCTGGACAATAAGAATATTGAGGCTGGATTCTCTATGGCTTTTGTTCAATGATCCCTGAACTTACCATTTTATCTCCCATCCCCATGCCTAGAATGCACTACATCCTCAGTTCCACTTCTTAGAATTTCTAGCTTCCTTCAAAGATCAGGTTAGATAGAACCTTCTATAAGAAGCCTTTCTGAAGTCCCCTGTTATCAGTGCTTTTCTCCCTCCTCTAATTTTGTATTCTGTATATATATTGCTATATTCAATTTCATGAGTCATTCCATCAAAGCTTTAAAGTTGAAAAGAACTTTAGAAAATATAGCAATAGATATAAGTCCTATATGCCAACTAATGTTTTTATAGCTCTCAAAGATTTACAAACCATTTCACAAATACATCATTTAATTTCTAAAGCAATTCTGTGAAATATGTATTATTGAACTCTTCTTTTATGGATAATGAAACTGAGGCTGACAGAGCATAAATGACTTCCCCAAGTTTGCAAAGCTAGAAAGTATTTAGGTCAGGATTTGAACTCAAGTCTTTCTGATTCCAAGTCCAGCATTCTCCACACTGTGCCACAGCAGAACAGTTCTTGCCCTCAAGGAGATTATATTCTAATGGATTGGGTTGTAATACATCACCAATATTTTATGGAAGAGGAGATTAAAGTCCAGAGAGATTAAGAAATGTGCCCAGAGTGACATGACTAAGAGAAATGGGATTAAAGCCAAAGTTTTCTTGCTCAAAAATTCAGTATTTGGGTACATGCTGTATTGGCATGGTAGGACATAAATTTCTTTTAAAAATATTTATCTATTCATTCACTTATTTTTAACCTTTTATTTTTTACACTTTGAGTCTTTTTGACATTTTGAGCATTAGTAGTATTCTCTCCCTTATTTCTGCCCCTCCCCCACCCATTGAGAAGACTCCTCAGTAGTATCCGCAGTCATAGCAGTAGTATCTTAGTAGTATATACTATGTATATATGTTATATGCATACATATATATTTGTATATACTATACGTATATATTATGCTATATATTAGAGTATACTAAGGCGGCAGCAGCAGCAGCAGTAGTAGAAACAGGAGTGCCTGCCAAATAAATGCTTAATAAATGTTGGTTGCTTCATTCCATGAGAACTCTATAGCCATCTGAAACCAGATCTTACATTCAAAGGTTTTAAATAGAGTCATAGGACCATAGAATTACCGTTAGAAGGAAGTTTAGACGTCATCTGGTCTAATCCTTTCATTTTGCAGATGGGAGACTGAGACTCCAAGAATGAAAGTTGTTTATCAAGGTCGCCCAGTTAGAAAGTGGCAGAAATGGGAGATGAACTTGGCTCCTGGTCTCCAAGTTCCATTCTCATTCCCACTGCACCACTTTGCCTTCAGATGTCAGTAAATGTCTCTGATCTCAGTCTTCTGCCACCCCAAAATAGTGAGCTAAACTAGTGAGAGTCCCCAGAAACACATAGGAAAAACTCTCTAGAGGATGGCGTTAAGGTCTGGTCTCCCCAAGAGAACCCACAGAGAGCCACACAACTTACTAAGAAGGATAAAGGGACATGAAATCCTAAACTACTATGAGTTGCAGGTACACCTCAGAATCCTGATGTTATTGTTAAGTTGTTTCACTTGTGTCTGACTCTTCATGATCCTGTGTTGGGGTCTTCTTGGCAAAGGTACTGGAGTGGTTTGCCATTTCCTTCTCCAGCTTATTTTACAGATGAGGGAAGTAAGGCAAACCGGACTGAGTGACTTGCCCAGGATCACACAGCTAGTAAGTGTCTGAGGTCAGGTTTGAACTCAGGAAGATGATTCTTCCTGTCTTCAGGTCCAGCACTCTATCCACCATGCTACTTAGCTGCCCATGGACCCCATCCTGGACCATGTTCCAAGTCACAATGATAGCCCAGATGTATCTCGTGCCTGAGGCTGATCTCTAATGTCAGCCCTAGCAGACCGCTAGTACAAGGCTTTATACACTAATTTAATTGCCATTCTTACCTCTTCTCTTTCCACACTCCCAGAATCATCCCAAACTGACATAGGCACTTCCCAATTTTATATTGTTTTTCCTGCCACTGATAACCCCCATGTCAGAGTAGAAATGTCTGATTACTCTGTGTCCACAACTCTTCTGACTTAATGATAACAAACAAATGTTACTGTTGCTGTCATCTCATTCTTTTCATCTTTTTTTCTGTAGGATTCAAATAGAAACAATGATAGAAAAAAATCACCATCCTATTATTCTTGTATATTTCATATTTTATGGAGTATTTTATTGCTGGACAAAAGAACTGGGCTGTTTTTTAGGTGAATAGAAGTACTACAATTTAAGCTTATACTCAGTAATCTGAGAGTGTTTTTGGTACAGCTCCTAGGATGGTGAGGATGATGCGCACGTTATTCTCATGTGACTTGGATCTCCTCAGCCAACTCCTTGTATTGGGAAAGTTTTTTTCTTTGCATGTAGCAATAATAATGAAAATGTTAGCTAGCATTTATATGCTATGGTAAGGTCCACAATGTGCTTTACATATATTTTCTCATGTAGCTGGGAGAGTAAATATTCGGATTGGTGACATCTATTAAAAATATTCTTCAGTGTATTGGTTGAGTTCTCCAGGATGCATTTGACCTACTTGATTCTGTTTGTGTAGGTACTTGGTAGGTAGTAAATTTTTAGATCTGCAATGATGGGTTGCACAGTTTTGACTGTCTCTTTTCATTATAAGCATTGATTACTAAGTCTGATCCTTAAAGATAACCTTTCTGTAGTTTGGGGTGGCGGTGCTCTGGTCCCAAGTTGCCAATAAAACTCCCCTATTTCCATAACCCAATCCACATAAGTCAACCATTTATTTGATGCTTCTTTGTCAATATATTATTGGTTCACTTTGTATTGAAGTTGTTCATGGAGGGACTTTGGATTGCACTTGTGGTTCTTGGTCATTTCATAGACTCTGTCTGGAAGTAAGCCACTTTCAATCACAGTCAACAAATCGGGTGCCTATTAATCATCCTGTACCATTTCTTCATGAATTAATATATATTAATCCCCAAAGTATTTGCAGAGGCTTTTTTATCTGTATATCATGTGTATATCATACAATATCTATCAACCTTCTCTCTCCCCTTTGGAATGGAGGTGGTAAGCTTTCTATAGCTGCTGTAGGGAGATTAGTCCTATGCTGTATGGGTATTTGTTAGGATACTTTCCAAATCTTGTATGGTCCATTTTAAAGTTCCCATGGTATCCATTAAGACTGATTTCTACCCAGGTATTAATTGCTTCAAACATATTTTTTCCCATTCAGCTTTAATTCCAGGATGTCAGTAAGTCTCTTAATGTATTTGGCCTTCTTCTTGACATCTTTATGACTTTATGCATGACAGCTTTTTACCTGGAGGAGACCAGGGCATTTGTAAGGATCTCCTTTGTCAAATAGTTCAATGTGACCTCCAGATTCATGCTGTAAGCTTTCAGCCTTTTCATTTCATGTGTTAACAGTTTTATACTTATCAAAGTCCAAATGACATTTTGATATAATTGCATAAAGGTTCCATGAGATAAAGGAGCTACTTAAGGTATTTTTTCCAGTGGAATCCTGTGGCTTGATGTCATCTATATATGTCAGGAGATTAATAAGGTATTTTTGTTTAACTACTTCCTTAATTTGATAGCCATATTTCTTTCTATTTGGGCTAGATGATAATGTATTTAAGGCTAGGCAGAATCGCAATGGGCTTAAACGGTCACCCTGAAAATGCTGTGCTTTGTCTGATTTCTTCTTCATAATATTGTGTTGGTCATATGTCAATTCAAGTTAACAAGCATGTAGTAAGCTTTCATCATGGGCCAGATACTATGCTAAGCACCGAGGATACAAATACAGGAAAATAGAAAGGCAGTCTCTACTCTCAATGAGCTTACCTTCTCTTGGGTGGATGACAATAACGTAGGAGGAAGCTGAAAAGCAAGGGGATAACCAAGAGGAGGTACCCACTAGAGAGAATGGAGGGAAAGTCTAGAGAATCAGGAATGGAGCAGGGAGAGGAGTGAAAGAGTCAGTATGGGGATGGTCCTTGTGGTTGATGTTGTTGTTGATTTGTTTTCAGTCATGTCCAACCCCTTGTGACCCCATTTGGGGGCTTCCTTTGGCAAAGATACTGGAGTGATTTGCTATTTCCTTCTCTAGCACATTTTATGGATGAGGAAACTGAGGCAAACAGAGTGAAGCCATTGCCCAGGGTGACACAGCTTGCAAGTATCTGAGGCCAGATTTGAACTTAGGAAGATGAGTCTTCTCGACTTCAGGCTGGCACTCTATCCACTTTGTCACCTAGCTGCCCATAAGCTGGTCCTTGTAATTCTTCAAAATGGCAGTTCTTAATGGAACTTAATCAATCAGCAAATGGACCTCAGGGGTTGAAGGATCTTCTAGGTTGAAGGTAAGGGGAAGTCCAGAGAATCAGAAGTATTTTAAAATAAAGAATAGTTTTCCATGTGGACATAAAAAAACCTCTAGCATTCTCAATGCACTTGAGTCAATTTTATGTATATGTGACTAAGCCATAATATGGAGCTTATTCAAAAGATTTGTGATAACCCACAAAGGTAGTACGTATATTACAGTACTTTCAGGCATCTTGTTCAATAATCATCAAATCAATGTTGCCCTTTATATCCCTGAGACTTTTTGGTGCATTATTTTTGCTCGTTGACCAATATGTTGTTTTAATTGTGTTGATACAAGCTTTGAATACTTTATATAAGTATATATATATATGGTCTATATTTAATGACAATATATTTTGAAAGATATATGGTCAAATATATATATATTTGAAAGATATATGAAAGATATATTTGAAAGATATATTTTGAGCGGTCAATCATGTTTTTTATTCCTTGGGAATGGTTTTATGAAAATCTGTTCAGAAAGGTGGGATTAGATTTATGTCTGAGAGGAAACCAGTAAAACCCCTTGCTAATAATAAATACAACACTGAAACATTCAAACCAATTATTGTAGATCTTATCCAACCTTGCTGTTTTCCCTTTTTGAGAAGAGGCTAAATTTCTAGCACCCTCTTTAATGTAACTATAGCTTCATTCTTTATATCAGTAGTTTGTAAGCTTTCTATTTCTTGTTTGATCCACCTTGCCTCTTCTATTGTTGTTGGATTTCTTGCAACCATATAGAACAGAACTTTTCAACATCCTCTTCCTTAAGAGATTCTTTTACATCTCAGTCTTCTACAGTGACATCATCCTCAATCACAGGAACTTAGTACTAGAGCTGGAAGAGACCTTAAAAGTTTGTTTAATGCAACACCTTCATTTTACAAATGAGAAAGCAGATTCTCAGGAAGTAACTTGCCCAAGGTCACACTGGTAGGAAGTGGAAGAAAAAAGATTTGTACCCAAGCCTCCTGACACCAAATCCAGTGTTCCTTTGTTACACCATCCTGCGCCCACCATTTCTGACTGTGAATCCCAAAGTTCAAGTGGGCAAGGCAAATTGTCTATCTGTCTTCTCCAGGGTCATAATAGTGGAGCTTTTATGTCTCAATCACTCAACCAATAAGTATAATAACTAAGATAAAAATTAAACAAATATTGCTTACTATGTACAAAACATCATGCTAAGGGCTGGAGATACAAATGAAATAGTAAGATAGTAGCTGCTCTCAAGGTGCTCTTATTCTAATGGGGGATAAAAAAAATTTGCAGGAGGCTTTAATGACAGCATAGAGGGAAAGGCCCAATGGGCTTTATATCACAATAGCCAGGCAGATGGTAATGCAACTTGCTTACTATCATTTCCATGGCCAAAACCACCTCTGTTTTTGAAATTCAACCATTTGACTATGCCAAGGACTTTGTAGGAGAGAATTTTGTTTTCTGTTATTCAGTAGTCATGGTTGCTGAAGAGGTGGAGAGGCTGCAGTGTCTGAAAAAGCTGTTGCTGGGTCCATCTCCATAGAGAGTGCTTTTCTGAGTAATGGCTTTGAGCCAGGATGGTAGGGCCAGTGGCCTAGAGAGCTGAGTACTGTTGTTGCTAGGACTCTTGGGTACTGGATCTGGTGCTTTTCCTGCCATAGTCTTAGGGGATATTGCAACTTTGATTTGACCCACCTGGCACATGCAGCTTCCCCTCCATCCCTCAAGGTGCATTGATACATTAACTAAGATACCTTGTCCTCCTGTTTGTGGCAGCCAAGGGGATTAATGATGGTGATCATGGGAATGGTGCAACCCCATCAGGTTGGTGGACTAGAGAGCACTTCTGTTCCTGGGCTCTTGGGCCCATTAGTGACAGTTGGTCAACAGGAGAGATTTAGTTTAAGCATGCCCTGGGGACAGAGAACTGAAGCCTTTTGATTCTCTCCTTTCTCTCTTTTCGTCCTGTAAAGCATTCCACAACTCATCTTAGCCAGCACTTTACCCTCCCTCCTTTCCAGGTAGATTAGCCTCTCTCTTGCCATGCCTTTCCCCCTCCCACCATGTCAATGACCAGTAATAATTGGGGCGCTGCTTTTTCTTCCCACAAGTTATAGAAAGAGCATGAGATCTTGAATCCTGTAGGTTAGAGTAGCTGACCTCTGAGGTGCTTTTTACCTTTGAGAGTCTTCCTTTCCCTCACCCCAAGTTACTATAAAAACATTCCCCTTCCCACTCAACTGAATTTAATTCCTTCTTATATTATTTTCACATCATGAATTGCATAGTTGACTTGAGGGTGTAGTTCACGTTATTTGCCTTCAGTGCTGCTTGCCTGGGGCATTGTATGCCAAAATTGCTAGCTAAATATCTGAAGGGTTATCATGTGGAAGACAGATTATACTTGTTCTATTTGCCCCAGAGGCTAAAGCCAGAGACAGTGGATTGAATATACAAAGAAGCCAATTTGAACTTAAAATTTCCTAAGAATCAAAGCTCACTAAAAGGAGAATGGGATTCCTCAAGAGCTGGAGGCCTTCAAAGGAGGCTGGAGAACCATGTGTCCTGTCTCTTATCTGGGGAATTTCTTTTAGGTATAAGTTAGACTGCATGTTTCTCAGATTCCTTCCATCTCTGAAATTCTGATCTTATGGATGTGATAATGGGTTGGAACTTGGGGGATCAGCTCTGCCACTAATGACTTGGTCCATAAGTACCAAGTCACTTCCCCTATCATTTGGTCCTCAGTTTCCATCTCTTGTGGAATGTGACAGTAAGGTTCCCTCGATGTTCTAATATAGTACATTTCTGTAGAGTGGAGTTATAGTGCCTTTGCGATTGATCATAAAAAAATAGACTTATTTTATTGATTTTCCAGTGCTGCATTGAATCTTATGTCTTTGTCTTTATATGTAAAAAGAACAGAGAAAGGTTTGAGGGAAGTCTAAAGTGCATTTCTTAGCAACAAAGCCTCAATTAGCATTTCCCTTCCCTTAAACCCCCTTTAGTTCCCTAATGAGCTCTCTCCCAGTTGAGGAACCTCTCGATGGGAAAAGGACAAGATGAGATCTTTGGTTTTCAACTTTGAAAACTCTATAATACACGTGCACTAATGTGGATTCAACTGCATGGAAGGATTGGGCTGATTTCAATTCATGAGAGAGATTTATCTCTTGGGTCAAAGTTATGAGTTTGAATATCATTGGATGTGAAAATTTGCCCATTGATCCACAAACATTTTGTAATCATCTCCTATGGTCAGCCAGTCAGTCAATGCACATTTAATAATCCCCTACTATGTAAGATAGTCTCTGCTTTCAAGTAGTCCACCATCTAATGGCAGCAACCACACTTAAACAACAATGTTGGAACAAGATATATAAAAGATAATTTGAAAATCATCCACAGAGGAAAGGCATTGGCATTAAAGAAGGTTGGGAAAGACTTCATATAGATAAAGGGATTTTCATTGGGACTTGGTAGAAGCCAGAAGTGGACCCAACTAATATTTTTTAAATGGTTACTGTGTACCAGGCACTATATTGTGAAGATAAAATGATACAATTGAAATGATTTCTGTCCTCAACAAGCTTACATTCTTTTGGGGGAGATAACATGTACACTCATAGGGATGTACAAAATAAATACAAGGCACATCTTTTTTAGGGTAGGGCATGAAGAGGAAGGAAACAAGAAAGACTTTAAGTGGAAGGTATTTTTTGAGCAGAGCTTTTTGAAGGAAACCAGGGATTCTAAGAAAGATTCTTATGTTAACATAAGGAATTTTGCAGAAATTACTTGTGCCTCTCCTTACCCAATAGGCAGCCATCTCAGAGTTATGGCTTGGGAAGAAATTAAATTCTAGCCTACAGAATCTTGGGATAAGGATTTTTTTGGGGCCGAACTCTTCCCATTCCAATCTATCCTTTACTCAACTGTCAAACTGATCTCCCTAAAGCTCAGATCTGATCACACCATCCTCTTACTCAATGAACATGGTGGTTCCATATTGTTTTTAGGATCAAATGTAATATCCTTGGACTTTTTCAAACACCTCTTCCTACCTGCCCAGTTTACTTACTTTCCACTTACTCTACATTCCAATGACAATTCCTTCTTATTCTTCTTTGATCACATTCCAGTCTAGCTCCTAACTCCATTTCTTTCCACTGGCTGTCGCCTATTCCTGGAATGCTTTCTCCCCTTGCCTCTATCTCCTTGTGTCCACAATTTCCTTCACAACTCAGCACAAATCTCATCTACAGGAGGCCTTTCCTGGTCTAGTATTCTCCATGCTCTCCCCAACCTAGCACTTTCCCTCTGAGATTACCTTCCATCTACAATGCTGTCTTTTATCAATATATTTTGTATGTACCTACTTTGATTTTGAATTTGAGCTTCTTGAGGGCAGGAACTGGTTCATTTTTTCTTTGAAAACCCAGTGTCTGGCACATAGTAAGCATTTAATACTTGCTTATCAGGTACTCTGCTCCTAGCTCCCATCAAGTCCCTGCTAAAATCCCTCTTTGCCTTTCTTTGTAACTTCAGAATTTAGCACAATGCCTGTCACAAAGTAAATGCATAATAAATGCTTCTTAACTGACTGAGCAGAAGAGAGATGAGTGGGGCTGAGATTTCCCTAAGATCCCCTATGATAACATTCATTAGGAATGTTCAGATATCTCATTAGGCTTTGCAGTAAGTTAGTAGACATGGCTTCAACCAAAGAATGAGTAATTGACATGGTCTCAGTCAAAGCTTAAGTAGCTCTTCTACCAGGATTTCAAATTCCTTCCTTATACCTTTAGGATGCAATAGTCTAATCCTACACATGTTTGTATACCAGGGACATCTTAACATACTGGAAGTTCCAGGGGACTGTGTGTTCATCCTTCATTGCCAAAGAAGACCATGCAATCAGAGAAATGATGACATGACTAGCACTTGACTTTGTTTTGAGTGAGGGGGAGCTGTGTAGGTCACCAACCTCACTTCTCCTCCAGGGCCATCTGAATCAAGTGACCAGATATTCATCAGGATGACTGGAGATGACCCAGGATGAGGTAGCTGGGGTTAAGTGACTTGTCCAAGGTCACACAGCTAGTGAATGTCAAATGTCTGAGGTGAGATCTGAACTCAGGTCCTCCTGACTCCTGCACTGGTGCTCTATCCACTGCACTACGTAACTGCCCCTCCAGAGGACTAGAGTATCTCATAAGGATCTTTTCCCCTGTTTATGCCAAGAGTATTGCTACCAGGTTGCAGTGGTGACTTCCAAAGGAGTCATTGCTGCTGGAGAAGAAACCATGCTTCACTGAATGCCCTTAGAAGACAATAGACTCATCAGTCACCACTATAAATTAATCTTTATTGTCCCTTCAGTTTAATAAGCATTGATTAAGCACCTACAAGGTGCACCAGCCCCATGCCAATCTCTGAAGATACAATGACAAAGTAAAGATCTTTAAAACCTCTTTGCCTTTAAGAAACTTACAGGATATTCTCAGGATGAAGCATGTACACAGATAAGTAAATATATGATGATTTGAGGTGGAAAACAACAAGAATAACTAGTGAGAAAAGGAAAAGCTTCTAGTAGGAGGGGATATCAAAGATGAGCTTTGAAGGAATCCCCAAATTTCAAAAGGGAAAAGTAAAGAGGAAATGAATTCCAGGCACATGGTGCATCCTGTGCAAAGGCAACAGATGGCAAATGAAGTTTCAAGTTCAAAGAACAGTTAGTAGACCAGTAAACCTGGAACATACAGTGAGTTAAAATGAGTAATGTGGAATAAATCTGAAATAAAGGTTGAAATCACATTATGAGAGTGTTAAAGCAAAATGCCAAACAGAAGAGTTTACATTTTCTCTGGTAAGCAATAGAGAACCATTGAAGCTTCTGAGGTGGAAAAATGACAAGAACAGTTTGGCAGCTGTGTGGAGGATGGTTAGGACAAAGGAAGGAATTGAGGGAGGGCCTCTTATCAGGAGACTACCACCACAGTCCAGGGAAAAGTTGATAAGGTCTTAACTACTGCACGTGGTGTTGGACTATGTAAAAGTTGCTGATCCTTAGCTTTCTTGTCCGATTAGCACAAGAGTAAAGTTCCTAAAAATGTATTTTCCCAAACTAATGTCTGTTAGGGCAATGATAAAATTGCTGCAGAAGCACATAGAAGGAGGAAATGCCTATCCATGTGACTAAGAGGCGAGTTAATGGACAGTGTTCTTTAAGCTCAGCCTCTTGCATATAGAAGGGAATTTTGATTTCCTAGACAATGTAATTTTAGAATCTAGATTTCAAGACAGAGAGTAAGCCCATGTTTGAGAGTTCAGAGAGCCATCCTTAAAGACAGAAGGACTGTCTAATCATTCCCTGAAATCAGAGGAACAGTAAAAGGAAAGGCATTAAATAGCGGCACAAGAAGAAATCTGGATCTTGCCACTATTTGCCTTGGCTCTCTGTTACCATTAGTGGATAGAAATTGTTGAGGTCTGAATGGAAACCTCTAGTCTAGCAACTCCAGAGTATGTTTACCTTCTGGGAGGCAGTCCAGACCCTAGGAATCTGGGAGGCCATGCATGGGGCGAACTGTGAAAATGCTAGAGATTCACTAGAAAGCCAATGAATTGTATCAATGGCAAATCTAAATTAAGTTCCTTCTAAGGGGAAATTACTATGAATTTTTTTATTGTCTATGGGCTTCTGTAAGATAGGAAAGGGGGGGAGAAGGGAAAGGAGAAGAAAACAAAGAAAAATCAGAAGAAAGAGGAAAGGAGGGAGAGAAAAAGAGAAGAGTACAGAGAAAAGGGTGGAGAGAGAGACAGAGAGACAGAGACAGAGAGAGAGAAAGAGAGAGAGAGAGAGAGAGAAAGAGATTAAGGTAGTCGTTACCTTTTAAAGATTCACTTAGTCAGCAACTGTTCTATACAGCATAGCAGTAGTCAGTAATGAGATTCCTCTTAATTCCCAATGAGCCTGAGTAGTTCAGTGCTGAGTGACAGAAGTCTGGCAGAAAAAGTGAGAATCTTCATTGTCTCCAAAGTGCCTAAGGGCTAAACTAGTACATGTGGTTGACTAGAAACTGGGAGAGTAGCTTTGAACCATGCCCTGTTTCATACAGATGATGAAACTAGAACCTAAAACATTTCAAGTGACTTACCCAAGGTCAAACAGTCAGAAAATACCTAAGGTAAAATTTGAATCTAAGTTCTTCTGATTCCAGGTTTGGCCATTTATTAGCTAGGGGAGACATATTTACAGTTTGGAGGGGAGGAGTCAGGGAAGGATTCATGGAAGAGTTGTTCATTTTGATGAGGCTTAAGTAATGAGCAGGATTATATAGCAGGTGGCATAGGGGCAAGAAGGGGAGAGCATTCCTGGTATAAGGAGCAATTTAGACAGCAGCAAAGAACAGTATGATATAGGGAGGGGAACACAAGCACACACCCATTACATGTAGAGTCAGACCTGGGTTTGAAATCCATGTATGGTAATTACTAGCTATATAATCATGGGCAAGTCACTTAACCTCTCTGAGACTCATTTTTCTTATCTGTAAAATGGGAATAAAAATCCCTGTAGTGCATAGGCGTATCAAATGAAATAACGTATGAAGTACCTAGTCATACTTCAAGTGCTATATACTTCAAGTGCTATATAAATATAAGCTATTATTAAGTAAGCAGAAAACTACAGAGCATGTTCAGGAAATAGCAAATGATTTAACAAGACCATTGGGTTTATTTAGTGGAGTTGTGGCAGAAAATCCTGGAGAGGTAAATTAGGACCAAACAACGGAAGCCAGGCTAAAGGGTTTGAACTTTACTCTGTAGGAAATGGGGAACCACTGAAGATTTTTTGAACAGAGGAGTGACATTATCAGAGCTATACATCAGAATACTCTGACAAAAGCATGTAGAAAGGATTAGAGAAGATGGAAACTTTGAAACCAGATAGGAGGCTCTGACAGTAGTCCATGGAAGAGTCAAGGAAGGTGTGAACAATATGGTCATAGGGAAAATGGAAAGAATGTGAGAAAGTGAGATGAGAAACACAAAGAAGGCAGAATCCACAGGACTTGGTGAGTGGCTAGGAGGACAAGGGAGAGGAAGGTATTTGTAAATGCATTGTTTGTGTGAAAATTGCAGAAAGAACATTGGTTCAAATGAGAAAATATATGAAAATCATTTTGTAAAATGTGATGTGTTTTATAAATGGCAAGTATCATTATTTGGGTTTTTATCCCACAAGTAGACTGTGACGGCTATATGGTGAATGATATGCTTTGTGTATGCTGTACCGTAACCACTACTCTTCCAGCACATAGTGAATATACTAAAGTCTCCCAGGACTTTGATGATATGAGCTTAAAAGCAGAAGTATCCATTCAACAATGTGAAAACATCATTTTCTTAAACAGAAATTCGTAGGACGAGTGGATGGATGAATGGATGGATGGAGGCTGGCTGGCTGGCTGGATGGATAAGTCAATAGGTAGAAAAGTAATTAGTCAATAAGCATCTATTAAGTACCTGATTTGTGCCAGATATACTAAATGCTGAGGCTACAAATACAAAAGCAAAGACTGTTTCTGCCTTTAAGGAACATACATATGATGGGGGAAACAAAATGTATAGGGGAGGGGTCACCGGGGAGAGGCCATTTTGGTTACAAAAGCTATAACGATGGTAAGTGGGTTTATAGGGAATTGGACTGTTATATAATTTGGTCTTCCTTGTTGCCAAAGTAAGATTCTATCATCTGATAGTTATTCCTGTTTTTGCTCATTTCCCCAGCCATTTACTTGACTTTTCAGGTCTTTGTCAAGGTAGTTTCTGCTAACAGTGGGGGTGGGGTGTTGTACTATCAGCTGCTTGATCCCCTCACAATCTGTGGGCACAGAACTCCAAAAACAGTCACAGCCCCTACTGCCCCAGCTGCTGCTGTTGCTGAGGCTGCCACTAGCTCATCCACCCCCTCTACCACCCTGAGACCCGGGGCCAGACCATTGTATTATCTCACACAGCTCAGACAGATTTTTTCCACTGACCTTTCAATTTGTCCTCAGTATTTTGGGGTTGTGAAGTCTGGATGCTGTCACAGGTGCCTGAGATTCAGTCCATTCTAAGTCTGCTTAGATCCTGTCTGTGCCAGTGAGGCCCATGCTACACTGTGCTACAGCATGGTGTGATACATGCTTCCTGTCGACCTTCCAGACTGTCTTGGGCTGGATATTTGCTTCACCCTATCGTTCTCTGGGTTCTGCAGCTCCAGAATTTGTTGAGTTATTTTTTTTTACAGGTATTTAGCTGGGCTTGTGGGGGAGAGAACTTGCTTCTACTTTGCCACCTTGGCACTACCTCTGGATTGCAGCATTTTCAAAACCACATTTTCTTCCTTTTTAGAGGGGAGAGGGCAAGGCAATTAGGATTAAATGATTCCCTAAGGTCACACAATTACTATGTGTCAACTGTCTGAGGACAGATTTGAACTCAGGTCCTCCTGACTCCAGAGTCAGTGCTCTGTTCACTGCACCACTTAGTTGCCCCATCGAAACCGCATTTTCTTAAGCATAGGTTCATAGAATGAATGGATGGCTGGATGGCTGGCTTTCTGGATAGATGGATGGATGGATTGGATAGATGGTTGGATGCATGGATGGATGGATGGCAGATGAGTGGAAGAACTAAGATCAAGAGAGGTTAAATGATTTGCCCAAGGTCAACACCAGAACTATGATTTGAACACAGTTCTTCTGATTCCATATTCAACACATTTTCCACTCTGCATTGCCTTCTCCAAAGCAAACCAATAGAAAACAATAATGAAATTGGTTTAAAATATCTATTAGAAGAGACAAATTTGGAACAGAAAGGGGAATATTACAATTAATGTCTTATGTGGAAAAACAACTCATCATTTATGTAAGTGCTCCTAAAATATTTACAATTCTTTGTGGGCCTTATTAATTTCTACAATGACATCTATGTTGTTCATTCATTTTAATTGTGTGACTCTCTGTTACACCATTCGGAGTTTCCTTGGCAAAGACACTGAAGTGGCTTGCCATTTCCTTCTCCAGCTCATTTTATAGATGAGGAACTGAGGCAAACAGGGTTCAGTGACTTGCCCAGGGTCATGTAGCTAATAAGTGTCTGGGGCCGAATTTGAACTTGGGTCTTCCTGACTCCAGGCCTGGCACTCTATACTCTGCTCCTCTCAGTTGCCTTGACTTCTATACCTTAATCGATTGTGTGAATTTATTGATTAGGGGTGATAAAAATTCACCATTAGTGTCTAAAAGGTTCTGAGGGTAAAAGTTTCATTTAACTAATTTACTAATTTAGTTCTTCAGTTAATGTGGTCAAGACAGTAACTTATGAAAGAATAGGTGGTGAAGATGATTTAACCCATCTCAGTTCATCCCTTTCTTCAATCATTCTTGAAGTACATAGTAAGCCTCCCCTTTACCATGTGCATGCTAGTGTTGGGGATACAGATCATTCTAAGGTACAGTTACTACCCTCAAGAACAGGTTCGAATACTTGGGATGAAACAACATCACTCTTGGCTCTTCTAGTCCTGAAGTCCCCACAGCTGGAACTCTTGACCTTGACTGTGAGTTAGTTCTCCCCGAGGCTTCTTGGGTCAATCTAATTCCATCTTGCCATAATTTAAAAACCTGTATTCATAACTGTAATATGACAAGATTTATTCAAAGAGTGGTGGCAATAGTAGTAATATGATAACTCAGATTTACAAATGATTTTGCAATTTATAAAGTGCATTCCTTATCACTGCTCTGTGAGATATTTGTTGTTTAGTCATATTTTAGTAACATCTGACTCTTCATGACCCCATTTGGGGTTTTCTTTGGCAAAGATACTGGAATGATTTGATATATCATCCGCCAACTCATTTTGCAGATGAGGAAATGGAGGCAAATAGGGTTTAGTGACTTGCACAGAGTCACACAGCTAGTAAGTGTCTGAGGCTAGATTTGAATTCAGAGAGGGGAGCTTTCCTGATTAGCTCTTTCCCTGTGAAATAGGTATAAGCAAAGTCTTACAAGAATTCAGAGCTAGGTAGGATGACTTTCAGCTTAAGGTAGATAATTCCAGAAGACTTCATGGAGCAGATGTCATTTTTAGTTGGGTCTTCAAGGAGGTTGAACATTGTGATAAGTGGAGATGAGAGACAGAGATGTCATGGCAAAGATAGAAAAAATCCAATGTATAATCAGTGAATAATAAATAGTCCAGTTTGGATGGTACATAAAATTCATTGATAAAGTGGGAGACAAGGTTGGAGAAGCAGCTCAGTGCTGGATTATAGAAGATCATGAATTCCAGGCTGAGGAAATTGGGAGTTTATTCTGTAGATATTGAAGAGTCATTGAAAGCTTCTGAGCAGGTAACACCATTAAAGCAGTGTTTTTTGCTAAGGCAACTGTACGAAGGATGGTTTGGAGTGGCCCATTAGAAGGTTATTTTAACAATTCAAACATGCTCACCTGACATAGTATGATGTCAGTGACAAATGGAACTGAATCCTCTCACCTTTGACCTCCTCTTGGAATCCCTGCCTTTGTTTAAAGGATAAGCTTAATTCCTCCTGTACCAAATTCTTCCCTTAGAATATAAGCTCCGTGAGAGTTTGTGTACCAGAATGCCTTGCAAGCGTTAGGTGATTAATATTTGATGACTTAAATTTAATCATATAGAAAGGAAGATAAAATGTTGGGAAATCTATAGGATTTGATGACGTTGTATTTGAGGGTAGGTAGGTGAGGAGCAGATCTGGAGCAACCACTGCTCAAGGGATCCCTTAGTCACAAAAATGAGAAAGTTTGGGGGAGGAACTAATTTGGGTGTAGGAAAGAGAAAGAAATTCTCTTTTTAAACTCCTTTTTGGCTACATAGGATTTGAGGTGCGAATAGACGTTTCAGGTGGGGATGTCCAGCTGGCTTGTTCGATTCTCATAAAGCTGTCAGCACAGCAGAAACTTATCACTTCCTATCACTTACAAACCAGTTGACAGTAGTTTAGTAAGTTAAAGAAAGCCACCCAGGGATAGCTGTGCTGAGCACACACTTCCTGTTTATCAGCTAAAGTTATCTCTTGGTAGAGATAGGGGAATAATTCTGCAGTAAGCTTTTATTGCTATATAGCTAAATAATTCATCCACTATATTGTACCAATAAAAATAATGTGCTTCTTATATGCAATTCACTGTAGCTGTTATCAATTGGATTGATAATACTGTATATTTTAGAAAGATTTTAAGGAAGAACTTATATAAAAAGTAGTTAATTATATAAGTTTATTATATTTTCTCTCCTTTCTCTCCTTTACCCTTTCTCTTCTTTTCTTTTTTCTTCCCTTCTTCCTCTTCCCCCTCCCTTCCTTCCTGTTTTTTGTCATTTAAAAACATTTTCTCCTTTAGCTCCTCTTTTCTTTCCTTTGCATTTCTCCTTCCCTGCCTTATTTAACATCACTCATGCTAAAATGTCAAAATGGTACTCCCATTTTGGTTCTGGCTGACCACTGTGGCTCCTTGCATTTGAATATTTTTTATTTTAATCTATTTCTTTGAAAATAATTTCTTCTCTTTCCAATCTTTCCTTTTTACTTGATAATTCTGGCTTCAGAAGGTAGGGAATGACATTGCTGGAAACAGGGTTGGTGTGAATGAGGCAGTTCAAGGTCACCTCTTTTCTCTGTGGCAGAATTTTTACACCTCTTTTCATCAATTCTCCATAGTCATGTTGCCTTTGTACATGTTCTTAGGAGTATAATCAGGAATAGGAGAGTGAGGTCAAAGTTGGTCCCTAAATGAACTGACTGGCTGGATTTATGATGGCATTTGCTGTCTGGCTCATTACACTGTAGCCCAGACTTTGAGAAGCTCTTCTTATAAATCCTTTAGCTCTTATGGATGATCTAGAAAGTTATGGAAACCAACAGAACCCACAAATCCACAATTCTCTGAACTTCTCTTGCCTCCAGCCCCCGTGTTTAATTGTTAGTAGTCAGGGTTAGGCTGCATTTTTACTGAAGGTATACTCTGATGCCTCATGGTGGAGATATGGAGATGACCCTGGTTCTCAACGTGTGGACCAGTGGACCACAAGTTCTGGCAGGTACTACTAAGTTTAAAAAAATGGTCTATGTCATCTAATAATAATAGTAGCTAGCGTTTATACAGCACTTTAAACTTTACATTATCTTGCTTGATCCACTGTAAAATGGATGCTGTTATTAACATCCCATTTTACAGAAGAGGAAACTGAAGTAACCTGCCCAGGGTCACATAGCTAATAAATGTCTGATCTTAAGAAGAGAGCTTAAGGAATTAAGGGAAATACCATCATTTCACTCACACCATTAATCTCAGAAAAATTTCTAGCTTCAAAGACTAGCAAGCCAAAAACCATGAAAAGAACTGGCCCCATCTGAAGCCTATGGTAAAGAAGCTTTCCCAGAATGCACTGTGGCAATCAATCTTCCTGTTCCTCAACCCGTCTGCCTATTGATTATTCTTCAACTTACAGAAAAGTCCAATCGTTGACCCTGTCCAACCTTCGATTTTGGTTTAATCCTCTGCTGAAGATTCTCTGAACACATGAAAGTCACCCTTGGTATTTAGTAGTAACTCAGAGCCACAGCTGGGGCTTGAAGCTGGGATGCTGGGGTTGTGGGTTTAACTCCCCTTCTTTTTGCACAGAAGGACATTGAACTGTTTGTCCTTGGACAAATTGGATTCTGAGACAGAGGACTTGAGTTTAAATTCTGACTCAGCAATTTGTTACTCTGTGACTTTGGGCCTTAAATCCCTAGACATCAATTTCTTTATGTGTAAAATGAAGGATTTCATTAGATGAGCCATAAGTTTCCTTTAGCTCTGTGTCTATGACAGAGAATAGTGGTTAATGGCAAGGATTCTTGGTCTTTTTTGTGTCATGGATCCCTTTGGGAATCTGGTGAAACCCATGAACCCCTGTTAGAATGATGTTTTCAAATGAGTAAAATAAAATACATAGGATTACAAAGGAAACAAAAATACAGATGTTAACTGTAATAGAGATATTATTTTCCATCCATCCAAATGGAAGTCCATCCAAGGACCTTCTGGAGGTCTTCAGACCACAGGTGTTGTAAAAACATCTGTATCTGTACATGGCCTACAAGTACAAATCTTGTACCCTAAGGAGAAAGCACAGGTTGTTTCGAATGCCTTTAAACTCCACAGATCATCATTTGTGACAGTTAAGTTTGGGTGAGTTTATGTTTTTCATGTTTCTTGACCCCTTTTCTTTCATCTTGGACTCCTGTGTGTCTGAATCTTTTGGCAACTTGGTCTTTACTCCTGATGTTTTTGATGTTTTTATGATTTTATTCTCTAACGTCCAGGATTGGAACATTGACATGGTGTCTGTCAACTCCTAGGGTTCACTCTCCATCTGAATCACGTCTATCACTGTCCCCCTTCCCTCCCCTACCTCACCCTTCCCTCTACTGGTCTCAGCTACAACCCTGGCTTGGCTCGATTGACTATACAAGATCACCCCTCCTCCCACCTGCCTTTCATTTTTCAACCAACAGCAAGACTGTCAACTGAAACTGAACAATGACATAATGCACAGATCATACTTTTATTGTACTTGTGGGTTTACTAAGCTTTCCCTTCACCCTTCTGTAAAGTAGGTAGCTCAACTACTACCATCCCCATTTGGTAGATGAGGAAACTGAGGCTCAGTTACTTGTTGTTGGTCACGCAGCTAGTAAATAATAGAACTTGGATTAGAATCTAGGGCTCCTAACTCCAAGTCCCAGATTTACTCCCTTAGATTGCATGATGGCAGTCTTCCATGAAAAGAAGATGAAGAAAAGCATGTAAAACATCTTTATTTCAGACAGTATCATCATTTCATAATCACATGTCCCTGTTAGGTTATATGTAGATGCACCTCATTTATTTGGCATCCCTGAGTGATGAGGGCCTCCCCGTAAGCTGGTAGATATATTGATATTGATATATATATATATATATATATATATATATTATTAATATTTATTGATATCAAGTTCCTGACAGCTTGAGACTTTTCCTTTTTTGATCATTTGATCATTTTTTTGATTGATTGATCATTCATTCAACAGAATTTATTTTAATTGTTTTAAGGAGAATGGTTGCTGAAACATAGACCATCCTTTTATGCATTTAAATGTACTAGAATTTTGTGGCATGTTATGGCTGGAAAATCAGTAAATGAGAAATAATAATAACATTGACAGCACCAATAACTAATTTACATGATGCTTTAGGGCTTGGGAAATACATCACATAAATATTTCACTGGATCCTCACATCCACCCTGTGAAGTAGGCACTACTATGATCTCCATATTTTACATATGGAGAACAAGAGAGGTTGTGACTTGCCCAGAGGTCACACATCTATTTTCATAGGCAGAATCTGAATTCAGGTCTTCCTGAGTCTTTGTCCAACACTCTCTCCTCTGTGCCACTTCATCTTACAGAGAAGGAAAATGAAGCCTAGAGAGATTGTGACCTGTACCATGTCATATAGTTAAGTAAGAGGCCAAAGTGGCATCTGAACCAGGTCCTCTGATGCCAACACGTATGCTCTTTGCACTGGGACCCACATCATGCTGCCTTTCCCAGATCATTAAGCATATGCCTTCCTTCTTCCACCTCTGGCACTTTGGTTTTCTTACAGCTGAGGACACTGAGTCTCCCAAGTCCTGGAGGGATTTGCCTGAAGTCCAATTCCCTCTTAGTCAAGAGTGGAGATGGAAATCTGGGCTTCCTGCTTCCCACTCCGGTGGTCTCCCCATTCCACCATAATGGCCTTGTGAAACAGAGTGGAGAGAACATAAATTATACTTCCCTTTATCTCTCAGCATCATCATTATGTACCTCAGTTGTTCTACTTGACTGGAAGCTGGCAAGTCCTTTGAGGGTTAATGAGGTGTGTGTGACTGTTTGTCTTCAAGTGAAATAGCTCCAGAGGGCCAAGTTTTTCTACCAGGTTTGTCCACTTCCTTCTTCTGCTATCAGCTCTCATTTCTCACGATTGTCCCCGAATCCTGATGCATCAATCTTGTATGTCTCAGGCTGCTTTCTGGCTGAGGGCCCCAAGGTAGTTCTGTCCCTCCTACAGAGTAAATAAAGGACCAAGGTTAGGGAACTGGCATTTGCTTCTCAGAAGCCTTTTCCCCTGATTTCTAGTCCTTATCCAGGGGTGGAGAAACTACAGCCTCAAGGCCACATGAGGTCCCCCAGGTCTTCAGGTGTGGCCCTTTGGACTGAATCCAAACTTCACCTAGCAAGTTGCCTTAATAAAAGGATTCGTTAGGTAAAACTTGGACTCAGTCAAAAGGCTGCACCCAAGGACCTAGAAGGGCACATGTAGCCTCAAGACCACAAGTTCCCCACCCCTGCCTTAGACCTTTGTCCTAAAAGTTAGATCTCTGAATGAAAGAAGAGGGAAAGAATTCAGAAGGGGGATTATGTTTATATTCTCAGTTATTTCCCTACAATCCGTGAAACCTGGCAGCAAATGGAATTTCAAACATGACCCTCCATACTCTCACTCTTCTATCTTATTCATTTTATTGCTGATATTAACAACAATAACTGCTGACAGTTATATAGCATCTTAAAGTTTATAAAGTGCTTGAACTATATTGTCTCATTTCAGCCTTACAGCAGCATGTGAGATAGTCTGAGAGGCATCAGCATCCTTGCTTTAGAGATAAGAAAACTGACACAGCCAGATTTAGGGGTCACTTCTGATCACTCAGAAGAAGCATTAGAGCAACTCCAATCCATCACTGTCCTCTATGCCATGTTGCTTATTTTTATTTTAGGCCACAAAGACATGAAACCATAAAAAGAATTCCATGTTTTTCATTTTCTTTACCTCTCTTTTGACACTACCTTTTTTATTCCATCAAGCCATAAGAAAGATCCATGCCAGAAACATATTTGCACTTTATGGGTGTACTTAATGCACAGGGGTTATCTTTCTCAGGAACAGTGTTCTCCTGATTCTGCTCATGTCACTCAGCATCAGTTCATGTAAGTCCTTCAGCCCTCTCCGAAGTCTTCTTGTTCATCATTTCTTATAGCACAATGCTATTCCATCACAATCATATACCACAACTTGTTCAGTCATTCCCCAATTGATGGACATCCCCTTGATTTCCAATTCTTCGCCACCATAAAGAGAGCTGCTATAAACATTTTTGTACATGTGGGACCCTTTCCATAGTGTCCGAGGAATTCTTCTGGTAGATTTAGCTCTTCACAGCAATTCAAGGACCTGGAACATTCCCAAAGGACTCGAGGCAAAATGCCATCCCCATCTAGAGAAAGAACCATGGAAGTGGAATGCAGAATGAAGCAGAATATTTTCTGTTGTGTTATGTTTTGTTTTGGTGTGTTTTTTCTCATGGTTTCCCCCATTCATTTTAATTCCTCTATGCAACACGACTAATGTGAAAATGTGCTTAATAAAAATTATGTGTAGAATCCATATAAGATTACATGTCATCTCGGGGAAGGAGGGGGAGAAAATCTAAGACCTATGGAAATGATTGTAGAAAACTGAAAACAAGTAAATTAATTCTATATCTATATCAATTATCTTTCCCGTCAGGAAGTTGTTTTTAGCCCATCCTTGATTCATTTCTGTTATTATAGTTGTTCAGTCATTTCAGTCATATCTGACTCTTTGTGACCCTATTTGGCATTTTCTTGGCAAAGATACTGGAGTGGTTTGCCATTTCCTTCTCCAACTCATTTTACAGATGAGGAAACTGAGGCAAACAGGGTTGAGCGACTTGTCCAGGGCCACACAGCTAGTAAGTGTCTGAGGATGGATTTGAATTCATGAAGTTGAGCCTTTCTGACTCTAGGTCTGGTGCTCTATCCACTGTGCCACTTAGCCATCCTCCTTGATTTATAGTATATTAGATAGAAGGAACTTGAGACAACATCAAGGCTACCCCTGCCCCTCAAAAGAGTTTTATACTTTTTTTTTGAAAGGATGGTTGAGAGATATGAAGCTATTTGTCCAAGGTCACACAGCTACTAAGTAGCACAAAAGAGAAAATAATGCAGGCGTCTATTCTTGCCACTGTACCCTAATGGCTCCTACTGAAGGATAAGTCATGATGACACTTTGCATCTGAGTTCCTGGTTGCAGAAATGATGGTATGATTGTAATCACTACAGCTTTTATCCTTGCCAAGATACGGTGTTACACCTTAGAAAATGTTTAAGGGATCATAGGGTCATAGATCAAAAGCTGGAAAGGACATCAGAGGTCATCTCATCCAACTTTGTCATTTTGCATATGAGGAAACTTAGACCCTGATAGGCTGAGTGATTTATTTAGAGTCAGACAGATAAATGGTAAAATTAAAAATTAAAAAGTGGTAAAATTAAGATTCAAATTAAGTTCCTCTCTGATGCTGAGTGAAGTCAGCAGAACCAGCAGAACATTGTGCACAGCAACATTGTGTGATGATGGACTTTGATAGACTTAGCTCTTCTCAGCAATTCAAGGATCTAAGACAATTCCAAAAGTCTCATGATGGAAAGTGCTACTGACATCCACAGAAAAGAACTATGGAGTCTGAATATAGATTGAAGCACATTATTTGCTCTCTTTTGTGTTTTCTTTCTCATGACTTTTCCTTTTTTTTTTCTGATTCTTCTTTCACAACATGACTAATGTGAAAATATATTTAATAGGATTATACGTGTATAGCCAGATTGCATGCCATCTTGGGGAGGAGGGAAGAGAAAAATTTTAGAACTCAAAATCTTATAAAAGTGAATGTTGACAACTAAAAATAGATAAATAAATAGAATAAGTTCTTCAGCCCCCAATATCTGGTACTTTTTTTTTTTGCCCTTTTTCCATTTCTCCTTTCCTATCTCTCTCTGTCTCTCGCTGTCTCTGTCTCTCTGTCTCTGTCTGTCTCTGTCTCTCTTTCCCTCCTTCCCTTCCTCTCTTTCTCATTTGACTGGAGGACCATGATTACACATAAGGTGAAATTGTGATCTGGTAGCCTAATGAACGCTGTAATTTAGGAAAATTGGAGAAGCCCCAAGACTCCCTCCAACTGATAAATCCTACCTAAAATCCCACCATTATAGCTAAATTCCCTTAATTTAAACTTTTGATGCCTATTTAAATATAAATAGCTTTGGGAAAGTTAATACCCAAGTGTGAATAAAGGCTCTGAGAATGCTGTTGGGTTGTTTCTTTTTGGGTGGGGGGGTAGGGGAAGAGAAAGGGGAAGAAGAGCTGAGTTCACTGGGTGTCAGGAAGGAACAGGATTCAAAGGCTCCCTACCAAAGAGGTGTGAGAAGATAAAGAATAGAGAGGTGCTAAAACTTCTCTTCACAAGTTTGCTGAGGGTCAGCCCTGACTGCCTCCATATATAGGAAGCATACATTTTACCTTCTGTTCAAATATTCTGGGCTAGCCCACATCCCCCTGCTGAAGGAAAGATTCAGCTAGACTGTCATACAGTAGAATTTTATAAAAATGGACCTTTCCAAGCAAAGATCATTTGAATTTTAAATCTGTTCTATTTGGCAGCTACTTTCTGCTGATTCATTTTCTTCAAATCAGCATGAGGTAGCTTGATGCTACTGCATATCCCTGCTTGCTCAGCTCTTGTCAGTCTGGCATTTCTACATTTAATTACTCTCCGGTGAAATCTTGTGATTGAGAACACACACGCACACACAACTCACAAAATATTATAAACTGCATGTCATGTTATGCCCTATAAAATGAGTGCAAGCCACTGGGGAAAAATGTGCACAAAGAGACAGTGAAAATATATTAAATCTTCACTCAGTAAAAATCCGATGGGACTTGTAAATGTGATCACTGAACTAACTGCTCTGGGTATGCTGGGAAATCTTGGAAGGCTACTTAGAGGTACACAAATGTCCTGATGGTTTTTTAAAAGTTTTTTTTAAAAATAGTTTCATAAACTTAGAAATAGTAGGTTTAACATTAGTTAACAGGAAAATTCTAGAATGGTTTATTGAACAGATAGATGATTGTGATCAGAAAAGACAACAGTGATCTTTAGGAGGCACCATGAGTTATCTAAACACAGGCATACCAAATCCTTTTAAGTTTTGATGTGCTTATAAGCATTACAGAGAAGAGAAATCCTAAGGCTAAGTCAGCAAACCATCTATATTCAACAAGGCATTTAAATGTCTTCTATGATATCCCTGTGGATAAGATAGAGAAATATTAGGTGGTTGTATTGCAAATCATTGATGAATAAACCACTATTAGCATAAAGGAGTTTTCTAATGACCATATCACATGACACATTTGACTACAGTTTTATGTATGTAGGTTTAATCAATAACTTAGATCACAGGTTCCATGAACTTTTAGATAGATAGATAGATGATAGATAAATAGATAGATAGATAAATAGATAGATGGATGGATGGATGGATGGATAGACGATATTTTAGTTATATTGGTTTCTTTTGCAATCCTATGTATTTTATATACATATTTTACAATGTTATTCTGAGAAGGGGTCTCATCAGACTCCCAGTAGGGTCCGTGACAGAAGAAAGGTTAAGAATCTCTTGACATTTGTGAAGACAGAAAGGTATGCTCATCAAAATTTCCACTGATACCAAGATGAGCTTGCCAATGTATTTAGATGGTATAACATAAAGCTACAAGGATTCATTGTCCTACTGATACTTTGATCTAGGAGCCAGTGGGAAAGGGCCCTGGTTTGGAAATCAGAGGTTTTGGGTGCAAATTCCGGCTCCTCCATTTAATACCTGTGTGACCCTAGGTGAGGAGTTCTACTTGTCTGGACTTTATCTGTCCCCATCTGTAACACGTGGATGTTTTGAGCTATATTCAATTCTTTTAGCGTTTATTAAATCCCTACCAACTATGTTATGTTAGGTCCTAGGGATACACAGGAAAACACTAAACAATCCCAACCTTCAAATATATACATTTAGTATAAGGGTATAAGGTATACATAAGGAAGGAAATGCAAAATATATACAAAGTAATTTTAAAAGGGTCAGGGTGCTAACAACTAAGGGGATACAGAAAGGCTTTGGGTAGGAGGCTACATTTGTGATTTGAAAGGGTGTGGAAGAGGAAGGTTATTTGTGTAGAAACACAGAGGCTGGAAGAATATCATTGATGGGAAACAGCCAACAGGCCCTTTTTAATTAGAAGAGAGAAGTGAGAAAAAGTAATAGGAAATAACAGGAAGATTTACAAGTTTGTATTTTAACCTAAGGCACCAGGGAACCATTGAAAACTGTTCAGTTGGGAGATGATGACTCTTAAGATCTCAGTCACCTTCAGCTGCAGATCTAGTGCCCTTTGATCAGGATCTTTTTGATGTGGGTAATTCTTAAATGGTGGTCTCTGATTATCAATATCATGTGAGGCCTAGAACAAGAACAGATAGGTTTCATCACAGAGTTCTTCAGTACTGTCATGAGCAATGTCCTGCTTAGAGTGCACATGGAAGGAGGTTTCCTCTTTAGATGGTAATATTCTCCAGATACATTGTGCATTAAAATCTGGAATGTTCCAGGGCTTCCATAGTCCCTCAGAAGGGATGAGATGAAAAACTGAGTGGATGAAGAATGTATACTTCCCAGTTTGTAGTATGGAGTTGGAGAGATAAGCCATTGAGTTAGTCCTTCAAGATGTGTATCATGGGCAGGCATTGTAGAAGGGTAATGAACTATGCTTGGTGTTGACTAGAAGGCAGAAAATAAGGTGTTTTGAATTTAGAAATTTATGCAATCTTTTCTAATGTCCTAAATTGCTGACAAAAAAGTCTGTCTTTTCAGTGTCATCATGGTTCTGCTGAAACTATATTTATTACTGCAAATCATGGAACAATAAAATTCCTGAATTATCAAAAATACAGGTTGTACAAAGGGCAATAGAGAGATGCGTGACATATAAATAGACTACCACCCATTATTAATGTTGATTGACATTTTCATGAAGATATGATCATGTAGGATAAAATACACCATCAGCAACTCCCTTGATCAGATAAGAAAGTAGTCCAGTCATAGACCAAGAGCAAAGATGGACCCTGTGAGCATTGCTCTGGCAGCCATGCTATTTTAGATACCCAGAGAAGGGCCTCCAGTGCTTTGGGGAAATCTATTTAGGACTCATGGAAATATGGTATCAAGACAAAAAAGGCCAGGGTAAGTTATTATCTGAATATGTGGAGGGAGTACCCCCATCAATCATACCATAGATCTATCTGAGAAGTAGAAAATACTGCTATAAAACTGTTACGAGATCTGCACAAATCATTAATAAATTTTGATCAAGTCAGTGTGAGTACATGTATTTAACCAAATGACTTTTTCTGAATAATTGTGGGAGTACATTCAGTAAGACTGTTTCAATTCAAGTCATTCCAGACTTATGTCGCTAATGGTAACTCTCAAGTTGATTTCAGAAATTTTGTAAATGAAAATGTATGGTAAATTCAAACTTTGCCCAAGTTTGGTCAGGTGACCAGATATTTCAGGAACCAATATTTCATGTGTGGGAGATAATGAGTGGTTAGAAAGAGTCCTGAAGAAATCACTAGGGATAAAAATTGCTATTTAAAAAAGTGTATGGACCAGCCATTAATTAAAAGTGAGGAAAACATGAAGACTCTATGAGTGTTACATTAGTGTATATAAAATGCTAAAAGATCTGGAGGAAGGACTAGCACTTTGGGTAGAATAGGAGTTGGATAAAGGCCATGTAGATTTCTGGGAATTATAATAAACAATAATCCTACAACATGAGAAAAGAGGTGGGTCTTTCAGTTTTTTACTAAAAGAGTTTCCACATGGATGAGATCATGCAGTCTTTGAAGTCTTAAAGAAAGTCCTGGTAGGCAATTACCTTGTGTGTCAGCTAATTACATACTCACACATGTGTATGTGTATACATATATATTATATGTGTATATATTACATATGTATGTATGTAAACATATACATACATACATAATTTTTTTTAAGTATCTAAGAGCTAAATTTGATCCACAGGCTACAGGTTGAATACCTTTGCAATAGACTAATTGACAGAAAAGTGGAAATGTTTGCAAAGCTAGAAGTAAGTAATCTTTCCCTTCAGAATTCACTTTTAGATTGTTTGTACCACTCCTATGAGTATTGTTACACTCTACTTTTCATTCTAGCTATTTGTGTCTGTGTCCTGTACCTCACCTCAGCTAGGTGGCACATTGGATAGAGCACTGGGCTTGGAATCAGGAAGACTCATCTTCCTGAGTTCATATCCAGCATCAGATACTGGATAACGGTGTGAATCTGGGCAAATCACTTAACTGTTTGCATCAGTTTTTCATCTATAAAATGAGCAGGAGAAGAAAATGGCAAATCATTCTAGTATCTTTTCCAGGAAAACCCCAAATGGGTTCATGAAGAGTCAGATAAGACTGAAATATGACTAAGCAACAACAACCACCTAATCCTCACCCCTCTAATCATGTACCCCCTCCTTCCATGCACATCTCATTTCTGTTTCTGGGATAACACAGTACTTTAGTGTTTGAAAAGCACTTGGCAAATGATACTGCATTTTATTCATACAACAATACTTAGAGGTAGATGCTATTTTTATTTTTACTTTACAGAGAAGGAAACGGAGGCTAGAAAGGGTTAAGTAACTTGGCCATTTTCATATAGTATATACATGGCTGAGACTGGATTTGAACTCAGTTCTTTCTGACCCCTGGTCCAGCATTCTATGCACTTGCTGAGAATGAGTTAGTGAATGAGTGAGGAAACATTTAAGTGCTTACTATTTACCAAGCCCAGTATTAAGTGATTTTAACCCAAAGACCAAAGCAAGGACAGCTCTTGCTATGATGATCTTTATATTCTAACTTGAAAATGATGGACTGGGAGAGGCACTTTTGTCTGGAAAGATACAGGGATGGTTAATAGGAATTGCTTAACACATGGTCTGGGAGTATGCTGGAGTCAGATCAACAGGTTTGGCTTATATTAAAATTTTCAGTGTGAGCGTTTACAGTTTGGAAATCATCAGGGCTTGATTTTTGTTGATTGTCTGGACTTAAGAAAGGGATGGAGAAAATGTCAATAATGTGGGTTAAACTTACAAGTGTGCCCTGCATCCATACTCTCCTTCTCTCTCCCAGAGCTGGTTGTTAAGCATTTACCAGTACACTCATGGCACACATCCCTTCCAGGAGCAAAAGCAGGGTGGAGTTAATCATGGTTTCAGAACTGGGAAGCTGGGGGGGTGGGGCAGGGAGAGAAGGAGTATAGGTTGGCTGATGAGAAGATGGCCAAGGAATGGGGAGCAAAGAGAAACCCTTAATGAACCAGTTGAGATGCTCACAAACCAGGATTGCAGGGTCCCAAGTAGAAATTTGCAGATGAAAGGATTAAAACCTCCAAGATATGACCTCTTATCAGAGCAGTAAGGCAGTTCAGAGGAAGGAATAAATGGGGCCACGGCCTGCCCAAAATACTGGACCAGGAGAGCTGGGCATTTGTCTTTGGAACCCCCACAGTGCCTAACTATTGTCCTTTGCATGTAATATTGCAAATGCATTTGCATTCTGATTTCATGCAGCTAGGGAATTACCTTCCCCAATCATTCATTTATTAAGTACCCATTAAGTATATCAGATGCTATACTAGGGACCTGTGAAATTGATAAGTAGATAAGATCTAACTCTAGGGAGTTAATTGGCAAGTGCCTTGCCCTGAGTCTCACATCCAATAAATATCCAAGGCAGCATTTGAATCCATTCCTTTGTGACTCCAAGCCAAATACTGAATGCTGTCTCACATCACAAATTATAGGTGTTCTGTAAACATTTGTTGGAATAATGAATGAAGATGGTTTAACTCACCCTAGTCTTCTATCAGTAACAAAATATATGTGGGAGGAAATCACTTTGAAATGCTGTTTTTTTCTAGTTCCTACTCTGTAAAAACTATAATCCAACTGACTGAGGCAAAATTCAGGTTCGGTTGGGAAACTATAGCAGTCAGTGGATCTATGGCCATTTCTCTACTGTGACTGTCATTTTGAGTGACATTGAGCAAGTCAGGGATTTCTGCTTCTCCATCTGGAAAATGGGGATAATTATGTTTTCCATTTTCTCCTCAGAGAAGTTGTCAGGGTTAATTAAGTAGTGTTTCTAAGAGGACCTCCTGAGAAGGAGTATGCCCCATAAGGAACCAGTCTTCCCGTAGCTCTTACGTTGGTGTGTGACTTAACGGTTTGGTAGATCTCTTGTTATTTCTTCCCAAATAAGTCATATTGTGTCACCAGCTGTCTCCATGCTCTTGAGTCAAACAGGATTTTGTATACATTGCTTTCTGATGCATTTGAAAATTAGACTTGGTTCATCTCCAGTCTCTTTTTGGAAGTTTGCATATTGCTTATCATCGGTGACCATATGTTTATGCAATTTCCAGCCAAATATTGTTGAATAACTGAGATAATATTTAAAACAGCCTACAGCAGTGTGAGCAGACTGATACTTTTTTTTAGTCTTTGTTATTTTCAGCTGTTTTAAAAGCTTCATCCCAATATTTTAAGTTGTTTCCTTTTTGGGAATACAGGGGATGCTTCCAATCTTAGACTTCCTCATCCAGGTATTTTGCCCCAAGTAACAATACCAGATAAAACATAAGAGAACATCATAAAAGTGAAATTGAGGGAAAAGATTTTAAATGCAACCAAATGGTCTCTAATAGTTATTTCATAAAAACCTAATTCCAAGTGCTATAAACTATGATAATGTCCTCTCTCAACTTGGATTTGACTTACCTTTTCAAAATGTGACAACATTTTAGTTCCTTTGGACTCAAGTAGGTGACTTCCAGGACCATATAAAATTTAAACTCAATTTCTAGTCAAAGTTGATGTGAAAGCACCATCTGGAAGTTGATACAATGGTAAATGTAACCATTTCTGAGAAATTGTCAAGGTTTGGAGTCCCTCCCAGAATCCTGATTTAGTAGTCTAAGCTTTCAGCAAGTCTGTAAAGAACACAAATCTGTTTTGTTTATACATAGTCTTATTACAGTGTGCACCTTCTCCATCTAATTCTGCCAATATTATCTCACTGTACCAGAAAATCAAATTCTCTAATGCCATAGTTAGCTAGGCTCATTGTAGAATGGGTTGTTTTGATTAACTGAATTTCTTGGTTAGTTTATGAACCAATTTATATAGTGAGACTATCTCAGGCAAGGCATGTCCTGGATAAGTACCATAACTGGAAGAAGCTTTAGAGATCATCCGGAATCCAAACCCTTCCCTTGGTAGAAGAAGACACTGAGAACTATAGAGACCAAGTAACTTGGCCAAGGCAAACAGTTAATTCATGGCCTGGAGCAGGAGGGAGGCAGCACAATCTAGGGTTTTGTACTCTGAGTCTAATATTCTTTTAAAAATTCGCCTTTATTAGAATGGTAAATAAAAGGAAAGAGGATTAAATTTCATTCTGGCTTTTAAAAATTTTCTCCCTGCCTGACCTTTAGCCAACATTCTTTTTGGACAAGAGAATTAAAAAGGAATTGTGGAAGTGAACAAGGGATAGATTTGATGTGCAGAACCAGAACAGTCAGTGACACTTTGCAAGGTGTTGTAACTAGTTTTAAGATGAGTGGAAGCAGAAAAAACAACATTCACTTAGAAAAAAACAGCATTTTCCATACCTGTTATTTCTCATGAACTTCTTAACCTTCCTGTTTTCACTTCTGTAACCATGCTGCTGCTCCCCAGCCATCATCATACATGTCAAAGTATTTAATCTCCTCATGTTTCTGTTTCTGGTTCTAGGAGGAGTTATCAAATTGATGGTCTCATGTGAGAAAGGGAGTGCCTACTAGTTACCCTTCACTGGACTCAACATCCATCCCTGTGACTTTTCTAATCAAAGCATCCCTTCCTTGCCCCACCCCTCTTCTATATGTATTGTCTTCTCCTGTTAGACTATATATTCCTTAGGGCCAGATGCTGTCTTGCTTTTTGAATTTGCATACTTAGCACACTGGCATATATTTAATGTTTAATCATTTTTCTAAAATTAATTAATTTATTTTTATTTGCACAGAATTCTCATTCTCTATCACTACCAGGTTTGCTATTATCTGAAAACATCAGGGACACCCTTAACTTTATATTTTTAAAACAAACTTTTATTATATCTTTTAAAATATTTATTACATTTTAACTTTTTATATTTTTGTGGAGCCTCTTTCCAAAGATTTTAGCATCATGATTCATAAAACGGTTTGGAAATTTTATAACTAGGAATTCTAGGACCTGAAACAAATTCAATTAATGGATTGAGAGAGAGATTTTGAGACATCCCTCCAAAATGTTGTTAGTGAGGCTAGTATAAATCTGCTACTATTAATATTGGTCCTGGACATTCCAGGGTCATCTGACCAGACAGTATTAGGTGGGTAATCTACTTTAATAGGATATAATCACACTTTCATGGTGGGATAGAACTAGTGGAGGATTAGAGATATGGCAGATTGATAAAAGAAGAAAGTGTCACCCCTTAACCCAAATATTGGCATTCTGGAAGAAAAACCACATTCGTCGTGTACTATGGATGACTGCTGATTGGTTGCTAGATTGAGCATCTTTTTGATTAAAAAAAAGGTTCTATTACCAAGACTGGATAGCTGGGACATCAAGTAGTGAACTATGAACACCAGAAAGAGAGTGCTTTTTATTCAATAAAAACCTCCATTCCTTCAAGCCCATGGAAGGATTAGAAAGTCCATGGAAACCACAACAAAAAATCTAGGTTAGGAGTACTCTCAGAATTTTGTTATCTTGTGATATATTAAAGATCTTGCCAGAAAATACAGGGAAACTCTCTTTCCTGTGGTTTAACCATACAAATATCTACATTCATCTAGACAGAAATAGTTAGACAAACACCTATGCATATAAAAGCCATATTTCTGATGTACCTCAGATGTCCCCTCTCCAATAATGTCACCCTTCTTACTCCTAGTAAGAAATGGTCAAAAGGAGCCCAGATAGCCATATGCAGAAAGGTTCTGTGCCAGGCTTGTTTGGGAAGCAGTGGTCTGGATAGGAGAAGAGAAAAAGGTGGCATCCGACCTCAGGACTGAGACACACCTCTGAGTCTTTGTCATCTTCACTACTATGACATTTCCTGGAGCCATGTCACCCTTAGAGGTGCAGGCAGTATGCAGAGCAGAATAGGACAAGTTAATTAATGCTCCAAGATACTGGTATAGGATAGGAATGGTTATTTGAGCAGGATGATGAATTGAAAGTACTGCCTGTTTTACAAACTGGAATTTCAGATCAATTGGTATAGGCAGGAGATTGATTAGAAATATTAGAATTTACAAGCAATGAAAATCGGTGTTAGAAGAAGAAGCACGCCATAGCACTAAGAACACTGGGTTTAGTCTCCAAGGACTCCATGTAATGACTTCTGTTTTCTATAAGGCTATACTAGCAACCACAAGAGCACACAGGGTAGACTGCTAGCACGGGTTCTTTCATCTGCTTTTTTAAAGGAGAGACAGCTTTAAAGGGGTCAACAATCTAACTTTAATTAACAGACAGATAAGTACAGTAAGCAGTCCAAGAAAGAATTCAATAGACAGGGCTCCAACTATCTAAACCAAATAATAGTACCACCTACACACACCACCAGACTGGGAGGGCACCAACATCTGAGTAGTTAGTGGTGGAGGAGTCTTAACAAACAACTACCCAGAGTCTGGTCCAGGGAACCCAAAGATGCTTCTCATGAGTGAGCCCCCAAAGCAAAATGCAAACCTCCAACAATATATAATGAAGATTTGACCCCTGATTGGCTGAAAATCTTGAAAGTCTTTGTGCTTAGTGCCTGATTGACTTAGAACCTGCCAAGGTTCTCTGTGTGACTCAGGACGTATGACAACTAGGAACTGAGCTGAAGTTCAAAGCAGCAAAACATCCATGATTGACATGTGGTCACATAGGCCTATTAATGGATAGGGAAGATCATATATTCTATTAACCCTACAAGTGCCTACCTCCTCATTTTATGAATGAGGAAACTGAAGTCCAGTGGGAGGTTAAATGACTCACCCAAAATCACACAGATAGTAATTATTCAAAGTGTGATTTGAACCTAGGTCTTCTGATTACAATACAATTTATAAAATGCTTTTCCAAACCAAACAAAAAACACCTCTGAGATATGGATATTTTATCTATCCTTTTAAAATAAAAAGACTAAGGCCCAGGTAAAATGAGTTGTCCTTCTAAATATTATGACAAATTAGCCCTTCCCACATTAGTTCCTATTAAGCAAATAAACTGGGAAGAAAGTTAACATTGGCATAAAATGAATAATATAATTTTTACAAAATTGCACGGGGCCCATATAATAGTAATTTTTATTAATATTCATCCTTATTTTTTAATTTATTTATATTTTTTCAGTCACATATTCTAGTAGAAATCAGAGTCAGAATTTATGGTTGCTTTTTTCTTGTCACCATCACTGCTTGAACAAGTTGCATCTTTTTTTTTTTAAGACCCCAGTTTCCTCATCTACAAAATGAGGGGGTTGAGCTAGGTGACCTCTTAGGTCCCTTCCATCTCTAAATCTATGATGCTATGGGTTCAGAGTCCTTTCTGGCACTAAACTTTGTGGTGACAAGATCCTGTGGTCATTCTCTGAGAGTGCTTGTTAAAGTCATCAGGATTAAGTGCATTGCAATAAAAATGTTGCAGGGATCTGTTTTTGGGCAAGGCAAAGAAAAAATGGTGGCCAACTGGCAAGTATACTCTACTGGTGATTTTATAGGCACTGTCTAATCAACAGAAGCCTATATTAAATGCTGAAAACCTAGTGGGGCAGGGGGGTGAGGGAGATGAGGAACAAAGAAATATCAAAGCTGGTCCATATCCTTAGGCCACGTACAACATAGGTAAGGAGATAGAAAAAAAAAAAACCCAAAAACCTAGAGAATGATTTGCAGCAGGCCTGTGTTGCATAAGCACAATGTTTAACTTATAGAAAAAAAACCAGTCATTTATTAAGTGGTCCTCTTTGAGAAGGAAGGACAGCAAACAACAAAAACTTCGGTTGTCTATCGTCTATCTATCTCTCTCTCTCTCTCTGTCTGTCTGTCTACCTATATATCCATCTATCCATCTATCTTTCTACCTGTCTGTCTCTGTCTGTCTGTCTCTGTATATACAGAGAGATCTATATTTCTATCTATCTACCTATCTGTCTATCTGTCTATCTATCTATCTATCTACCCATCTATCTACCCCTTTCCCACCTTTCCTCCCTCTCCTTCTCCAGCAGTGCAGTGGGGAATAGAGTGCTAAGCTTTGGCATCAATAAGCATGGGCTTGAATCCAGGCTCTTGCATCCAGTAGCTAAGGGAATAAATCATATAACCCCAAAGACTTTCAGCTTCCTTGCCTTTAAAATGGGGCTAGTAATACTCGCAGGATTTGCCTTGTAGAGTTGTCCTAAAGAAAAGGCATTGTGAGCTCTGAAGGGCTACCTAAATGTAAAGAATAGTAATCATTAGAAATGAAATAGACGTTCAAAGGAGAGAGCTTGCTGCGCAGTCTGGAGTAGCTAGAAGATGGTTCATAGTGGAAGTGGGTCTTGAAGGATGGTCAGGGCTTACATAAGAAAGGGAAGGAGGAACAAGGAAAACACTGAAATACGAAAAACCAACAAGTGGGAGAGGGAAAAAGGGTATTAGGTTTAGCAAAGGCATTCATGTAGGAATGACCATGTTTCCTTATCAGAGAAAAATATTTATGGTATTAGAGTAAATGGGAATTATGGAAGATAAGTATCTCTAGAAGTGGTACTGTGCCTTGACATCTCTACTTCTCCTAGGGACTAGGGACCTACCCTATAACTCTAATCACCCCTTCCTAGTGGGAGCTTACCATATACATAGATTTCTTTGAAAATGACCAACTGGATCCTTTTGACAATTCCCTCCTTCACCTGTTACTTCATGTACCCATCCATACTTATAGCTATTACCTTATGAAACCTTTCTCAGTTCTGTTGCCTTCTCTAATAAATCTGTCTAATCCTTGATCTGGGCCTTCCCCTATTGATTGGCTTGAGCTGTTACCAAGTCCTATGACAGATGAGAGTATTTAGGTACCAAGTCACACAGTTTTGGTTTTCTCACTGTTTTAAAATAAACAGTCAAAGAAAAATGACTCAGGAATTAATTTTTCACCTTCAAATGTTTTCCAATTCTTCTCCATGGGTCGATGGCATAGAAAGGTGAAGAGATACCCCTATATTAGACTGTTGTTGCCATAAATGACCATGGGCAAGTTCAAATTTAAATCTGATGTTTTCATCTCTAGAATGGAACCAATAACCAATTGTCTACAAGAATTATAAAACATGATCAATTGCAAAACATGATCAACTGCAAATATAATAATTTTTCAAAAGTGACATTTGAAGGGTAGGGATCTTTGTAGGGAGTTCAAAGATGAGGAAGTTTCTTCTATCGATGGTATTTGTCACCTGGTTTTCTAAGAGGGGCTTTGCACACTCAGAGATTTAAGTTGCTTTCTAGAGTCAGACAGTCAATATACATCAAAGCTGTGACTTGAATGCAGGTCTTGCTGATCCTAAGACCATTTCTCTATCCGCTGTGCATTGTTGTGTCTCTGATGTAGGAGAAATGTTTAAGACCAATCTTCTGGTCAGAAACTGCCTTGATGGACTATCAAATTCCTTTGGCATAAAGAGAGAAAGAACAAGTCAGAGTAAAAAGGAAATAGTGTCTTTGCTGGCCATGTCATTCTAAGTTTACAAGATGGATGTATACCTTTCACATGTGAAATCTTGTTTTTAAACAAACCTTGGTTCTTAAATCTGAATTTCCTTTTCCATTTTGGCTTTTGTTAATGATCTAGTGAAGTGAAATGAATGCTCTCTCATCCTTGAAAGCCCAAATCATTACAAGGCTGGTCTCAGAGCACAAGTTCCATGGACCAGAGTGGTACCTCCCTAACCTAACCTCTGTCTGTCTTTCCTGGCAGATGACGTTTGATCCAGAAATCTTCTTCAATGTTTTACTGCCGCCGATTATCTTTCATGCTGGATATAGTTTAAAGAAGGTAGGTCTGGGTGATAGCTCTCCTCCTATCTCCTTCCCCAGTAGAAAAATCTAATATCTGGCCAGACAATTTTACTCTAAGTAAGTGGAGGAAAAAACAGAAACCTTTCCCCTTCTTGAAAGTATTTGTCTAATTTGTTTATACAAGGGTTCTTAAACTGAGCATTATAAACTTTTTCTAATAACTATATTTCAATATATTTAGTTTCCTTTGTAAACCTATGAATTTTATTTTATGCACTTAAAAATATCATTCTGAAAAGGGGTCGACAGGCTTTGCTCTACTTCCCAATGGGTCCATGGCATGGAAAGGTAAATATGCCCCTGTGTTAGAATGTCATTGTTATAAATTATCATGGGGAAGTTCAAATTTGAAGTATTGATGATTCCTTTGGATGCCTGATACTGAAAAGTTTGTATGAAAACATGTTGATCACATTTATTAAGTACCTACTATGTGCCAGACAGTTTAGTAGGTACTTGGGATTCAGAGACTACAACAAAACTCAATTAGTCGAGAAGCATTTCTTAAACATCTACTGTGTGCTAGACATTGTGCTAAGGGCTGTACTTCCCTTAAGGAACTTAAATCTAGTTAGGGGAGACAATGTCTGTTATATAAATACAAATGTAGATAGATAGATGGATGAATGGATAGATAGACAGATAGATAGATAGATAGATAGACAGACAGATAGTAATTTTGATGGGAGGACCCTAACAGATGGGGAAATCTAGACAGACTACATGTAAAAGACTACATTAGGAAAGGATTCTGTGAGTCAAAGGTGAGGAAGGATGGTGTTCCAGGCTTGGGAGACAGCAAACAAAGGCACAGATGGAGATGGAGTACAGTATTATAAACAATAAGGAGGACAATTTGGCCACATCTGGGAGCAAGCTGAAAAATCTAACTAATCACTTGGATGTTTCCAAACATTCAGATGTGGGTATACATTATCTCCCCCACCCACTAAAGTACTATGATATCTCATTATGGTTAGGAGTGATGTTGATTTCTAAAAGTCTATATCCAATGAACACAAAATCTGGCAAATTGGTCCAAGCTGGAAAGATGTTGTGTATGAGTCCATCTTCTATATTTCTTTTCCAACCACTATTCTGTCTAACTTAGGAGAAACTAATCACCAGATTGGCTCTAGGTTGATGAATGTCCATAGAAGCTCTTCAAGAGCTTCTGCTAAGTTGCCGTGAGTTTATGATCTGTATCAGAGTTGAAAGTGCCTATACTGAGGAGGTCATGAGTCTTGAAATGTTGAAGTAAGAAATACCTTTGGCATTTCCTCATATCCCAACTTTTTACTGTTCCTTCAGGTAATAACAGTTGGCATTCACATAGTGATTTAAGTAAGATTTGCAAAATCCTTTACACATATTATGTCATTTGATCTTTACAAAGACCCCACAAAGCAGTTGCTATAGGTTTTATCATTTTCGAGTTACAGAAGTGAACACTGAAATTCATAGTTTCAATAAGTTGTTCAGGTCACATAGCCAACCAGTAACTAAGCTGAGATTCAAACTCAGAGCTTTCTCTTTCCTCACTCCAAGGCCAGTTTCCTTTCTAGCTCATCACATCACCTTGTACATATCAATATCACTTAAATGCCTACTTTCAAGACCCAATAATTCTGATAGTGAAAGTTTTAGTAAATCACCAATAATTTACTCATTTAAAATACTTGATAGTGTCATGCACAGATCAGTTATACAGATACAAATCTATTACCTTCTAGGTTGACATTTCTATAAATTGGGATCTAATTATCAAGGCAAAATGTTGGTTTTCTTAGAAACATTCAGTTCATTGCTGTCGTGTCTTCTCTCTTCCTCTACCTTCTTATTAACTTATTCAGGAGTATCTAGTAAGAGGCAGAAAGATAAAAATTTGCTCTAGTCTGCTTATTAAAATCAAAATACTTGGGCTCCAATTCTTACCTGTATGACCTTGGACAGATCAATGGATCTCCCTCAATGACAGTTTCCTAATCTGTAACCCAAAGAGGTAGGACTTAAATGGGCTCTGAAATCCTTTCCAGTTCTTGAGTTATACTTCTACAAGAGTCATCAAAGTACAATACAATGTGTCTAGGTGTAAAATTTGAATTTTGAAATAGTGATTGAATCCTTACATGTTTTTTTCTTTATAAAAATTGTTCTCTTCTCCACGATCACCATCCACCATTTTTATTGTGCTATTTCTTTTCCAGAGACATTTTTTCCGAAATTTGGGATCAATTTTAACATATGCATTTTTAGGAACTGCAATTTCCTGTATTGTCATAGGGTAAGTGAAGTCCCAAGCATATAATTTTGGCTGATGTTCAGTGGTCATACTATGTTGAAGTGTATGCTATTGCGGTGACTGAAGACATAGAAATCACCTGGGTTTATTGAAATGGTGTGTCTTCAGAATTCCAAACTTTATAAACATTGACAGCAATAAACATTCAGCTACACAAACAATAACGAGTCTGTCAGATACCTTTGGTCTTCAGATGGAAATACATAATTAGCCTCTGTTATTCACAAATTTTCTTTATAAAACTCTGTGTGTTAACTTTAACAAGACAGTATTTCCATATTCACTTCTGAACTCTTTTTTTCCTGTGAATGTATTGCTATTATGATAATTATTTCTGTAATGTAACATACGTTGTAATTGTCTATTTTTTTCTCATTTTGATTCCTTCATTTTGTTTTATGTGTCTTTTTATTTGGGGATATTTTTTATATTTGCCATTTCTTATGGTATACTGTGTTCCATTATGTTCATATGCTACAGTTCGTTCAGTCATTTCACAAGAAACATAGGTTATTTCAATTTTTCTTTTACAAATAATGCTTCTGTCATTTTTCTATTACAAATAATTCTTCTTTATTTTTATACAAATAGGTCTTTTTTTTCCTCCCTATAACTTTCTTAGGATATTATCTGAGTTGTATGGTCACTAGGTCAAAACATATGAAGTTGTCTAGTTCTTATTCTCTAAGGGCCATATTGCTTTTCAAGAATATTGCACCAATCCATAGCTTGATCCAAAATGTAACAATGTAGCTGTTTCTCCAGAGTCCCTTCAGCTTTGAATTCTACCATTTAAAATGATCTTTGTTAGCTAATGGGTGGAAAAGGCATCTTATGATTATTAAACATATTTTTCTCAGATTATTAAAGCTGGAAGAGTTTTTTTTTAAAGGTTCTATTCTGGATAACTACCTGTTTATACAATTTAGACACTTATCTAGTGGACAATGCATTTTAATCTTATAAATTCAATTCCTTATAGATTTTGTATGTTAGAATTTTTTACATAAATATTTATGGCGAAACTTTATATCCCTAATCTATTTCTTTCTTTATTTTGTATTCATTGATTTTGTTATGTGAAACTCTTTGCATTTATATTCGTAAAACCTTCAATTCTTTTCTGCTATAATTGTTTCTATTTGTTGAAGAGATAAGAATTTTCCTCCTCTCCATAATTTGTATAAATGTATCATTCAACTTTTTTAACAACTAAAAATATTTGAATCATTGATCTATGTGGAATTTATTATGGTATATCATGCAAAATGTAGATAGATACTCTCTAAGTTTACTTCTATCTTTAAATCTATGATCTTATGACCTTCTAAGTTATTTGAGTTTTTGTCCATGTTGCCATAAAATAATTTGTCTAATTAATTTTGTTTTGTGTTTTACTAAATAACCACAGTGTTTTACGATGACAGAGTTTGTCCAACAACGTGTCATAGATTTATAAAAAAATTTAACAAACATTTATTAAATTTGGGGGATAAAAAGAAAACCTGGAAGCAATATTTGCCCTTAAGGCATTTACATTCTAATCAAAGAGCATAATTCCAATTGACAGCTGGAAATGACCTTAGAACTAGCCCTACAATCTATCACATGTCCTTAGTTCTGATGTTTGATTATTTAATCTATAGCATTGACTTGTTGTTCTTGTTTAATCCAGGACATGAAAGCTTTGGTAATCACCATCAGTTATAACTATATCAATTGGTAAAATTTGAGATTGATTAGTAAAAGTATCTGTCTTTGATAAAATTCCTTGATATTCTTGTCAATTTGATCTTCTATGTAAATTTTGTCAACTCAACCCTTGACCTTTAAAACAACTTTTATTGATGAAAAGCAGTTAAACCAAACCACCAATAAAGTTACTTCATCTGACACCATCTACAGTATTTCCTCCTCCCACCTCTCTACCAAGAGGTGAGAAGTGGGCTTCATTATCTACACTCCATCAACCCTTGATTTTTATTCTAGCCAGCTGTTATTTATTCTAGCCTAAGAGATGGTTATGAAGCTTCAAACTGACATTAATTTATTCATACTTCCACTTGTATAAAGTGTCTAAAATGCTGTTACCGGTAGAGTTTAGGAAACCTCATGGCTGTTTCATCAGACTTGGCACCAAGCAAAGCCAACCAGCCCCCAAGGTGAAGATCTCTTTCACCTACTTTAAAAACACCTTAGAACCACAGAACTTTTTGTCTCTGTGTCCCTAGTGCCCTGCACAGTGTCTTACACATAGTAGGTACCTAGTAAATACTCATTTAATTGAGTTGAACTGTAAATTTGAAAAAAAATTTGCCTTGAGGCTTGCCAGTGTTTAGGCCTGGAATTTTATCAGGACTTGACTGGTGTTGATATTGATTATGATATGACAAAGTTGATTTTGTAATTAGAAGACAAGTGGTTGCCAGAGGCCTTATCCCACTTCAAGGTGGATATTCTGTATAGTGCCTATCGTATTCAATAAAGGTATTAAATATCTAGGCATAATGGTTTCATTTAAAGTCCCTACTATTATATGAACATTATATGAACTATGGGCTAATAGCTTATGCATAAATATACATTCAATTCAAGAAGAATTTATGAAGAGACTACTGTAACAAGAAAAAATAGTACATTGTCACTTACTGATGATGAGAAGTAAATTAGGGCCATCTTGCATACCAAGACAATTTGAGGAAGGCCACCCACGTATTGGATAGATACCTCTATTTTGAACTTATGGGGAGATGTGGATATGGTTCACAAAGGAGTGGGAGATAGGGAGAGGTTGTGATCTATTTTGTTCAAGAGAGTGCCCATATGGATGAGATGAAAGATCCTTTGGAACATTATAAGGCACTGCTTCAGGTGCTTGGGTTTATATATTTTTTCTTTTTATTTATATAAAATTAGAAGAAAACTAATGATACATTCATTCCAGTTGTAGAAAGGAAAACAGTTACTCATTATTCAATAATTAAAAGAAATTATGACAAAAAGGAAGGATATGAGGGTGTAAAAATATTTTTGTACAACAAAAATAAATGCATATAGAATAATAAAAAAAGAAGCAGATTAAGGATAAGGCATTGCCATAAATATTTTAATATACAAAATCCATAAGAAATTAACACAAATGTAGGAAAATTATCCATTCCTTAGTAGATGTAGATGTGGCCAAATCATATAAAAACGTAGTTATTCAAAACCTAAATGCAAGTTATCAATAACTACCTCCAGGACTCTTCAGATTCTCTAGTAATCAGAGGAACACACATTTAAACAATTCTGTAATATTATTATACATTGTATCAGATAAGATTGTCAAGCATTGTAAAATTAAAGGGTGCCTGTCCTCAAGGAGTTTGTATTCTGTTGGCATAATTATTTTTACTTTAGACATTATATCTAATTAAAATAGGTATGGAGTATAGTTTCAGCATTGATTGGGATAATGTATTTTTACCACCACCTAACTTTACCACTACCACAATTTTTCCTTTTGTGTCATTTCCATATCTTTGAAACTGTACTGTATGCTTTATTGCTTTACAGTGGAATTTTTACTCCAAAGAAGTTTCTGTGGAAAAAATCAAATGATATTAAGAGGAAACTGGAAACTTCCTACTCATTCATCTTTTTATATAAAAAAAACAACCTTTTTATTTAAATCATTTTTTACATCACTAAAATTTTCTCTACTATTGCTTACTGCCTCCCTCACAGAAATTCATGTTATATAACAAATACTATTTAAAAAATAAAAAAGAGAAAGGAAAATAAGCAAAACTGTTCAATACATTGAAAAAGTATGAAAATATGTGAAATGTGCCATATTTGTAGCCCTCTCTCTTCTACAGAGGCATAGATTGGCAGTTTTCTGTCATATTTTTTCTTTTGATCCAGGTCTTTTTTTTTTTTTTGTAATTTTGGACACTCACTTTTTGGTTTTGTGTGTGTGTGTGTGTGTGTGTGTGTGTGTGTGTGTGTGTGTAGTTCTTTGATTTAAATTGTTGTAGTAGTTGTATGGATACTTTTCTTGGTTCTGCTTACTTCACTCTATATTAATTTATATAGATCTTTCCCTGCTTCTCTATACTCATCACATTCATTATTTCCTATAGCATAATACGTTACATTCATATACCACAATTTGTTTAACCATTTCCCAATTTGATAGGGATTGACTAAGAATTGGGAATTCTCAATTCTTTGCTATCACAAAAAGTGATGCTACAAATATTTTGACTTATGTTCTTATCAATGGCCTCCTTACGGAATGAGTCTAGTAGTGGAATCTCTGAATCAAAGTGTATGGACATTTTAGTCATATTTTGCATAAATCCAAATTGCTTTCCAAAACAGCTGGATTGATTCGCTGTTCCACCAATAATGTACCAGTGTTCATCTCTTTCCACAACCCCTCCAACAATTGATAATTCTTATCATTTATCATCCTTGCCACTGTGTAGCTTCCCATTCATCTTCATATGAAAACTTTTAAAGAAAAATGAGATGAGCAACATATTTAGTATCGCAGAAACTCCTAGAATGACATATTTTTGATTTACAGTGTACATATATTGTGCACTGGAAACTTACGAAGTCATTTCCTGAACTGTTATCTGTCTCTCTGTTGGGCAGACAAGGTAAGCAGTCATATAATTTTGGTAGCAAAATTTGTTAAGGAAGAGAAAAACAAGTAGATGTCTGCCAGGCACAGTAAAATATTTATCATTTATACAGGAATTCCATTAGTTAGTCTTAATTAGATATGTGGCTGTTTTTCAATCATGTCCAACTCTTTGTGGTTTCCTTTGAGGTTTTCTTGGCAAAGATACTAGAGTGGTTTGCCATTTCCTTCTAAGTGGATTAAAACAGAAGTTAAGTGACCTGCCCTGGGTCATGTAGCTAGTAAGGGGCTGAGGCTGAATTTGAACTCAAGTCTTCTGAATCCAGCCCCAGCATTCTATCCACTGAGTCATCCAGCTACCTCCAGGGAATCCCAGCTATTTTGGTTCAAATATTTCCTTTCGATACTTCATGCAACACATTTAGCACATGGCAGGTAATATGCTAGGCATCGGCAATACAAAGCCTTTAAGAAACTCGGGATGCAATATTTATACAGATAAGTGAGAGCAAGGTAATTTGAGGAGGGAGTGAGTGTTCAATTCTTAGTGGGATCAGAAAAAGGAAAGGGACTGGAAGCTAAGCAAAGTCCAATAGGAAGTTAAGAATTCTAAGAGGAGGGTGAGGAAGGAATGCATTCCCCTCATTCAGAACAGCCCCTACAAAGACAAGGAGGTAGGAGGTAGAAGGCTGAGTCTGAGACACAGATGCCCCATACTGGAGATAGTTCTCTTCTGTAGGACAGTTAGACTAGATGGAATCTTTCATCTTTGGATCTATAATCCTGTAAATCTAATATTGGGGGCTGTGTTTAGCCTGAACTAGATGCATAAATCAATTAATGATTTTGTTTTGTATGGTGTCTTGAAAGGTTACCTCAAATCCCCAACCATATAGTTCTCTGATCCTGAAGAATTCACAATCTGGAGGAAGAAAGGGCATATATTATAGCAATCCGTAGATGTTCGTAGCCACATACAAACGTGCTTTTGCATTTTTAGATGAAAGGGAGCTGTAAAGAAATCAAGTTACCCAAGGTTCCTGTAGCTTAAGGGAGACTGGATGATTCACCAGTTTCAGAGACTGAATCTTGAGCAGAAAATTAACAAGAGAGAGGGACATCCTTCCCTCAGGACGTTCTGCACAGTATGCATGGTTTCTGCCTTGATTCTAACATGGTTAGGAAATAGCAAGTAAGTTTCCTGCCTGGAAAGTCAGATTCATGGTTATTATAAAGAAAAAGAGATGAATTTATTCTTCTTGGCTTGAGGGCAAATCTTAAGAGCACTGGGAGAAACTGTGAAGAGGAGAACTTAGTTTTGGTATCAGGAAATACTTTCTGACAATTGTTGTTCAATCATTTCTGACTCTTTGTGACCCCAATTAGGGTTTTCTTGGCAAAAATACTGGAGTAGTTTGCTATTTCCTTCTCCTGCTCATTTTACACAGGTTAAGAAACTGAGGCAAACAGGGTTAAGTGACTTGCCCAGGATGACACAGCTAGTAAGTATTTGAGGTCAAATTTGAATTAAGGTCTTCCTGACTCCAGATCTGGCTCTCTGTCTACTGTGAGACCTGACAGAGTTGACCTAAAATGGAACAGGTTGCCTCAAGAGGGTAGTTGTGTCTCCTCACCTGAGATTTGCAAACAATGACTGGATGATCACATACCAGTTCTGTTGTAGAAGAGTTTCTTTTGAGGGGTGTGGGTTGGACTACATGGTCTCTTGAGGGCTTTTCCGTCTCTATAATTCTGTGCTTCATATAAAACAGGACATGAGCAGGTGGGAATATCGACTATTTTAAGACCTTGAAGTCCAGGATCAAAATTTTCATTTGATGTGAGAAACAATTGTCAGCATTTGTAGAGTTCAGAAAAGGGCGATGACATGGAAGAAATTCAATAATAAGTTTGGCTTAGTTTTAACCTTAATTATTTCCATTTCACTGAATAAATGATGAGTTTTTCCATGCAAGAGCTATGCCTAGCCATGCAACTGACCACCAGTGTTGGATACTGAGCAAATGATAGAAATGTCCATTTTTATGAACTGTCAGTGGTGTTTGAATAACCATACATTGTTATACCTTTTCTATACAGCATGATCAGATTTAGCTAGGAAAGTTTATTTGGCTGCATTCTTCCTTATGAAAGCAAGAATAATCTTTAAAAGATCTTTTGTTTCTAAAAAGTTATTTCTGACTATGTTTCTTCTGTTTTTGATCATTGAACAATTTTTCTTGTTATAATAAAAACTCTCAAAAACCCCTTTGTATACTCAGAACTCTATTTCAGCTCTTTGATCCTTTGGGAGTTTGGTCTATTTTTTATTAATAACTTTAATATTCTCATTCTCCAGTGACTGATGCAACATGGTTAGATAATAAGGAAAATTGGCATAATGCTGACTATAAGCATATTATCTTTTTTCAAGTAAAAAATAACCATCCAAGAAATGTTTCTTATTTCTTGAGCAACTCAAGCAGCATTTCTCCTGCCTTAATTCTAATGAGGAGTTACAAACAAATCCCACATTTTGAAGTTTGGAAAATATTTTGGAAAAATGAAAATAAGTCTAATCATAAAGAGCTACAATGAACAGCGTTAGATAATTTATATCCTACACATTTAATTTCCCATAAGACTTGGCAACTAATTAATCTCTACAGTGTATTTGTGGGGCAAAACATGTTTTTCTTTGGAGCCTGATTCTTTTAGCTATACTTACCTAGGTAGTGCAGTGGATAGAGCAACAGCCCTGGAATCAGAAGGTCTTGAATTCAAGTCCAGCCTCAGAAACTGAGCCGTGTGACCTGGGGAAAGTCACTTAACCTTGTTTGCTTCAGTTTTCTCATCTGTAAAGTGAGCTGGAGAAGGAAATGTTAAACCATTCCAATGTCTTTGCCAAGAAAATTCCAAATGGGGTCATGAAGAGTCAGACATGACTGAAAAATGACTGAACGAGAAACAACGCAATATCAGAATTAGCAATTGCCTCTCATCAAGTCCTAGCTTCTTGGAATAAGAGAGCAGTCATTTTCCCTTCACTCCTTCAAGCTCCAAGTGGGTTTTAGAAAGGGAATACATATTAGAAGGGAGAGTATTCCATACATAGAAGATGACCATTGCAAAGCCTAAGGGCTACCAGTTGGGAAGGAAAGAGAAGAGGGGTGGTCAGGTATTGATCTAAATTACTTCCTGGAGTAATATTTTCAATAACCTCTGATGAGTTTCAAGTTATTGAACATTTGGTGAAGTGTTGATTTTGAACAAAAAAAATCTGAATTTATAAAATCTGTAAAAATAAAAAAAAGTATCTGTGTGTGTTGATAGGTGAACAAATAGATAGATGGATGGATGGATGGATAGATAGATATATAGATGGATAGATAGATAATGAATACAAAATCCACCACATCTTGGCTCTGGAGAGCTGTCAGGGACATCTCAGATACAGGGGGAGACGTACAAGAAAGATGCCCTCTCAGAGGAGAGCACTCCCCATTCATATGCTTCAACCTGAGAAACCTCTTACCCCATCTTCCAACATCAGCCTAGCCCTGCCATTAATGATGCTACAAACTATGACTTGCTGTTCTGACTTTACAATGTTTGGCAACTTTTCTCAATGCCAACTTATAGTTGGTTTTACAAGAAGGTACACACTTGAAACATGAAAATTCATAGCTACATGGAAGGTAGGTAATAGGCTTTAGTATTTCTAGAGCTTTTAAGTAGTTTTTGTTTTTAACCTAGGGCAAGTACCACAAGCTGTACATGAGGCAAACACCACCAAGCTCCTGTCAGTTCAGCTGGTGTGTGCGTGCACAGAACAGAATTCCACTGGGGGTGGGAGAGAGACACAAAACCAGGGATCCCGGCGCAAGGCCATTGCTGGGGGAAGAGCTCACCTGCCACGTGGGAAATTCCTAATTTTAGCTAATTATTTTTAGTAACAAGGTGCTAAGATCTAAATTCTACACTGATGAAGGACTGCATGTGCCATTAGATTACATTAAATTCTGTATCTTGGGGCAAAAGCCCAGTGGCCCTGTCCTAGTTATGGCTCTGATGCCCCCAGGCTCTTGCAAATTTCATTGAATATAAACTCCTTGAAAACAGAGACTGTTTCATTATAACCCCCAAACCCAGCACAGCGTCTGTCTGGCACCAAATTAACATTTATTACACACTTGTTGTCGATCCTCTGGCACTGTGTGCTTTGCAAGAGTCTATACATGGAGGCATGTATTCATGCTAACTATAATTTTATGTAGAGTTCCCAGGAAAAGATGAATTCCTCAAATTAGCTTGCTTCTATTATTTACATCCATTATTTAGAAATTCAGATGCTGTTATTGATTTTAGGTTTTTCTAATATGTGTAAAAATATTGTGGGCAAAAGATAGTGAGAGCAGAATATGATGGCAGGACAGAGACGTCCTTGTGAGTGTCTCCAGTTAATTCTTGTGGAATTATGGAATTCCCCATTTCTCCCTTTTCTAATCTCTTTTCCCTCTCTTTCATATCCTTTTTCCTTTGCATACATTCTTCTTCTTACCTGTATCCTAAATTTACATGTTGGTGACTGCCTCCCATGGTCAGTTAGTCAGGCAGTCCATCAACAAGTATTAAGTCCTTGCTATCTTCCAGGCACTGTGTTAAGCAGTAAAAATACAAATACAGCAAAAAGAAAGACAATCCCTGTCTTCTAGAAACCCATATTCTTACTTGGGAAACACAACACACAAAAGGAAGCTGGAAAAGGGCACAAGGAAGGAGATGAAGGTACTTGGAGCTGGGTCATGGTGGAGAAAGTCTAGAGAAATGTAGCTGGTCTGAGTGCCTTCCTTAAATGGAGGTTCTGAGAAGTGCCATCTAATCAGAAGGAAAGGATGCAGAGGTAGAGAGTGTATCCGATGTAAGAGTTCAAGTGCTGTAGTGAACCTCCAAGAGGAAGAGGTTTCTGGGGAATTGCAGCAAACGGACAGCCTAGAGAGGAATGGTCTAGCTTGTGTCCATGCTGCTGTGACAGCAAGAAGATTCAGGTTCCCCCCCTTTCTGACACCAGAGACATCTGTTGTTGTAAGCATCACTGATGTATTCTGATTTGAGTTGATAATAGATGTCTCTGGTATCAAAGAAAGGGGGAAAAAGGAGTAATGACAGCCCTAACACCACCATAATATATATACATATATATGTATATATATATATACATACATATACATATATATATACACACGTTTATGCATAAATGTATATATAGGCAAATCCACATAGACACACAGTATACACATATGTGCACATATGCATGCACACACATATAAACACATATGCATATATATACATATATGCATTCATGCATGGAAACATACAAATTATGGCCTGAGCTAGTGAGCTGTGAAAGTTTTTGTATACAGAGCTTTGTACATGCAAGAATGCCCCAGGGTTTATTTCCAGAAAAAGAGGGAAGTGAAGTTTGTGAGGAACCAAAGCAAAAGATGGAAATGCCAAGGGCCTCGGAGATGCAGCTTTTAGGGGGAAGAAGGAGAACAGTAGATCCTCCAGCTATCTGGGTCAAACTCACACATCTCCCACTTCCACACTTGCCTGCACACGTCTTAAAATATCAGGATACAATGGATGAAGAGAGATCCTGAAAGAAAAGATAAAAAATCAAGCTATAGCAATAACTCTCACCCCAAAAGATGAAATGTAGCAGGTCATGTACAAAAAGAAGATATTTCTTGTTTGAGGATTTGGGGGAAAGAAAAAAATACAAAACATATTGCAAATAACAAAAGAAAAGTATTACCTCTAGGGTGATAGAAGAGCCTGTTAAAGCTGAATTTATGCATGAAGCCCTCATTCATATGGATTTTATTTTAAGCATCATAACAGTATTGTGAAATTTATCTTTCAAATTGTGTTGATTTGTTTTGGCAACATGGTTATATCTCAATATCACCCAATTTATTTCTTTGAACAAAGAAAAGCAGGTAAGCAAAACTAAGAGACACAAATCCTGCCTTTGACCTTGTAGGCAATATTCTGCCACTGTTGGCCTCGTCCACCCGCATGAGAGGAACGAGATACGTTTCATCATCTCTTCTCTGGTACCAAGACTAGCTATCGCAACTGATCAGAGTTTGGTTCCTGCTCAGTGTTGTTTCTGTTTACCTTCTTATAGTCATTGTGTATATCTTTCTCCTGATTCTACTTGCTTTGCTTGGCACCCATTCATGTGAATCTTCGTATATTTCTCTTGCTTACTCATTTCCTTTCTCCCTACCCCACAGCAGTGTTCCATTATATTCACTATTTTTTCAATTAATAAGCATTTTTCCTTTCTACTTCTTTTCCTGATTGGGGGGATTTCTAAAAGAAATATACATACTGAAGTGAAACAAGTTCTTTTATTGACCATGTCCCAAAATGTGTCTCATTCAGTATATGTAATCTGTCACATCTCTGTTCAGGAAGCATGTAGCATTCTTTGTCATTGGTTTTCTGTAAAAATGGTAGATTATTGTATCGATCAGACTTCTTACATTCATAACACTGCTGCATTGGTCATTATTCACTAATTGAGGCATGTCTACCTTATTTCTGTTTTTAAAAATATTGCTGGTTGGTATCTACTTTAAAAGCAAATTCTAAAACCTTAAAATTCCCCCATGCTTTCCTCCTTTGGCCCCAGCACCCAAGTCACACTCAGTTGTTCAAGGCTTTGACGGGAAATATTATAAGGGACCTGTGCCAACTTCTTTACAAAAGGTCATTCAAACACTAGAAAACCCTCACAAGGGCACACAGATCATGCAATTAAAAGGAAAAGAAATAGAGACAGAAAACTCCAGGATGAAAGTTGTCAGTTCCTGATACAGAGTGGCAGAAAGTCCTGTCCTGAGTGGATTGCCTAGACTGTTGAACCGATAAGGCTACTCTGCTGAAGCAACATGAACACAGGCTTAGCATCATCAAGGCAGATTTAGGTCTCTGAAGGTCATCCACCCCAGCGTCTTAAATGACTTGTTCAGGGTCACATAGGTTGCAGTAAATAACCGAACTAAGATTTGTACCTAGTTCCTCTGATTTACTCTTCCACAAACCGTACACAGTGAAGACTGATGAAACCAATTTAAATACAGACTGCACTGGGGTCGTTGTTGGGTTTACCAGTGTTCTAGATCTTTGGCCAGTTCATGCTACATTCACTTCAGGTTCTTTGTTTGTCCTGCTAAGTTGAGAGCTTTGCTAGAATAGGTTCTTTTCATGTGCTTAGAGGCAACATCTCATGGAGAGGGATGTTCTTCATGGGGTGATGTACAACCTGATCAGGAGAAAAGCAGGGTGATCACAGGACTAGATGCTTATAGATTTAGAATGAGAGCAGATCTTGGAGGTCATATATTGCAAAATTTTTCTTTTACATATGAGGAAACTAAGACCTGGAGAGGTTAAATGCCTTGCCCAAGGTCATACAGAAAGTAATAAAATGAGTCATAATTTGACCCCAGGTCCTTTGACTTCATATCTTTCCATTGTATCATTGTGGTCACAAGATATCTCTCCACTACTCAAATGAAGTACATTCTTAAAATGGTCAACATCCAGAACACTGTATGGGAAAAGTAAGGAAATGTCAAAATATTTTATCAGAATGGCAAGCTAAAATGACTGGCCTGGTAACAAGGTCATGGAGTATGGCTGCTGCACAAGATCTTCCCTCTCTCTCTCTCCCTTCCTTTGCCAATGATAGCAAAGCAAACTCACTCAGGGCCAAATATTCCTGACTGTGCTGATAATTTGAGAAAGTGATGAAAACTGCAGAATCATCATTCCACTCCCCCTCTTCCCCCAAGTCACTTAGTTTGAAAAGCAGAGTGATGCAGCAACAGTTCGGTTTAATAGATGTTGAAGTGCCCAGTTTGGGTAGGGTAGGGTACTAAGCATAATAGAGGAAATGAAGTCTTACAGTAAATGTATTCTTTGCTCACATGGCACTTAGAGTCTAGTAAGGGGATATGACTCCACGCGCATGTATACATATACATATATATATATACATATTGTTATAATCCTCATAGAATATAAGTGCTTGAGGGCAGAAAAATTGTTAGATTTTTGCTTTGAGTCCTTAGCTCTTACCACAGTGCCTGGCACATAGGAGATTTAATAAATCCTTGTTAAATGAATGAATAAATACTATAAAATGGTATATTAGTACATGAGAGGTGCAAACATAATGTTATAGGGGCCAATGTTACCATTGACCCCCAAATTGTCCAGTCCTCATTTTTTTCCATCCTTTCTCCATCCTTGACTTCTTTTGCCCCGATGGACGCTGCTTCCCACTTCTTCCTTCCTAACATTGTCTCTTTCCTTAGTTTTTATGACATTCTCCTTTTAAAATTTCCCTGCTTTTTGATCATTTCTTTTCATTCTTTTCTTGGGCTCCTCTTCCTCCTTATGCCCCCAATAGCAGGTTTCCCTCAAGCTTTTTATCCTTGATTACTTTCTTTCTCTTTTCAATCTCTCTTGAAGATTTCATTTATAAGCTTAGTTGGTCACCTCTGAAAGAATGATTTCCAAATACACCTTGCCAACCTCTCTTCCAAGACAAAAATCTTCCATTTCCTAATTCCTGCTGAACATTTCTTTCTTGATGTCAAGAAAAGACTATAAAAATGAGATGGAAATGATCACTGGCTTTGGAGTCAGAGGACTTGAAAGAAGCCAGAAGGCAGAGATGAGGAGGGAGAGATTTCTTGACATACAGGGTAACTGGTGAAAGTGCCCCAAGTCAGAGCTGGGGTGTCTTGTTTGAGGAGCAGTGTTATTGGTCTGCAGAGTGTATGGGTGAGAAAAGGGTGTAAGAAGACTGCCAAGGTAGTAAGGAGCCAGTTTTTGAAGGAGTTGGGTATGAATTATCCAACAATGTTCCAAATGACTGACTAAGCTACTTCCAATTCTGTGCTTTCCTGCCTATTATTCCCTACAGATTTGCAACAATAAAAGAGTATATCTACTCCTGCTGCTGCTCCAAGGTAGGGGCACCTCTCTTCCTCCTGATGTCCAGTGGGTAGACACTCCTTCTTTTATAGCATCAAACATAGGGCTTATCTGCCATACTTTTCCTTGCAATGTTTGTACCAAGAGCCTCATATCGTACAGGCTCCCACTAACAAATATTGCTTCAAGTGCACACCCTTTCCAGCCTTAGAAAGGGCTTTTACTGAGGTTATAATAAACTTGGAACTCAGTGATACCTTATTCTGCGTGGGCCACTAACACTGTATATATCCTCCAGTCACTTCAACCTCTACTTGTTGACTTCCCTATTTATTTTCATGACAATAGTTTTCAAAAGTTACCCAGATGTAAAACTTCAGTAATTATTTATTACTTCCTCTCCTCCACTGCTCAACTCTTATTAATTCAGTCAGTCAATCAATAAACATTATTAAATGCCTATTATATGCCAGGCACTGTGCTAACTGCTGGGGATACAAAGAAAGGCAAAAGGCAATCCCTGTGATCAGGGAGTTTACATTCTGCTGGGGGAAAAACATGCAAACAATGGTGTTCAAGCAAACTATAGACAATCAATAGGAAATAATTAACCAAGGAAGAGCACTAGAATTAAGGGGGAATGGGAAAGGGGAAAGAAATGAATATTTATATACATCCTACTAGGTGCCAGGCACTGTGCTGTACCTTCTTTTCACAAGTATCATCTCATTTCATTGGGAAAGACTTCCTTCTTAATATTTCTCTTCCTTTTGATTCCTATTAATACCAACCTATCTCCTGTCTCTTTATAAATAATTCAATAACTTCCTGATAAATGTCCTTGACTTGAGAAACTCACTCTTTCAACCTATCCTTCAAATACTACTAGGTTGACTTTTATTTAATTAAGCCACTCCCCAGCTCAAAAACCTTCAATGACTCCCCATTCCCAAAATGGTAAAGTCTAAATTCTTTACCTGACATTGAAAGTTCCCTATAACCTATTCCCAGTTGTCCTTCCAAACGAATCTTTTCCTGATTTTTTTTGCGTCATTTTCAGTCATATTTAATTCTTCATGATCCCATTTGGGATTTGTTTAGTAAAGATACTGGAGAGGTTTGCCATTTCCTTCTCCAGCTCCTTTTACAGATGAAGAAACTGAAGCCAACTGTGTTAAATGACTTGCCCAGGATCCCTCAGCTAGTAAGCATCTGAGGACAGATTTAAGTTCAGTTCTTCTTGACTCCAGGCCTGGTAGTCTATTCACTGAGCCACCTAGCAGCCCTACTTCCATACAAAGAATTCTCTGTCAGCTATTCTAAAGAACTTGACATTTCAGACACACGTTGAGCTTTTATATTTCTGTGCATTTGCTTGACTCTTTGCTCTGACTGGAATCTATGCTAAGTCACGTGCTACCCACCTTTTAAAATCCTGCTAGAATGGCATCTCTTAGATGATATCTGTGCTAACTAGGAGTCCCAGGAATAGTTTCCTCCTAGTGTTTTACTCCCAGAGTGACTCAACATATGGTATTAGTTTGTAAGTATTTGTAATTTTTAATTGCATTATTTTGTGATTGTGTCAACGTCATCACTGTGAAGCCAGAAAATGTGTCACTCCCATCATATCTAACACAATTCCTTGCCACACTGTTTATAGCGGCTGGATGACCCTGTGAAAATGGCTGTGGGCCTGGAATTAGGAAGACCTGACTTCAAATGTGGCATCAGACACTTGCTAACTCTTTGATACTAGGCAAGTTATTAACCATAGTTTCCTCAACTGCAAAATGGGGATAAGAAAAGTCCCTACTTCTGTAGATTGTTGGCAGATCAAATGAAATAATAGTACTTAGCATAATAATTGGCACACAGTGGGCATTTAATAAATGCTTATATTTAAAGCATTTTGAGAAGGGTCTGAGATATGCGCACACTTTGCTGACCTGATTCAGTGCCTTACATAGGGTATAAAAAGCAGATAAGCCAGGAATAGATCTCATCCTATATCTGCTGATGGCTTACAGTTATCAAGAATCAAAATGAAAACTTACCCGTACTAATCAGTTACTTTTTTTTGGTAATCTACATGTGTAAAATCTGTGTAATCATCAGTTGCTACACAAGTTTCTGGCTTAAACTGCTATCTGAAGTAAGGTTTCTTATTGACTGAAAACAGTAGAAAGAAAATCCAGCACCTGTTTTTGCTTTTTCATTTAAAGAGAATCTGCCAGGCATCCTTTGATATTCCTTGGTCCGCTTATGATGATTGGAAAAGAGAGATTGGAGAAAGAGAAGAGGAAGAGAGAAATAACTGGTATACTCAATAAAGATAATTGCAGTTATATTCCAGCATCATTTCCAAGAGGATTAAGAGCTATAGAAATTTTAGAAAGATATTGATAAGACCTTCTGAGTCAAGTTTGCATATACTATGACATTTGGTGACTTCAATGAGAAAGTGAGCATGAGGAAGGATGTCAAGAAGCATTTTGGAAAATATGATTCATATCTGAGAAATACAAAGGACTGAAGACTTGTAGACTGTTCAGAAGTCTCATGCCTTTAAACTATGTGTACTTTCTTCAGCAAGAGAATTGGGAGTCATAGGACATAGAAGTGGAAGAAATATATAAGGAAAATTACTTGATAAAATGGTAAAAAAAAAAAACCAGTGGAAGTAAAAATAAATCTACAGGGAATAATGGTAATCTTTGATTTTCCTTAGCTATTTTGACTTGTAGTTTGACACAATTGAAATCATTTGATCCCAAGAGCATTCATTCACAGATGAAAATGTCAGGAGGTCAATGAATAAATGTAAAATGGAGTAGGCTTGCTCCTCCTGTAGTGATCCATTTACATCCTCCACTCCATTTAGACACTAACACTTTTGTCTCCAATGTGTTATATTAGAAAGCAGAAGTGCTGCTTAAGAAGATGAATCCAGAAAGATCAGATGAACCAAACCAAGTGTGTACTAATTGTTCAACCCAAAACAATTTTGAAATCCAGGGATCCAGTTTTGATCAAAGGACCATATATTTTGTTGGACTGTTACACAATTTATCGTTCCTTTGAGATGACCTCACAAAAAGTAGTGCAGAAACTGCATTCAGAAATGCATAATACAAACTTGCATTCTATGGGAAACCACCTCACTGCAGCTCAGTAATGACCTGTGTATTGTAGTCTGCTGATTTTTCATTGGATGGATCATTTTACAAGATGTCTCAGAGAAAAGAAGATGCCAAAAGAATGGGGAAAAACTCACTGATGATATTCCTGTCCCCAAAAGGTGATCCATAAGACAAACACTGCACCTTAAGCTTACTTTCATATCTTTGCAAAGTCTTTATGAAAAGAACCCTCAGAGACTGAAGATATTTTTGATAAAAATATCAAATATCACAAAAATATCACAGAGAATTTTAAAAGCAATTGTCAAAAGCAGACCCCATCATAACAGTGACACAGCAGATAAAATAGTGCCGAAAATATGTTCTCTTGCTCTGCTCATTTTTAGTTGATTACCAAAAATATATTTGTTTTGATACAGCAGTCCTAAAGTTTCTTCTCCAGCAAGGAGGTCTTGTGCACTTATGAACTTATCAAGCTCGTACAAGATTTCTTGATAAAAGTCATCACAGAGTTAACCTTGCTCAATGACCCTCTGATTAATGTCAAGTGAAGCATAAAGCAGAGAGATATCATTTCACAAAGAGTATTCACAGTTGACATAGGCAATGAATGGTTCATGCAGGATACAACTAGGAGAGGTGTCCCCGCTAGTGTTTCTGTTTGTAGATAATATTCACCATAGAGATTGAGGTCTTTCAGATGCTTCAGTTTGAGGATAATATCATGCTCACTGTATGTATCAAGTCAGAGAATGTTTTATGGCTTCCTCGATGAAATCCATGATTACTCAAGAAATCAACCTACTGATCCATATAGGAAATGGATACAGAGTACCTGCTGTCCAGGCTGTGCTTTGGTGTTAGATTACTAGACTCCTGAGTTAGTAGTTCAGTAACTGTATCTGAAATAGATAAAGTTGTATTGAGAACAGGATAGATTACATTTGCAAGTTATGCAATATTTGAGGGGATTTTAAGCTCTAAACTGGCACAAAATCGCATATTTTTATACAAAGGTTTTCTCAGAGATACTCTATGGTTACAAATTTTAGAACAATATGATCTCTTAAAAATCAGGTGGACCCAAAGAACAACGGAGAAGGTGGGCATCGATACATCCCAACATTTCATATCATGACGAATTTATGGTCCTAAAGCAGTGACCATATAATTGTTCTGGTCACAAAGCTTCAGTGGCTCTAAATTGCCTTTAGTATAAAAGGCAGACTTTTTTATCTGGCATTTAAAAACCTGCATATCTGGTTTCAGTCTAATTTCTAGGCTTATTGCCCACCTCACGTACTCTGTTTCAGGCAAACTGGAGGTCTTGCTTTTTGTGGTTTATGTGGTTTGTGACATTCCATTTTCCTCCTCCATATCTTGGCCAAGGCTGTTACCAATACCTTGAATGTACTCCCTGTCCACATTTGCCTCTCAGAATCCCTATATTCCTTTAAGGCTTAGTTCAGATGCCATCTCTTACATAAGACCTTTCATTGTTTTTCCCAAGTTGTTAATGTCTTCTCCACCAATCGCTCCTATTACTTGGTATTGTGTGTGTGTGTGTGTGTGTGTGTGTGTGTGTGTGTGTGTGTGTATACACTTTACCTTTACTTATCTGTATACATGGTGTCTCTTCCTCCTGTAGAATATGAGATCTTTGAGGATTCAGAATGTTTTTTTTTATCTTTGAATCTCTAGCATCTAATGCAATGCTTGACATGTAATAGATGATTAATAAATGCTTATTGAATGGATAACATAAAGACAAATAGTGACATAAGGAATTTCGTTGAGGAAATATACGAAGAGAGATGATTGGCTAGTCTATAATAGACAAACAGCGCAAATGTTACGTTGATACTTCTGAATGTATTACAATCTTCAGTAATGGTAAGGGGGTGCTAATGTAACTGAATTTATAGATCAGTTGAAATATATGTATTATAGGAGGTCAATCCCTGTGACTGAGAGGCTGTGTGGCATAACTGATGGGGAGTCATCCTTAGACTCAGGAAGATGTATGTTCTATCTCCTACACATAATGCCTGTATGACCTCCATTTACCTTGAAGTTTCCCCAGCTAATTATCTAAGACTATACACTATAAGTTGCAAATAAGGCTCTGATATACATTTACAAAAGGAATTCCTTACCACGAGTTCCATCCACTGATAAAACCACAAGTCCAGTATTTTTTTAAAAAAATGGATATAGACTTTTTAGTTATATACACATAAATGAGGATGCTTTTTAACCATGAGTTCTGACCAGGATTCAGAGCCACAAGACAGATTAGTCCTATATCATTTAGCAATAATACTTTAATGTCAGTAACAGTTCACTCAAATGAATAGGTGACCTTCTATGAGATATCTTTCCTCCATAGGGCACTCTGATTCTTTTATGGATTGTATCATGACTAAACATTGAGGCTAAAATCCAGAGAGTGCTAAGGTTGGGAGGAGGAACAGGAGATGGGGCTATGGAGGTCATTTAATTTGGTAATTGTTTTAATAATCATTTGATATATACCTAAGAGTTATTAATTAACTATAACTTTGTCACTTAAAATGATTTTGATAGATTCATTTATTGATTTATTTATTCTCATTTGAGGACTGGAGAGATAATGAAATTCTTCTCTAAGGTTACACAGTCACCTTTCTCTTATCATATGGGTATTCCTTTGGAAAGGTACAGAGAGCAGCCCATCTCTCCTCATATCATCTTATCTATCCATGCCTCCTGATAAATCATCCATAGAGAGTCTGTGTTTTGGAGTCCTTCCTCTGATTCTCTGTAGATAGCATAAACTCCAGTAGAGCATGTAGGCTCTCCAGTAATTTTGGCTCTTGCCACACAATCAATACACATTTATTAAGCACCTACTATGTGCCAGGTACTGTGCTAAGCACTGCAGATATCAAAGGAGTCAAAAGACAGCCACAACCCTCAAGGAACTCACAGTATAATGGGGGAGACAACAAACGAACTATATACAAAACAAGCCACTTCCAGGATAAATAAGAAGTAATTAACAAAGGGCAGGTACTGAAATTAAGAAAGGTTGGGAAAGGCTTCCTGTAAAAGGTGGGATTGTAGTTGGGAATTTTTTAAAAAAATCAAAGAGTTCAGTAGTAGGATCATAAGACGGAATACATTGTGGGACAGCCAGAGAAAATGCCCAGAGCCAATAGAATCTCTTGTACATGGAACCACCAGGAGGCTAGTGTCACTGGATCAAAGACTATATATCAAGGAATGAGGTGTAGGAAGACTGGAAAAGCAGGAGGGGGCTAGGTTATGAGGGGCTTTGAATACCAAAGAGAATATTTTTATTTAATCCTGGAGGCAATAGGAAGCCACTGGAGTTAATTGAGTGGGAGATTGGGAGAGTTGTGTAACATAATTAAACCTGTGCTTTAGGAAAGTCACTTAATGGCTGAATGGAGGATGGATTGGAGTGGGGAGAAACTTGAGGCAAGCAGCCCCACCATCAGGCTATTGCAGTAATTCAGGCATAAGGTGATAAGGGATTGCACCAATGTTTGCAGTATCAGAGGAGAAAAGGGCATGTCTGAGAAATATTGCAAAGATGAAATTGAGAAGTCTTGTGAAACAGCTTAGTGCTGGGAGGTGAGAGATAGTGAGGAATCCAGGATAGTAGTGCAGCTGAGGGATTGGGAGAAGGATGTTTCTCTCTTCAGTAATAAAGAAGGTAGGAGACAGTGAGGGTTTGGGGAAAAGATAGTGAGTTCTGTTTTGGACATATTGAGTTTAAGATGTCTGTTGTTCATCCAGTTAGAGATGTCTGAAAGGCAGCTGGAAATGTGAGACTTAAGATCAGTAGAGTGTTTAGGTCAGATAGGTAGATGTGAGAATCATTAGCATAGAGATGGTTGTTAACTCAATGGGCATTGATGAGATAACCAAGTGAAGTAGTATAGAGAAAGAAGGGAAAAGGTTCCAGAAAAGAACTTTGAGAGACACAAAGTTAGAGCTCATGATCTGAAAAAGGATCCAGCAAAGATGCAGAAAAAGAGTGATCAGATAGGGAGGAAGAGAACTACCAGAGAGTTGTATCCCAAAAACTTAGACTATCAGAGAGAGAGCATGTGATCAACAGTCTCAAAGGCTACAGAAAGGTCAAGAGAATGGGGACTGAGAAAAAGTCATTGGATCTGACAATGAAGACATCATTAGTAACTTTGGAGAGAGAAGTTTGGGTGGGATAATAAGGTTGCAAGCCAGCTTGTGAGGGGTTAAGAAGAGAGCAAGAGGAGAGAAAGTAGAGGCACCTGTTGTAAATAGGCTTTTCAAGTTTAGCTACAAAGGGCAGAAGAGAAATTATCAGGTAAAAATCAGGTAAAAGATTTTTCAGGATGGAGAACTCATGGGCATGTCTGGAGAATAGGAAATGAACCAGCAGACAAGGAAAATCTGAAAAAAAGTGAAAGAGGGAGAATGAGAGAGAAGACAATTTATTGGAGGACATAGGTTGGAATGGGATTTCTTGAACAAGTAGAAGCCACACGACTAGCCAATCTTCTTACATCATGTGGATTCCATTTGGGCATGGAGACTGTCCAGTGGGTAGTCTTTGCTCTTGCTATTTGACTGGCTCATCTTTATTTCCAGACACACATTTATCTGGTGACATCCTTGGTGCTACTTCCCTTTCATTGTCCTTCATTGTTAATGTGTTTTGGACTAGTCATGTTAACCTTGCCCTTTGGGTGACCCTTAGTTTTAATTCTTCTAAAACTGAGGTATTCCATGAGTTGCAGCCATGCAGAATTACTGGAACAATATTGTTTAGAAGATGGGCACCATTGGAGGGAGAAGCTTGAGATCATTAAAAGGCCTGCACAGTGTCTGAAAGGCAATCCACTTCCTTCCCTTCCATTTGATTCTTGGCCTAGTTCATGTTTTTTATTAAATCTTGTGTTCGTCTGTCATTGCCGAATCAGAGAAATGATGATATGACTTGCACTTGACTTTGTTTTGAGTGAGGGAGGGCTGTGAAGGTCACCAGCCTCACTTCTCCTCCAGGTTATCTGAATCCAGAGACCTGATACTCCTCAGGATGACTGGAGATAACCCAGGATGCACTGAGAGGCCTTGGGCCCTTTAGGCTAAGGTCTTTGCAGCACTCACTTAGGGTGAGGCAACGCCCATTCATTGAATTGGCCTGTTTAAGAAAGTAGTCAGGGCATGGCTCCTTTAAGGTCAAGAAAAAGAAAGACAAAATGAAAGAAAAAAAGATGTTGAGTTTAGCTTGGTCTCAAGACCCTCCAGAAATGAATATAATTATTACATAGTCACTTACCCTACTGTGTTTCACAGAGTTAAGTGCAATTATAATTCACGTTCAGCAGAGACAAATTAAGAGTTGTAGCAAGGCATACGTATTATCTTCAGTGACTGGGAAGTGAAGAGTGGAGCAGAAGACCCTAAATGGCTCATTCTGGAAAGCACTTGCTTCAGCAAAGAATTTGATCCCCAGGTAACTCAGACAAGAATATATCCAGATGCTCAGAGGAAACACTGCAGTGCTGGGCAAATGGACATCCTAAAGGTCCTCCTTGTGGGAGTGCGGCCTTTCTTCATCAGAATGGATGGAGGGCTGGCCTGGGCCTGAGGGAGACCTGGGTTTAAATCTAGCTCAGACACTTAACTAGCTAACAACTAGTTACACAGCTAGTGTGACTCTAGGCAAGTACTTCTTTGTGCCTTGATTTCCTCATCTGTAAAATGTAACAATAACAACTATTTGTGTATGTGTGTGGGATATCAATACCCCTATATAGTGCACGCACACACGTACGTGCTCTCTATTGCCCACACACATGTATTAGAAGGAGGGAGAGAGGGAAAGAGATGTCTATTATATGTGCGTGTATGCGCATACATACACACACATATATAATTAATGATCCTCATTATTGGAAGATGCAAATTGTTTGACTTGCTGAATTTATTTGTAACTCCAAAATCAATCCTTGCAGTGTTTTCTTAGTCATTTGCAGACATGAACGGAGTGGAAAAATCTGGGTTACTGAAGTCGAACAAGGCTGTCCTATTGTAATCAAGTGCCCTTTTCACATTCTATTTAAGGCTACATTTTTTACATTTTGTGCTTTTATTGATAATTTTACTATTTCACATGGTCCCCAAGCATAGGATTGAAGTACTGTCAAGTGTTCTCAGCTCAAGAAGTCTCGATATGCCTTACGGAGGAAATACAGGCATTCAGACATGAGCTATAGCGCTGTTGGTCATGAGTTCAATGTGAATGAATCAACAATAAGGCTGCTGTCTGTCCTTCATTTTCAAACAGGGCCGATGACATCATGGGGCAATATCTTGGCTTGCATGTGCATTGGATTTAAGTGAGCAGAACTACACAAAGTTGTCAGCTTCACTCTCTTTCAGAGTTATCAAAGTTTCCAGTGCCAGGACAGAGGTCAAAATGATAAACTACATCCAGGAGAAGGAAGAGCAAATTTGCAATGTGTATGTGAGGCCATTCTAGAAAGTACTACAGTAGATGCTGTGACCAGAGGTTCCCAGGACCCAAACCCATATTTCTCCTAGGAGCAATGGTTCAGTATTCACTAATTCAGTGTTCATGATGACTTTATAGGACATAACTACTGCAAATGACAAAAATGAATTGCTTGTGTGTGTATATATGCATATACATACACACACATACATGCACATGATTTTTAAAAGACTGGTTATGTATACATATGTGTGTAAGTGTATACATATATGTGTACATACATACAGTCATATACATACGTATAAGTGTTTTATGTGTGTGTTTGATATATGTGTGTATATGTATGTGTATATACACATATGTATATACACATACGTATATACACATATGCAGCTCTCCCTTTAACATTATGACTGAGTTCTTCATCATGGTTTCAACATATAGCAGGTTGGCAGAGGAAATTGAATCACAATTTTTGGCGAGCTTTGTGGAAGCTGCAGACAATATGATGGCTAGCAGATGAAATTGAAAAAAAGTATTTTTACTTGATGTTAATCCTCCTATAGCATATGACCAAATACTTAGCCCAAATTTTACAATAAAGTATTGTAAATACCCCATAAAAGAAAAAGAAGAAATTCACACTTCTTCTCTGCTATGAAGAGAGAACCAAAAAATTTTACATGCACTTTCTAGATTATGGGGGCACTGTGCCCCTAATCCCCAATGTGGAAGGGATAACTGTATAAACTGACTTTATGCCATTCCAATGTGTTCTTATCTATGTTGCCTCTACCAATGCAATCTGCATCTCCTCCATGACTGTCCATCCTCCGTGTCATTCTTCCATAACATCTTCATCTGATACCTCTACTTTGAGTCCTCACAGGCTATGATGATAGAGTACGTGCTCTGCTTGATGGGAAGACTTTGAGTCAGGACCCTGTCACAGATGGCATCTATTTGTTAAAGTCCCTGCTACCTAAGTGTGGAGAGGTTCAGTGACTCTAGGCTGGTTGTGTAGTAATGTATTCTCTGGCCATGGCAACTCAGGAAACATTTTTTTAAAATGGCCTTCGTCTTTGGTGCTCTTTCTGTTAAAAGATGATAGAGAGTTGGAAAAGGGGGCTGACAGCACTTGAATTATACAATTTTGATGTAATAACTTTGATTATATATGAGTAAGAAAAAAATGCCTTCATGGTAAAGGAGTTCCAGAGAAAGAAGTGACAGCAAAACTCATGAATTGATTTAGGGCAGAGGAATCATGACTCCTCGTCTTTGTCTAAGTTGAGTGTCTGCCCAAAAGTCCCTTACCAGGCTGAAGTTTTTAATGCTGAGGCTAGAGAAATCTCAGGAGCAGTGATTATAGTCTGGGTGTCCTTGGAGGTCTTCAAGACCCTTTCAATGTATCCATGAAACCAAAAGCAATTTTCATCATAATACTTAGATGTTTTCCTTTCTGATGTGGTAAATATCACATAGTCTCCATAAGCCAAAGTCATTTAGGGAGAGGTCCTCAATAATTTGTAAGTATATAAAGGGATCTTGAGACTAAAAAGTTTGAGAATCACTGTTCTGTTAGAAAACCTTATACTCAAGGGATGTCACCTAGCCAACAAGAGCTCCATGGACCTCAGCCAAAACTACACAGTTCAAGAAAGATATCTTTAATCTTTTAGAGAGGTTTAACTGATCTCTTACTTACCAGTGAAGTGTAGCTTAGCCTGGCTGCTACCAATGAATAACCTTTTATGGGGAAATTGGTTTTCCCACAGCCAAAGTTCATTGATGGTCCCAAAGATTTCCTTTCCTTTTTTCCTTTTGAATGTCCTTACCTTTCTGTATTTCTTAGTAGGAAGATAAAGCTGATTTTTCATTCTTCTCTTTAGTAGTGGTCCTATTATTCCAAACCCTGCCTTTCTCCTCCTTTTCAACCCCCAATATCGTAATGTGAGAGAGGCTATGCAGAGGTATCAATATCCTGGCTGAGTAGCCTTGCTCTGTTTGCATTCCTTCTTTAGCATTCAACCCACACTGCAAAGATTTCTGCATGCAGTGCTACCTACAGGTTGTTTTTTATATGTCAAAAGCCTCCAGAGATTTTACTCTGCCTTGAATTCTGCAAAGCTATTTACAAACTTTGCAAGAAATTTAATAGCAGTAGAAGGAAGAGGGACTGCCTTTTGATTTCTGAGTTGAACACTTTTCCTCTCTGACTTCAACTTTGCATCTTATGTAGAAACCCTTTGGAGTTTATTGTCTGACTTTCGTTGACTTGAAGCAAGGCTTTGACCACCCCTGGGGTCCCCAATTTTAATTTTAAAAAGGCTAGTTTCCTTTTCATGCACAGCAGAACCGGGTCCTAGTCATCCTAGCCATCCCATATTGGGTCTGTGTTTCTGAAGAAGAATGAAGCCAGGTGAAGGAGAACACAAAGACCTTAAGTCTTTCTCTCAAAACACAGCATAGCCCCCTTTCACACAGCATCTACTGTCACAGACTTTTTTTTAATCCATGGGAAGATTGTTTTTATATTTTACTCACATTTGAGAGTTGTCTTAAGGAGGTTTACAAACATCTCTTCCTCAAGGAGGGGAAGCTTACATCAGCAAAGTATCTTCCAAATAGAACATATGCTCTGGCAGGGACATATGGGGAAGCATTTTTCTCATTTGTAACATGTAGTTACAGCCTTAGTTGCATGAGAAGAATATTCTGAATAAAAGTGGGAATAAAAGGGCACATGGGTCCATCACATAGCAGTTTACATCTTTATTTTAGGCACTGGAGAGTTGAGACCGAGAATCCCTCCCCACTACCCCTCCCCACATCCCTTTGGTAGAATATCTTAGACCTCCTCCTATAATATATAATAGTGTTTATGGATTTTTCTTGTTGTATTAGTTACAGATTTTAAAAAATCCTTCCCTCATTAAGTAGTCTATAAAATTCATGGTTATGTTAGGGAATAAAGATATTTTATGGCCATGGGAAATGACTTTTATTTGGAATGGCTGTTTTTCTGCACTTCTCCTGCCAAAAGGGAAGGAAATGTTACAAGCTGCAATCCTTAAAGCTGGAGCACCTCGTGGCTGATGTTTCCAAAGCATCAGCTTCATTACCCCCACCTCGCTGCTCCAACTTCATCTTTTCTTGTGATTACACAATTCTCGTTTATGAGACTGTTGCAATAATGTGGAAAGCAGTATAAAAATGGATCTGGCAAAGTTATGCTTCATATAATATTAAGTTTCCATCCCTGGAAAAGTCTACTAACAAACTTGGATTTGAACAGATGCTAGGGGAAAAAATAAACAAAGAAGAAAAAAACTTCTGTCCTCTGCCCAGACATTGAGAATGTTAACAGGAATGAAATCTGTGCAGATTCTTGTCATCTGGCAGAGATGGGGATGATGTATGAGCTATGATCAGATGCATAGTCTAGTTAGATGACTTGCACAAGAAGCTTAACTGAAGATGAGATTTGGGGGAAGGTAGGAAGAATGGTAAATCGGATAAAGCTTGTTGGTTTTTGTTTTAGTAGAACATATATTGCTAAGAATCCTAGATGATTGAAAGGGACCTTAGAATCTATCCCCTCATTTTACATTTGAGGAGACTGAGGCCCAGGGAAGTTAAATGACTTGTCTAAATTAATACAAGTACACATCAGAGGCAAGATTTGAACAGAGATCCTTCGAGTACTGAATGTAGATACTACTCTTTCTATTTTTCATAGATGGTACAGTGGATAGTAAGCTGGACTTCAGGAAGAGCTGAGTCCAAATATGGCCTCAGACATTTCCCAGATGTTTGACCGTGTACAAGTCATGTAACTTTTGTCAGCCTCAGTTTCCTTATCTGTAAAATGAGCTTAAAAATAATACCTACCTCCCAGGGTTGAGGTGAAGATAAAAATGAGATATTATTTATGAATTTGAAAAATGTAAAGCCCCCGGTAGATCCTAGTTACTTATGTGATGATTGCAACAGATTATAGTAGCTGAAGGACGTTGTTGTTTAGTCGCTCAGCTGTGTCTGACTCTGACCCCATGGATCATAGCCCCCCAGGTCCATTTCTCCTCCACTATCTCTCCAAGTCTGTCCAAGTTCATGTCCATTTTTTTCATGACACTATCTATCCATTTCATCCTCTGCCATCCCATCCTCCTTTTGCCTTCAACCTTTCCCAACCATTAGTCCTGTCTTCTCATTGTGTGACCCAAGTATCTAGGCTTCAGTGTCAGTATTTGAATAGTGTGAATTAGTTTAAGTATTGACTGATTTGATCTCCTTGCTGCCCAAGGGACTCTCAACAGTCTTCTCCAATACTACAACCCAAAAGCATCTATGCTGCGACACTCAACTTTCCTTATAGTTCAACTCTCCCCTCCATACATTACTACTGGAAAACCCTGCAGGATGAGGACATGCACATTTCTCCAGCATCTCAAAAACACAGAAAATCAGATTCAAGGCACAACACAAAATTCAATGCAAATGGGTTCCAGATCACTGCTTCCCCCACAAGGTTAGAACTAACTTTTAGCAGAGTTAAACTACATCATGGCTGTTATTATAAGTTTGAATGCTCAAAGGGTTTCAGGTTACATCTTCTCTATGTATTAGAGGCAAAGTCATAACAGAAAAGTTTCAATAAACACATATGAAAAGCCCTTTTGGAAAAATAATTTGCATATTTCCTAGAGACTAGTCCTAAATATGAGAAAAATGAAGAACAGATTGTATTAAAGTAAATATTAAATGGGAGAGGGAGGGCCATTACAACCTGGAAAGTGGAGAACCAGTTCCCAAACCAACAGAATGAAATAGTTGTACATTATCAATGAGAAATCATGTGTAGTTCAGCTGTCATTGACTTTTTCATTGTGCCCTCTGGTGGAAAAATGTATAAATCACAGTTTTAGAATTGGTGTCTTTTATGCTAAGCTCTCAATAGCACTTTAATTTCTTCATCACCCCACCCCTAGTCCTCTTGAATGTTAGAACCACATGGAACCTTAAAACCAGAAGGAACCTTAGGAGTCACCTGGTCCAAGCCCTTGATTTTATAGAGAAGGAAGTTTTAGGACTAGAGAAGTAAAATTAGATACCCAGGGTCACCTATAGAGTTAGAGACAGATCAGGAACCAGAAACCTTCTCTCAAATTCTAGGTAGCGCTCTACTGACGACATCATACTATTAGCAAGCCTTATTTCAGGGTAGAATTATCCATTTGACTGGACTCTGTAAGACTCTATTTCTACAGTGCTCTAAGGCTTACAAAGGCTTACCCCCTCAAAGCCCATGAAGAAAGGAGTGAAAGTATTATCTCTAGTTTGAATGTAACCCAAAGCCCAAAGCCCATTAGCATGAGATTCTCTCCTCATTAAGAAAGATCAATGTCCCTCCCTTCTGTGAGGAGTTAGGTGAAATTGTGGGAAAATGGGAGAGAAGACATCTGGTCTGTTAGTGTTAGGGCTCTTCTGACTTCTAGTTTCAAGAGAGAAAATGGATGATGCCAACCCCTCTGCAGGGTCACTAAGAAGGAAAGACTAGGAAGAAGCTGGCATATAGAACTTTGATCATTTCCACAGTCCTAACTGCTACACTAGAGAGTGTAGAGAATTTCCCCTTAGATAAGATGACTCTCTTTCTTAATTGATCTGAGTTACCATCCTCCCAAAGGGAAAATTCATTCATTCTTTGTATTGTCTGGTGTATATTCTCATATTTATACATTCCTTGACATCTGTTTTGCTATTGACTTGGATAAACGCTTTTTTTCTTATTTGCCCTGTGTGTGCATTGTGAAACTGGTATTCAGTAGGAAAAGAGTCAAGCCTGGTCTGTAAAGCTTAGGGTTGCTCTTTCATCATTAAGAAGGTGATCAGGAATTCATCTTGAAACTGAAATCTATATCCCCTAGATTAATAATATTGAAAGGAGAAGATAGATGTCACTTTAGCCTGGTATCCCTTCATTCTGAGAAGAGCATAATGGACAAGTTTCTGGCCCCAACTTCCTACTTTCCTCCCTGTAATGAGTTAAAGTATGCCTTGGAGAAGACGGGGAGGGAGAGGGGAGACACTAGAGATGTCTATGTTTGCCTCCCATGAATCACCCCATGCTACATGTAGAGGACAGCCATGTTCCATACAAATGAGGAAACTGAGATCCAGAATGACTCAATGATTCTTGATGGTATTGCTAGGAAGGGGCAGAATTGGAACTCAAACTCAGGTCTCCTCATTCTGAGTTTTGTATTTTTACCAGTCTTCTCTCCTGCCTCCATAAAGTCATATCATCGTATTTTATAGCTGGAAAGGATCTTGGAGAATAACTTTTCCGAAATCTCAAGGTCAAATTGCATACTTGTTTTAAGGGTATACAGTGTTCTTCTATTTACACTCCTATGGTCTAAAACATGGTTTTTGCACATTTATTTTATATAGTAGTCTTCTCTTTGCATCTCCTATGATCCACAACATGGTTTTTGCACACTTGTTTGAAGGGTCTCCAGTATTTTATTTACACTCCTCTGGTCTATGATGTGATTTTGCACACTTGTTTTAAAAGTAGACAGCATTCTTCTCTTTACACTCCTATGGTCTGAAACATCGTTTGTGACCAGATTTGTTAGTGCAATTGCGTTTTTGTTCAGAGGGGCTAAAAAGTAAACAATACATGTGGAGGCTACAAGCAGGAATCCCAGGCTGTCTTGGGTTTGAATTCCCTGATCTGGTCCAACTACTTCATTATTTAGACAAGGAAACTGATTTTTTTGCAAGACATTTTCCTCTTTTGGACCTTAGTTCCCCCATCTATAAAATGAGGTATGTTTGGATTAGGTGATCTTTAAAGTTTCTTTCAATTCTAAATTGCCCATATTTATCCCCCTTTCTACTCATTATTAAGGCACTGGACCTGTGATTTCATTAGCATAGAGAGAATACCCAGTGAGGAAACCCCTGTACCAATGTAAGGTCAGCATGATGTCTGCCATTTGTCTTCGTAGAGAACTGACAAGTTAAGTGATATACCCAGATTGACACAGAAAGGATAAGTCAGAGGCAGCATTTGGAGCCAAGTCCACTGTATTCCAGGTTGGCTCTCTCATCTACCATGCCACGTATTCCCAACGTATTAAATAATATTAAACATTTAATTACACCAGAATCCCAGAATCTCATCTCAGAGTTAGAAGGGACCCCAGACTCTATCTAATTCAACCTGTATCTGAATGAAGATCACTTTTGTATCATTTCTGACAAATGGTCATGTTTAAAAAAAAAATAGCTCCTGAAGCATTTTGAAATAGCCCTAACTGATAGGGAGCTTTTCCTTATGTCATGTTCAAATTTGCCGTATGATAACCTCCACCCATTGTTCCTGATTCTGCTTCTTAGAAGCACAAAGAACAAGGCAAATCTCCCGGGGGGGGGGGGGGGGGGGGGGGGGGGGGGGGGGGGGGGGGGGGGGGGGGGGGGGGGGGG
>CM053771.1:505265788-505277885 GCA_028658325.1 Potorous gilbertii | reverse complement strand
AGTCACACACAGGATAAGTAGCCAAATTAGAATTTAAATGCCTAACCTCTGACTTTGTATTTTCCACTATCTCACACCATCTCTAAACAACTAACAAATGTAAGATATTCAATAACAAGTTCCTGTCTTGCTGTTCTATAATGAAGGCCCTGTAGCCTGAAGTGGGAAGGCCATCTGGTACGGTGGCAGCAGCACTTCCTCTAGGTTCACATCCTGTTTCTGATGCATACTACCTGTTTGGCATTCACAAATCATTTAGACATCTTATGCCTCCATTTCCATGTTCTAAAATGTGGGACTTAGGCTCAATGGCCTTTGAGGAGCCCTAGCACTAGTCCTCTAGTACTGAGGATAAAACTTACAATACCTCTATGTCCTTGATGACCTAAACTTCCTCCTGTCTCAATCATCAAAGAAAATTAATCCTACATCTTCTTCTGAAATCCCATAGGTTCCACATATTTCTTAGAAGGAAAACCTACAGGAACACACTAACATTTTCTCGTGACAAACATTTTTAGTATGTGTTTCAAATCCAGTTGCCATATTTCTGAAAACTATTGGGTCTTCCCCAAAGGGAGACCTATGTGAACACCCAATATCATTTACTTTGAAGGCTTACTTAAATAGAGTAACCTATGATATGAGGCCCTATTCTCAAAGGCCCAACTGACTGAGTCTAGATTCTTTAAGATTTTGTGCCAAAACAAAGTTTGTGTCTGGAGATTTAGGCCTGCAGCCAGCCTTCTATTAAGTCACCCCTGCTTAATAAAGGACCTGATTTTTACATCTTAGGGACAAATAAAATGTACCCTCTGATTCTTTCATCAAAGGGTTAGTCCAGGGGTGGGGAACCTGTGGCCTTGATGCCACAACTAGCTCTCCAGGTCCTCAAGTGTGGCCTTTTGAATCCAAACTTCAAGGGTTACACTTGAGGACTTAGAGGGCAACATGTGGCACTTGAGGTCTCAGATTCTCCACCCCTATGTTAGTCAAATTGTACCAAGTTCTAAAGGCAAACCTGAGTTGTTTCTTATGGTGCCAAGTTTCAAGTGGGCTTCAGTTATCTCATAAACCCAGAATCTAGGTCCCCCTAGATGACAAAGGATATTGAAATTGTATATTCATATATGTACATAAACATATATAAACATCTGTGTATAAATATATATAAACACACACATACATCAGTTAGATGATACAGTGCATAGAGTACCATACCTGGAGTAAACCCTTCCTGACCTCAAATCTGTTTTCACACAGTTGCTAGCTGTGTGATGCTGGGCAAGTCACTTTGCCTTGTTTGCCTCAGTTTCCTCATCTGTAAAATGATCTGGAGAAGGAAATGACAAACCACCCCAATACTTTTGCCAAGAAAACCTCACAAGGGAGCATGAAGAGTTAGATGTGACTGAAAAAAATGAGACAAATAATACATATACATAAATACAGCCATACATATATATATGTATATATATATATATAAATGTATGTGTGTGTATATATATGTATACACACACACACACACACACACACCTTCTTCATGAGGGCCTTCCTGATCTCTCCCATTTATAACCTGTCTCCTTGAAAATTACATAGTATTTGTCTGTGTTTTGTCTATACTCACATAACTGCATGTCATTTTCCCAATAGAAAGTAAGATCTTTGAAGATAGAATCTCTTTCATTTTTGCCTTTGGAACCTCAGCATCTATCCCAATGCTTAGCCCATAATAGGTGCTTAATAAATATTTGATAACTGATTGACAAGGTAGAAACTCAGATAACTTTTAATTTTATTTCATACATGACAGGCTTGGGAAGTAACTTCAACATTCTCAGTTTCTTCAACCTTTCATCATACAACTTAACTTGAATCTCCTCAGCATCCTGGGTGCTTGTCTTCCTTTGAATATTCTTCATTTTCTCAATACCCTCTCTAGAATGCGGTGTGCATGTGCACGCACACACACAAACACAAACATGCACACACAAACACACACACACATACATACAGTCCTACATTATTTGTGTTGTGACCAGGGCAGAGGACAATGGAACTGTTGAGTACTGAACTTACACCTCGCAATGCCGCTACCTATGTTTGTAATTGCTTTCTTGATTGTAAAATAGTTTGATTGACACAGAGTCCACATTTCTCTAAAGCCTCAGATCAATTTTCTAGCTAAACTGCTATCTAACCATACTTTCTCCATTTTGTTCTGATGAAGACCGATTTTTTAACCCAAATAAAGAATGAGATTTCAGTTGATCCTCATTAAATTTCATCATATTTAATTAGTCTCAATAATCTATGATATCAGTCTTAGAATTTTGCATCCTGGTTCTAACATTCAGTGTGTTAGTTAGTTAGTTAATTCTCTTGCTGAACTTTGCATCATTTGCCAATTGATAAGTATGCTATCAGTAGCTTTACCTAAGTCATTGAGAAAATTGATCTATAGCACAGATATAGCACAGTTCAGCAAAGATACTTGAAGAGCTCCTCCATTGGCAAAATTCTCCTTCATGAACTTCATGTTCCAGACAAACTGACTTACTCACTCTTCTTCAGAGATGTCCTTCAATCTCCTGCGCTCTAACTTTGTAGGGGATGCTTCTACATGTGGAATGTACTCACTGGCCTCTCTGAGAATTCTTAACTTCCTTTAAGGCTCAGCTCATTTACCACTTACTCTGGTATTACATCCTTGGCTTTTATGCTCTTTCCCTCCTCATATTGTCTACTATTTACTTATCTGTTTACATAGGAAAAATAAGCTCCTTGCTACAGTGGAAAGATGCCAACTCTATAGCTGTCTGGAGATTCTGGGTGCAATCTGGCCTCTGATGTCTACAACCTGTGTGACCTTCAGCTTGGGCCTCCAAGGAAGCCCAAAGAGGGCCCTCCAAGGTCCCTTTTAGCTCTAGATTGAGGACCCTAGGACTGTCTCATTTTGTATTCCCAGAACTAAGCACAATTCTTTGCCCTTAGTAGGCTCTTCATAAATGTGCAGAATTAAATTGAATTTGCTGTAGAACAGCTTTGGCACAATCAAGTAAGAGGGAGTATAGTACCTGCCCTGGCAGACTGTGGCCAGAAAGCCAGTAATGTCCTCAGGACCCAAATGGTATAGTTTAATTTTAACTGATATGTAAGGATCTGTAATAGCTAATTATTGCACTGTAAGACAAAGGAGAGATAGACAGATAGATATAAATATACACATTCATGTATGTATGTATACGTTTGTGTATGTATAAAACAAGTGTGCTTTAGGAGCACCTAAAAGTTAGTGCTATAGATATTAACCCCATTTTAGAGATGAGAAAATTGAGGGACACTGATTTGCAGGAAGAGAAGATAGAACAAGGGCATTGAGTCAAAGTAAAGAGGAGAGATATTCATTTAAGGAGAAATCATTAAAATGAGAAAGACTAAATGACCTGCTTAGGGTGACATCATTGAGAAGAGTCCAAGGTAGGAATTGAATTTAGGTCTTTCTGATCCAAATTCTCTATCCATTATGCCAAATAGCCTGTCTGATAAGAAGGTTTGGGGGTCAGGAGAGAACTAAAATAATTCCTTCCACATATACATAGTTGTATGCCATTTATAGTAGCTAGATGTCCCAATCAATAGAATGCTGGGCTTTCATTTCCATGAGTTCAAATCCAGGCTCAGACACGAGCAGTACCTAGACTACTAGACAAGTCTTTTAACCCTGTTTGCCTCAGTTTCTTCATCTATAAAGTGAGCTGGAGAAGGACATGGAAATTACTCCAGTATCTTTGCTAAGAAAAGTTAAAATGAGTCGTGAAGAATTGGACGATCTTTCTTGAGTTGATAAGAGTGAAGAGCAATGCATTGCCTATTGACAAACTTAGCGATTAGACTCTTGGATTCCATCTCAAGGTATGACCTTGAAGCCTTCCCACTTGGTTGCTAAACCTGTTAAGCCTTGCTGGCCTAGACTTTGAAAATTCAAGATCACCTCCATGTCATGGAGAGGTATTAGACCTATAATAGTGAGAATGATACTAATTAATAGTTTACATTTATGAAGGACTTCATAGTCTATCAAGTATGAACATCCTTCAAGGTAGGTACTATATTATCCCAGTTTTGCAGTTGAGAAAACTGAAAATCTCAGAAGTTACATCATGTAGTGGATCAAGGCACCAGCCTCAGAGTCGGAAATCACTTGGGTTTATGTCCAGTTTCTGGCATAAGCTAATTGCATGACCACAGGACAAATCTATTAATCTTTCAGTGCCGTAGACCAGTGTAACTTATCAATAAATCAGTTTTTGAGCATACCTCCCCACCAATATGTATGTTTTACTAAAACACTAGACACCCATTACTGTACTGTTATGCACATTGTAAAACGCACAGAAGTGCAAATATATTTAAGAGGAGATAAAATAATGTTTTATCCTAGAGACAATGGTAAATTGTAGTTTATATAATAAGGAAGTGATATGGTCAGATCTGTGCTTTAGGAAAAGCACTTTGGTAGCTGTGTAGAGGATGCTTTTCCTAGAAGAGAGAGAACTGAGTCAAAGATGCCTGCAATAAGCTAGGCAAAAGGTGGTAAGGGCCTGAACTAGAGTGGTGTGACTGTGAGAGCAGAAAGAAAGGTACAGATGGAAGAAATATTGTGCAGGTAAAAATAAGGTGTGGCAACTGGTTGGACAAACAGGAAAAGGAGTAGAGGGTAAAGAATGACTGAGGTTGGGAACCTGGATAACTGGAAGGATAGTCATACCCTAATTAGGAATAAGGAAGTTCAGAAAAGACATGAGGTTTTGGGGAAAGATAATGTCTTGACAACTGAGACACATGTTCCAACCCATCCATGCTTGCTCATTCAATGTACCTCACCCAAATTTGAAAAAGGGAGATGTGGGATTAAGACTCACTGATCACTGCCTCAGTGTACAATGCCTTTCCACAAGCACCTGGGGGCAGAGAGTGGGCATGCTGGGCTGGGGGTTGGGAGAAGGTCTTCCCAGTGATACTTGTGCACTAGTGATTGGGTTATAATTATCCTGAGGGGTTGACATAGGTTCAGAAGTAAGGGGAAGGAGAAATAGTAATCTTGCACAGCAGAAAAAAAACAGGGACTTGGGAAGTTGTGGACCTTGGGGTTAAGGATTTATGTAGTTGTATTGGAGACAGGCTCCATAACTGAAGGTTGGATGCTATGGGATTTATTTTCCTACCATCTTCATTGATCACATATCCTTGGTTTCCCTTGGGATCAGACCATGTCTCTCCAGAGGACCCCACACTCTATTTTGGATACTACTACCCAGAATAACTCTTTCAGGTTATAAATTGCAGAAGGACTGCTAATCTGCTTTGACAGAGAGAATTTCCACACTGGGTGTTTCTTACATCTATGAAATCACAGCTTATCTGTATCTTAAAAAAGAAAGCAGATTTAATTGCCATTTCTCCTTCTGCCATTTCCCCTATCTTCCCAATCTCTTTTCTTCCCTCCCATCCTCCCACTTCCCTTTCTTTTCCCTGTCCTCTTTTCTCTCTTTCCCTAATTGGGCCTTAGGCCCCTTTAAGACACCTGGTGTCGCTGACCTTTGTCCTGAAACGTGTGTTCCCTTCCTTACCAGGTGCAGGCTGACTGCATTTTATCTTCCTTTTCCTATAATATAACATTCTAAGATGACGTTGGCCTTATACTGTATTTCATTTACATGCTGGTATTGGCTTCTTAAAAATTTTATTTTTTGTAGAATTACATGTTGATACAAATGCCTGGAGATTTTTCAACATGGTATTCATTGTGAAAACAGCAAAATAGCATATTTGTTTTCACGAGAAAGAAAAAGATGCTTTTGTGTATCTTCCTAATTTTATTTTTGCTTGGGAGAAAAGAAAAAGCCCCAAGCTCTAGAGGTGGAGAAGAATGAAACAGTAAATAGACTGGAATGGGCCAAGAGGAGAAACTCAATTTTGTATGTGCTTCTTGTCAGAGCTCTATAGAGTAAATGTATATGAAGAGGTACCAAGTGGCCCTCCCATTGCAAAAACCATCATTTTCATGATGTACTTCTGGTGGGTTGGCTAATACAAATGGTTTAGTAGCCAGGAACAACTTCTGTGCACTAGTTAAGACTGAAGAAATCATTCTTATTTTAATAGTAAATATTTTGTTAAGAGAAGAAAAAACAAAACCCCGCCTAATGTTTGGCTTTCTGTGGGTCGCTAGGCCTGTTTAAATAAAATGTTATTAGCTTTGTTCCCCAATAGATAAATGATCAACAGATAGAAACAGTTTTCAAAAGAAGAATTGCAAAATATTTACAAGCACATGAAAAAAAATGCTCCAAATCACTAATAATAAGAGCAATGGAAATTAAAACAACTCTGAGGTTTTACCTTACACCCTAAAAATGGACAAAAATGACCTCCAAAAATGGTAACAGTCGATGTTAGAAGGGTTATGGAAATATGGGCACACTAATACCTTGGTGGTGGAGCTGTGGAATGGTACAGGAGCAAGTCTGAGCCTTCCAGAATAGCAGTTCATAGACACCTCCAAGAAGAGGGCAACAAAGATATCTGCAAGGTTGATTCAGGACTTCCTGGAATCTGAGAAGAGAATGGGGTCACACAGGGAAAGGCTTCCCCAGGCTTCCTCAAACAGGGTTTAGGTGAGGAATACAGTTCTTCTGAGGCAGCTATGTGGCACAGTGGATAGAACACTAGGTCTGAATTTAGGAAGACCTTGGTTCAAATTCAGTCTCAGATATTTACTAGTTGTGTGACACCTGAGCAAGTCACTTTACCTTTGTGTACCTCAGTTTCCTCAACTGTAAGATGAGAATAAGAGCACCTCTCAGGGTTGTTGTGAGGATCAGCATTTTGCTATATAAATGTGTATTCCCTTCCATTTCCCTATAACTAAGATAAATCATTTGGGGCTCCCCCCACTCCAGTCACTGAAGACACCGATAGTGTTTGTACTACTTTAACAGGTACGAACAGCTGGCCTTTAGTACAGTTACCTTTATAGATGAGTGGATATTCCCTCCAGCGGTAGAGATTGAAAACCCATATTTGCTCATTCTGAGTGACTTGTGTCAATACCTCCTAAATCCTCCACAGAAACTCTACCCACTATGCTTGGGGCCTTCCTTTAGTTGTTTTGACATAATATGGACAGTATCCATCTAGCTATCTGTCTATTTATTGATATGTAGATATATAAAACAACTAGGTCTATAATTAATTTGCTTTTTAACTATTTATATTTAAATTGTTGAAGAGAAACAATTCAACCCATCAAATGTCATAATTCCTTTTTTATCCCTTTCCCTAAGACTTGTGATTCTTTGTTTGCCAATTTGCTAACATGTCCTTTTCTTCCTATATGCTCATAATATGTACTGTATTCTTCTGGTCCTGATTTTTCCCTTTCCTTTCTCCCTTCCTTCTTTCCTTTCTCCCTTCCTTCCCTTTTCCTTCCTTCCTTCCTTCCCTCCTTCCTTCTTTCCTTTCTCCCTCTTTTCCTCCCTCCCTCCCTTTTACAAGCCAGTGGAAACTAAAAATTAGAAAAATCTTTTCTAGGCTTATAGAAAATACATACATGCGTCAGCTCTCAATTATCCTTGCTAATTGATGTCAAACTATGCTAATTGAAATACATAATGAATAACTGAAAAAATCTAAAATACCTAGTAGGAAAATGACCTGATTGAAGTATCCATCTTTCTTTGCTTCCCTTGTGAAAAATTTAACAAGTAAGAAAATGCCTCAAAGATGGACAGCAGAAAGACGAAGAAGAAATAACTGGGGATTTGCTAAGCATGTCCTAAATACCAAATAAAAATTTGACCCGGCTCCCCAAAACCCATGTGATTTGAAAACATTCTACTACCTTGAGAATTCCACTAGGTGGAGCACGTGGGCTACATTGTATTTTTCTTGACCCAGCAAGCAGGAAGAAGGCTCTCTCTCCTCATCTATCACTGCTTTCCCTCCCTTCTTTAGAAAAATTGCATAGTGGAATTATTTATCTAGTGGCGTATTGAAGGAAATCTGGCATGTACAAACAAGCCCTTCAAAAGGTTTTAGTAACACCTATCACAAAGAGCCTGAATTGATACCAGAAACATGGAATGTGAAATCCATGGTGGCATTTCATTATAATAGAGAGCTGCCGGGGTTTGTACTTTACTTTCAAACCACAGTGCAGGAAGCACGCATCAATTATTTGAACTGATCTGTTTAGAAAGTCATTTTCCTCCAATCCAGTGAGTGATTCTTTCAGTCCTGAATTTATTGAATCTGGCAAGATGAAGCATAGATTGGGAAGGTGTGAGGAAAGAGGTTAAGGAGCTGGGGATTTAACTTTTTTGGGTTTCCAAAGCTGAACAGCAGTTCCTTTAGTAATTAGTGAGCTTATAGATACTTGAAATATCATCATGAGCCAAGATGGCCACTGAAAAAAAATAAATTAAGTAAATAAGCAATTAGATTAGTAAATAAGCAAGCAAGTTAACTAAATGAATACACACATGTATATATACACATATACGTATATGTATATACACATGTATGTATACATACGTGTGTATGTGTGTCTACACACATAAACATACATATTCCATTCTAGTTCTTGAAAATTGAGAACTGTTTCCATGGAATGCATCAGCATCTCAGCAAGAGATCCTAACCTTTTTTGTGTCCCACACTCCTTTGGCAGTCTGGTGAAATCTATGGACTCTTTAGGAAAATGTTTTAAATGCACAAAACCTAGAATGAACTGACTTTCCTTTGCTGGGAGCTTAGTTCCCTGGGTTAAGCTTCAGTACGTTTCAATCTCACCAAAAAAATAAAGGTGTCAGTATTTCAAAGTATCACAGACTCTCTGCTGTATGTTCACAACAGCAACTGCCCAATTATCTCCAGGTCCATTTGATGGGGCTCCCCATAGCTTGTTCCTTGGAAGGAAAGTTGTATAAATCTGGACAGGATACTAAAAAGCAGTGGTATCACCTTGTCAACAAAGGTCCATATGGTGAAATGTTTTTTTCCCCAGTATCCATGTATAGCTGTAAGATTTGGACTGTGAGGAAAACTGAGTGTCACAGAATTGACCTTTTTGAATTGTGGTGCTGGAGACTATTTGAGAGTCCCTTGGACAGCAAAGAGATCAAATCACTCAATACTTAAAGAAATTACTTCAAGCTCTTCACTGAAAGATCCAATACTGAAGCTTAAGTACTTTGGCCCCATGATGAAAAGACAAGATTCATTGGAAGAGACCATGATGTTAGGAAAGATTGAGGGCACAGGGAAAAGGGGATGGCAGAAGAAAAAATTGGATAGATAGTGTCATGGAAACAATGAAAATGAAATCAGAAACACTTCAAGAGATAGTGGAGGATAAGGGCCAGGCATGCTATGGTGCAGTGGAGCATGAAGAGCCAGACAAGACTGAACAACTCTACAGTAGTCACAGCAATAGAAGAAACCTGCCCAGAGATCACAAATTGATTTTAATTCAGTTCATTTCAATAAGCATTTATTAAGCCCCTGTTATGTTCAAGGCCCTGTACCAAGAACTGTAATTAAAAACAAAAACAAATTAAAAACAAAATTATAAACATTCCCTTCCCTTAAGAAGAATCATCATTCTATTGGGGACTTACAAACTGAACAAGACTGGATGTTCTTACCCTTCAGGGTCAGTAATTTAAATTGACTTCACTACAGTTATCCCTTCTATATCATGGGAGCAAGGGGTGTGGGTCCAACTAAGATCTGGAAAATCTGAGAAATATCTTTTGGCTGTTCCTTCATACCATAGAAAATCTGAATTATTATGGTATTGAAAGATATAATATGTTGATATTATGCAGTACTATACATATGTTTTGTGCATTTCTGGATTTCTAAACTTTTTCTGTGTCATCTGTTGGCCTGCAGCTTCCACAAAACTCCCCCCAAATTCCCATTTGGTTTCTTATGCCAACCCACTATGTATTAAAACCATAATAGAGAAAGTCACAAAGTAGACAGATAACTGCAACTATATCAATCATTCATAAAGCTATAGTCAAAATTCTACTGTGGTCAGCTTGGCAGGGTTTGTGTTTATTGTTTTTTGTGCTGTTTCTTAGTCTTTAAATTTGATTCTAGAAGCCGACTTTGAATGTGCCCAGTATTTATAAAGAATAACAAATAAGATGCGGGAGGAGAGATGCAAAAGAGTTTGTTTTGAAATTTTCAAAACCTTGGTACCTGTTGAACTTTCAGCTCCAACTCTACTTGTAATATGTAAATAGAGCATTTCTCATAATACTATAATGGTGATTTAGATGTGGGGAGTTCAATGTTAAGGCTTTGGTTTCTTTGTTTTTGTAATTTGTGCTTCCTATAAGAAATGGGAAATCCATCCTAGGACAGATAATGTGTTGATGGTGATAATGCCACAGGCCTAAAGTAAGTTATAAGGCTCATGGGAGTGGAGATCTACAGCTGGAAAGAACCTCAGAAAATGCCTCATCCAATCCCCTCATTTTACACATGAGGAAATTGAGTCCCAATTAGGGCAAAGGATTTGCCCAAGGAAGAGACTAAAGAGACAGTATCCAGGGTCTCTGTGTCCAGAGGCAGTGTTGTTTCTACTGTCCCGTTCTGTCTCTACCAGGAGTTGTAGAGTTACATCAAGGTAAAGTAAATGAGAGGTAGTGGGGCCATAGTTATAGAGTGGCCATAGAGAGTTGTGGATGGAGTTTGGAATCTGGTCTTGGACCCTGTGATCTTGGGCAAACCTCTTTTTCTCTCCCAGAGAATAAAGAAGATTATGTGACTTGCAGCAATTATCTCAGAGTGGTGTAAGGAATATGATATTCTTATTACTAATAAGGTAAAAGAAAAATAGATTGTGGGGTCTTGCTCACTTCTAAGGTCTTCTGAGGCAGCCATGTGTCAGAAGTGGAAAATCCTAAGTGCTAGGTCTTGATAGCTGAAAAGTGCTCAGATCATTGTCTAGTAATCTTAAAAGGTTTGGAAAGATCTCGGGATCATAGATTTAAACCTAGAAGAAAGCTCAGAGGCCATGTAGTCCTACCCTCTCATTTTACAGACATGGAAACTGAGGCCAAAGTAGTTACATGGCATGCCTGAGGTTTCTTTGGTCATAAGTGCAAAAGCCATGATTTACACTCAGAACCTCTGATGACTTTTAGATCTTGAAAATTTATCTTTCTCATAACTGTTCTAATTTTTGCCCTTTTGCTAGGAGGTAGTATGGTGTTACCACATTGAGGAAGTTTGGGCAGGTAAATTGTAGGGGTTAGAAGTTAGTTGGTCCATAAGCATTTATTAAGTGCCTACTATGTTCCACAGGCTGTATATTCTACTGGGAATACAAAGAAAGTCAGAAATCACCCTTGACATCAAAAAGTTCACATCCTAAGGATGGAGATGACATGCAAATGACTAGGAACAGACAAAAGTTTGTAGCAAGAAAATGGAAGGGAATCTGGGAGGAAAGGCATTAGTAGCTAAGTGGCCCTGGAAAGGTAGAATTTGAGCTCATTCTTGAAGCAAATCAGGGAAAGTAAGAGTCAAAGATGAGGAATCATAGCATTCCAAGCATAGAAGACAGCCTGTGCAAAGTTAAGAGATGGAAGCTTCCAAAGAACAAGATGGCCAGTTGAGTTGCTATGACTGCAGCATCCCCTTACCCACTGCAGTTGTTTGTGGGCTACATGAAACCTTTGTTTGGACTTTCTGCTACTACTGTAGAGATGATTATCTTAAAATGAGAGCACTCACTAGGTGAAGTGTTCTTTTGTCAGAGAGTGTTATATTTCATTTTGTTTTGTTTTTTTGTTTGCTTGGGTTTTTTGAGGAGATGGTATATCTGTGTGATTCTCTTTTTTTTATAATATAAATTTATTTATTTAACTTTTTACATTCATTTTCACAAAATTTGGTTTCCAAAATTTTCTCCCCATTTGTCCCCTCCCCCCACTCCAGTACACTGAGCATTCTAATTCCCCTATCACCAATCTGCCCTCTCTTCTTTCATCCCTCCCTTCCCTTACCCTATCTT